>CAUYUJ010016604.1:832733-900708 GCA_963575745.1 Prorocentrum cordatum
CTGATGATGATGCTGATGCTGATGCTGATGCTGATGCTGATGATGATGATGATGATGATGATGATGATGATGATGATGATGATGGTGATGGTTTTCTAGTCCGCCCACGACCCCCTCCGCCTGCCCTGGGAAGGTCGGGTGGGGCTGGGTAGAAAGCCAGACCTCCGACGATCTGCTCAGCTGCTCACAGCCAGACAAGCCTGGGCGGGCCTCCTCGATCTCGGCGGTGGGGGCCGCGGCGTCGGGGCCAGGCGGGATCGATTGGATCTGGGGCGAACGAGAGTGCGCACATCCGGGGGAGGAGTCCGGGCTTCTGGCCCGCCCCCGCCCCCTCTCAGCCTGCCCTCGGAGGATGGGTCGGGCGGAGGAGGAGGGGGGGGTGCGGCCGAGTGCCGAACCAGAACGACCCAGGGGTCGACCTGAACGGCGTTTTGGCGATGTCGTGGGCCGTTTTCGTTTCGACTCCGTTTTGGCAGCAGTGGTGGAACGAAGACAAGGCGAAGAAAAACGACAGCAAAACGAAAACGAAGACCAGAGGCGGGAGGAGCCACAAGGAGGAGAAGGGACGCGGAGGGTCTGGGAGCCCCAGCGTTTGATGTCCCATGTCTCTTTTTTTTTTTTCTCTCTCTCTCTCTCTCTCTGTCTCCTGGTCGCTCTTGACCTCCCCGCCTCCCGTCGCTGGCCGCCCTGCTGGCCAGCCCGCCAGGTCACGTCGGTGCCCGAGTCGTGGAGCGCCGAGGACGCCGCGCGAGGAGAAGGGGGGATGACGCCTTCTGAGCGGGGGAGCGAAGGTGCAAGCCTGCTGCTGGGGACGGGGGATGAGGGCGGGGGCGACGGTGCCGATGCCCGAGCAGATGGGGCGTTCCAGGCATGGCCTCGCAACTCGAAGTCGACAAGGAGGAAAAGGAGGAGGAATAAGGAGGATGAGAAGGCGTAAGGAGGAGGAGGAGGAGGAGGAGGAGGAGGAGAAGGAGAAGGAGGAGGAGGAGTAAGGAGGAGGAGGAAACTCTGGCGGAAGGCCCGCGGACGCAAAGGATGCGTCCCCGAGAGGTGGCAACACTCTGCGGGCTCGGGGTCTCCGGAGCCCGCCGCACGGTGGGGCGGTGAGCTGCTGCTGCTGGTGATTCCTCTCGCGTCGTGGTGTGCACGCCCAGAGTACGTGCAGTCAAGTCGTTTTCGGGGGGTTCTCGGGAGTCTCTTGGGGACTTCTTTGGAGTCTATTTGGGCTTCTTGGGGGCGTCTTGAGCCGTATTGGGCGCTGCTGCGCCGTTTGGCCCCTGCGGAGGCCGTGAGGTGCTTCTGTTGGTGATTCTACAGGCGGACGCCACATCCGCCGAGCCCTTTGATTTTGTCCGAGCCTTTTGAGATCGAAGGGCCCTAGGGGCCTGGGGGGGAACAGTTTGGGAGCTGTTTGGGGGAATTTCTTTGGGGCCTCTTGGGGGCCTCTCCCCCCTCGCCCCGCCCCCTCCCCCCCCCCCCCCCCTCTGGGCAAGCTAGCCTGCCAGGGCCCAGAATACCCCCCCCCCCCCCCCCCTCTGGGCAAGCTAGCCTGCCAGGGCCCAGAATAAATTATCCCGGCGAAGGACCCAACCATATGCAGTTGTGAGTACCGCAATTGTGAATATCTTCTCGGGTGGCGCTCTGTATGGGGCCACGAACCGTATGAAGGTGTACCGAATTGTGTAACGTAGCCTCTGCAGGGGCTTCCCTGGGAACCCCGACGGCAGCGCCCGCGCGCCGCGACGCCCATGTCGGCACGCCCCACACGAGGATCGCGCCCGCTTCGAAAATGCCGAGGCACCCCCGTTAGCCTTTCCAAACAGGAACGCCTTCGGTGGAGCCTCTATGGGGCCACGAAACGTGTGAGGGGGTTGCCGACATGGGTGTGCGGGACGCATGCGGGCACACCCACTGGGACATTCAGTGGAGCTCCCCATGGGGCCACGAAACGTGTGAAGGGTGTGCCGAAACGGGTGTGCGGGACGCATGCGGGCACACCCACTGGGACCTTCGGTGGAGCTCCCTATGGGGCCACGAAACGTGTGAGGGGTGTGCCGAGATGGGTGTGCGGGACGCATGCAGGCACACCCACTGGGACCTTCGGTCGAGCTGAGCTCCCTATGGGGCCACGAAGCGTGTGAAGGGTGTGCCGAAATGGGTGTACGGGACGCATGCGGGCACACCCACTGGGACCTTCGGTGGAGCTCCCTATGGGGCCACGACACGTGTGAGGGGTTTGCCGAAATCGGTGTGCGGGGCGCATGCGGGCACACCCACTGGGACCTTCGGTGGAACTCCCGATGGGGCCACGAAACGTGTGATGGGTGTGCCGAGATGGGTGTGCGGGACGCATGCAGGCACACCCACTGGGACCTTCGGTCGAGCTCCCTATGGGGCCACGAAGCGTGTGAAGGGTGTGCCGAAATGGGTGTGCGGGACGCATGCGGGCACACCCACTGGGACCTTCAGTGGAGCTCCGTATGGGGCCACGAAACATGTGAGGGGTGTGCCGAAATGGGTGTGCGGGACGCATGCGGGCACACCCACTGGGACCTTCGGTGGAGCTCCTTATGGGGCCACGAAGCGTGTGAGGGGTGTGCCGAAATGGGTGTGTGCGGGACGCATGCGGGCACACCCACTGGGACCTTCGGTGGAGCTCCTTATGGGGCCACGAAACGTGTGAGGGGTGTGCCGAAACGGGTGTGCGGGACGCATGCGGGCACTCCCATTGGGACCCTCGGTGGAATCCCCGATGGGGCCACGAAACGTTTGAGGGGTGTGCCGAAACGGGTGTGCGGGACGCATGCGGGCACACCCGCTGGGACCTTCGGTGGAGCTCCCTATGGGGCCACGACACGTGTGAGAGGTGTGCCGAAATGGGTGTGCGGGACGCATGCGGGCACACCCACTGGGACCTTCGGTGGAGCTCCTTATGTGACCACGAAACGTGTGAGGGGTGTGCCGAAATGGGTGTGCGGAGGGGGAGAGAGGAGGGAGGAGGTGGAGGAGGAGGAGAGGAGGAGAGGAGGAGAGGAGACGCGGGCCACCGTCTCTTCAAAAAGAGGACCCAACACCACAGGATGGTTGGGAAAAAAAAACAGCATCCAGAGACCGCGCCCCCCTCGCCGGCTTCAGGGGGCCTGGCTCCAGAGGGCCTCGATGTATGGGGCCTGCGCGGGGGCCTCCGACCTCCAAAGGTGCCTCCCCGGAGCCAGGGGGGGGGGCGCACGTGGAAGTGCAGGCGAAGAGGAGGAGGAGGAGGAGGAGGAGGAGGAGGAGGAGGACGACGACGACGACGACGACGACGAGGACGAGGACGAGGACGAGGACGAGGACGAGGACGTGGAGGAGGAGGAGGAGGAGGAGGAGGAGGAGGAGGAGGAGGAGGAGGGAGGAGGAGGAGGAGGAGGAGGAGAGAGGAGGAGGAGGAGGAGGAGGAGGAGGAGGAGGAGGAGGAGGAGGAGGAGGACGACGAGGCGGAGGAGGACGAGGAGGCGGAGGAGGAGGAGGGCGAGGAGGAGGAGGAGGAGGAGGAGGAGGAGGACGAGGAGGAGGAGGAGGAGGAGGAGGGGGGGGAGCGCAGGGGGGAGAGGGCGGAGGCGGAGCAGGCGGGCCAAGGCCTCCGAAGATCTGATGTGTGTCTGTCTCTGCTTTTCTTTGATTGTGATGGCCTTCGGCCAGTGCCACCGAACCGGGGTCCTCTGGAGGTGTCCCTTCCCCCTTGCCCCCCTCCCGCCCCCCCCCGACCTTTTCCTCCCTCCCTCCCTCCACATTCCATTCCCCCCCCCCTTCTCCCTCCCATACCCCTACTTCCCCCTTCCCCGCCTCTCCCGTATTCTCGTCCTTCGCCCACGCTCTTTCTCAGACTCACGCGCCGGATCGGCGGACTTCTCGTCCCCAGCGGGGCCCGACTTCGGGCCCCGGGACCGTCAAAAACACAGGCCCCGCGGGCGAGAGGCCGGCTCCGGGGAATTCTTCCTCCTCCTCCTCCTCCTCCTCCTCCTCCTCCTCCTCCTCCTCCTCCTCCTCGCCGCGGGCCGAACATTTTGTGTGTTGCCGCGCCGTTCGTTCCGACGCGCGGCCTCGCGTCTTGGGGAGGGCGCCGAGGCCACCAGGGCAAGCACCGGCTCAGACGCGGTGGGTTTACCGTGCGTCTGCCGCGGTGCCAGCTTCGTCCACCTGTGGTGCCGGACGCCGGGCCTGCCGTTGCTTTGCCGTGGTATGAGTCAAAAGCGCGGGCGTCATCTCGAAGGAGGTCGGGGGAGGAGGAGGAGGAGGAGGAGGAGGAGGAGGAGGAGGGGAGGAGGAGGAGGAGGAGGAGGAGGAGGAGGAGGAGGAGGAGGGAGGAGGGGGGGGGAGGACGGGGAGGAGGAAAGAAGGAAGGAAGGAAGGAAGGACGGAGGCGGAGGAGGAGGAGGAGGAGGAGGAGGAGGAGGAGGAGGAGGGGAGGGGGGAGGAGGGGGGGAGGACGGGGAGGAGGAAGAAAGGAAGGAAGGAAGGAAGGACGGAGGCGGAGGAGGAGGAGAGGAGGAGGAGGAGGAGGAGGAGGAGGAGGAGGAGGAGGAGGAGGAGGAGGAGGAGGGGGAGGAGGAGGAAGAAAGGAAGGAAGGAAGGAAGGAAGGAAGGAAGGAAGGACGGACGGAGGAGGAGGAGGAGGAGGAGGAGGAGCAGCAGGGAGGAGGCAGGAGGAGGAGGCAGGAGGAGGAGGAGGAGGAGGAGGAGGAGGAGGAGGAGGAGGAGGAGGAGGAAAGGGATAGTAGTACGAGGAGGAGGAGGAGGAGGAGGAGGGGGAGGAGGCCCCTCTGGGATGCTAGGCTGGTCCGGGGGCTCCGACGTCTTGACATTTTTGCATTGCGAGCTCCCCGGAGCTCCGGACCACTCCGCGGGGACCAGTCCTTCGTCCCCGGAGATCGCTTGCTGCACTGTCCCAGGGGTCCGGTCGATCGATTGCGGCCGGGTGGCATTGGGGAGTGACCGAAAGGTTAAGTCGGGTACGTCTTTCTACAGGAGGGCTATTCAAAAACAGCCCATTCAAAAATAGCCCAAAAATAGTCAGGGGACGATTTGTTTGTCTATCTTTTGCCACCTTTGAATTGTTTGTGGTTGTTTTGATTGTTTCACCCCAAGTCCGCCTGTAGGAGGACATGCCCGACCTAAGTGTCACGGGGGAGGGCCCAAAGGGGTGGTGACGAAAAGGGCCTCGGATTGGCCCTCTTGGGCCCCTGCGGGCTCCCAGCGGGGCCCTGAAAAGTGCCCTTTTCGGGTTCTTCTCTGCACCACCCATTTGGGTCACCCCCCACAGGCCACCCGCCCGAGGGCCTCTGGAAGCCGAAGACGACGAAGCACCTCCGCCCTGATCACTGGCTCCAAGCGGGGCCCTGAAAAGTGCCCTTTTGGGTTCTTCTCTTCGCCACCCATTTGGGTCACCCCCCATAGGCCACCCGCCCGAGGGCCTCCGGAAGCCGAAGACGACGAGACACCTCCGACCCGATGTGTTCAGTGCGTTGGCTTCGCGCGGCCCGCTTAGCTTCGACCGGAAGAGGTGCGCTTTCGACCCTGACCCGCGAATCAAAAATTTGTTCACTGCGTTGGGGTTCTGAGGGGCCCTGATCACTGGGTGCTGGACGTTCCCAGCCGCGACCGACGAGAACGGTCGCTACCGAATTTGCCACATTTTTCGGTGTCGGTCGCGACCGATCTGCTCCAAAATCGGTCGCGCCCGATCGATGGCGACCAATCTGTCGCGATCGGTCGCGACCGATTGGGAGTGCCGATCGGTCGCTACCGATCGAACAAATCGATATCCAATGATCTGGGTCGATTGTTGGCGGTCCTGGGGCCTGGCGACGGCCTCTGGACGCCGAAACCAACGAAAAACTTCCGCCTTGATTTTTGTTCAATGCGTTGGGGGTCTGAGGGGTGGGGGAGTCGGACGAGGCTAGGACGAGGATGCATCCGTTCCAGAGCTGTCCCGAATACTCTGAGAGCGTTCCGGCATGCTCCGAGGAGGCCGCGGCGCCCGAGACATCTTCCATCGAGAAATGAAAAACACCATAAACATAAACTCTGGCGTTCCGCGCTGATTTCTTGGATCTGCGCTGGGGCCCCCCTTGCGGCGCCTCTGGCGCCGCACTTTGCGCGCTCCGCGCGCCAGGGGAGGGGGTCCAGCGCAGATCCAGGACATCCGCGCGGAGCGCCAAAAGTTTATGTTGATACCGTCTCTTCTCCTTCTGGAGACATCTTCCAGCTTCCAGAGCCGCTGGATCTCAGAGATGTTCGATCTGTCCTCGCCCGATGCTGCCCTCGCCCTGGCTTCGTCTCACAAGGAGGGGTGCGGCAGAGCGCAAGCAGCCTCCGATCCCCCCGCCTTCACTCCCCCTCTTCGGGGCCTGGCCGTCAGCCTTCTGTCGGGAATGTCCCTCTCCAGGAGGAGTATCCAAGAATTGTAACAATAGTCGGGTGACGATTTGTCGATTCTTCTTGGACGACTATTGCTGATCTTTGTTCGGCTAGTTTCATTCTTCGTCCAAGATCCGTCTGTAGGAGGACATGCCCGACCTAACGTTAGCCTTCAGGCGGGCATGTCCCTCTACAGGAGGAACACTCGAGAAAGGTAAAGCCTAGTCGGGCTGGGATGCTTCGATTATGGTTGGGCTATGTTTGGAGATGTTCTGACTATGTTTTGACTGTCTCCCAACATCCGCCTCCTCTAGGAGGACATGCCCGACCTAAAGTTCGCCGGCGAGAGGCAGAGGCCGTCGCGAGGGCCAGGCGGCGGCCTGCGGGGCTCAGCGGGGGGCCTCCGAGCCGGGGGGGGGGCCCTTTTCCGGGGAGCCTTCTTGGTGTGCATCCACTTGTCCCCGGCCGGGGAGAGTGGCCTCCCCAGGAGATTTCCGAAAGCTGACGACGCGTAAGAGTGACCCAGGCAGTCATCCGGCGTTTCGATGTTTCGAGGCACGGGCCCCCGACCTCTCGACCACTTACTTCCCCGGGGCCGATTTTTCATCCCGAGTCCATTTTGTTGACAGTCCTGGGGCCCGGAAAGGGCCGCCGAAGGCCGAAAACGGAGAAAAAACCTCCGTCGTGATTTTTGTTCACTTTGCGAGGGGGTCTGGGGGGACCATCATGTGGTTCCAAAAAGGACCCCAGGGAAAGGGACTTTGAGACGGGCGGTGCCGATTTCTCGAGCTCGCTCGGCTTCGCCCACGGGGTCGCCGCATGACGCTATCACACTTGCCCTTCTCGAGGTCTCAGTTGGAACGCCGCGGTCTCAGAGGTCCCTTTCGATGGCGTATCTTTTTTCGGAACATCTAGGCCTCCTAGATGGGGTCCGAGCAGTTGGGGTCGGAGGATGGCGCCGCATCGCCGATGCATCGGCGATGCGGCTCGATTCGGAGCCCGAGATTCTCCACCCCGACGTGCCAGTGCATCACTGGCATTGCCCGTGCATCGCCGATGCATCGCTCATGCATCAGCGATGCGGCGCGGACCCCGTCTAGGATTATGCTGTTCCAACCTTCTTTAGCCTTGATCACCACGAAAAAATCCGAGCACCAAGAACGTACCGAAACTGGAGGGTTTTCGCGTGTCGGGCCCTGGGAGGCGATACTCGTTCGACACTTGTTCGGTTCTTTTCTGGGTGCTCGGAATCATCTCTGGGATGTGGCCCTCGAGTGCGACTGGGGGCAACATGAGTTCAGGAGGCTTTTTTTAGAAACGCACCCTTCGCTGCAGGCCTGGCGAGCGCGCGCGGAGGGGGAGGAGGAGGAGGAGGAGGAGGAGGAGGAGGAGGAGGAGGAGGAGGAGGAGGAGGAGGAGGAGGAGGAGGAGGAGGAGGGGAGGAGGAGGAGGAGGAGGAGGAGGAGGAGGAGGAGGAGGAGGAGGAGGAGGAGGAGGAGGAGGAGGAGGAGGAGGAGGAGAGGAGGAGGAGGAGGAGGAGGAGGAGGAGGAGGGGGAGGGGAGGAGGAGGAGGAGGAGGAGGAGGAGGAGGAGGAGGAGGAGAGGAGGAGGAGGGAGGGGCAACATGATCCTTCGCCGGAGTGACTTTCGGTGCGGGCCCACTGGGCTCCCCCCCCCGTCGCGGACTGCGGTGCGGTGGCGGCGGCCTGCGTGCCTGGGTCCGGGCCCCCTCGCGCCCCCCCCCCCCAAAAGAAGAAGCCGCGCCAAAGGTCACCCGTGCTGATGGGCTTATTTTTCCACCACCACCACTGCCATAGGCAGGACGGGGGAGAAGGGAGGATGGGGAGGTCCTCCTCCTCCTCCTCCTCCTCCTCCTCTTCCTCCTCCTCGGGGTCCTCCTCCCCCTCCTCCTCCTTCCTCCTCCTCCTCCATCTCCTCCTTCTGCTGCCTATGGCAGCGGTGGTGGAAAATCACAGCACATCACGTACCCAGGGTCACTCTTCCGTGTAGCCGGGGCTGTTCTTCCATCCCCGTGTTTTTCTGCAGTGTTGGTCACCTGGGCCCATTGCCGGGCCCCGGGACCATCGAAGCCAGCGGCGGGCTTCCGCTGACCTTCCACGGGGAGTGTGGCGCAGCTGTCGGTCCCGTCGGTGCCCCGCAGGTGATGTGGCGCATGCCCCTTCGAACTCGCGCTGCCACAGCTGACCAAGGAGGAAGAAGACGAAGAGGAAGAATAATAACAAACATAGGAACTTCAATAATACTACTAAGAAGAAGAATAGGAGGCGCCGCAATGTCGAGGAAAAGTCGAAGGCGGCATTTCAAGGCCAGGCGGAGGGGCCGGCTCCAACGGGGTCCGCAAGCGCAGATGCAACATTTTGTTTCGTGTGGGCGCGCCAATGGGTGCGAAGTACAGGCTGCAAAATCGAGGACACGAATTATTGCACTACAGAAATAGACTGTTGCGTCCGCGCGCGCGAACTATGGCATCCCAGCCATTGCGCGGGGCCTTGTGTAATGCACGTTCGCAAAACGAACAACTGCATACACTTTTGCGCACATGCTTGTGCCCCCCTTTGCGAAGGACCCCGCAACTCGATTCTATCAGTTCCGTTCACGGAGAAAGTACCTCGCCGTTCTCGAGCAGCTTCTGAAGTTTCCGTGTCTGCTTCAGGCTTCGGCAGGCGACCACGCGAGGTCCACACACGGGCGAGGTGGGGTTGGCGCAAGCCTCGTCGACCCCCGTGAGGCCCCAGGGCTCAAGTGGCCTTCGAGTCTCCTTGAGCGCCAAGGGGAGTTGCATGGGGGCATCCCAGAGGCGGCGGCGCAAGAAATTTGTGCGGGATCTTGCTGGGTCGCGAGGGTAGAGGCAGAACAGCCATGACGCTGAAATGACTACGTCTTTGGGTTTACGATGGGCTTTGGTTTTCGGACCACTCTTTCTGTGGGTCAGGAAGTCTAGGCCTGCTTGATGGGAACGGAGTAGATGGGGTCGGAGGATCGCGCTGCATCGCCGATGCATCGCCGATACAGATCGATGTTGAACCCGGTTTTCTCCGCGCTGGCGTCGCCTATGCATCGCCTATGTTGTCGATGCATCGCCGATGCATCGCCGATGTATCGTCGATGCGGCGCGATCCTCTGACCCCATCAACTCCGACCCCATCTAGGAGGCCTCTAGGAAGCCTGTTCGTGGCCGAGGCTCGCCGTGGTCGGACACGCCTCGGCGCGACACGCTATCCATCCCCGAGCATTTCCCGACCTCCCGCCCCGCAGAGCAGCAGTCGCCGACCTCGAGATGAGAGATGCACTGCGGGCGAGGGAGGAGGGGGACATCTCAGCTTCTGGTGGAGCCCCCCCCTTGTTGGCTCTGCGGCCCGCCATGCATCCCAAGGACGTCGGCGCCGCGCTGCTGACGTTTGGGCGCCTGAGGGCGATCTGCCTGCTGCCGGCGCCGGGGGCGGGCTGGGCCGTGTGGGGTGCGGGGCGGGCATCTGGGGGGGGGACCGACATCGGTGCGGAAACAAGGGGCCAAGAGTGCAGCAGTAGTGCTTGTCCATCCTGACCAGGATTCGCTGTCGGCGTCGCCGCGGGCGTTGTCCGTTTGAGACTGAGAGTCGCCTGCCCAAGAGAGGGCACTGTCGGTTTGTGTTGTTGGGCATCGCACCTATTGCTTCCGTATGTACCCATTGCGGGCGTTCAATGGCATGCGCCGAGCTTGTGCGGGGGGGGTGCGGGAGGGGTCGGTCGGTCGGCTCTTGCCGTCCGGCCATTGCCGGCGTGTGAACAGAAGTTGGATCGGCGTGCGCAGGAATGGCCTATCGTTGCCCGAGTTGCTATGAACATCTCATGGGGTGCCCCCAAGTATTTCCCGAAAGGGGGCACCAGGGCAAGCTGGGTCCCGATGCCAGCAAGATGCAGCAACTACAGCTGCAGCCAAGGGAAGTCTACAAGACTCCTTATGCTGCCAAAGACTCGTCACAGTGTGCGCAGCCGTTGGCACTAATGGCACACTCACGCTTTGTCCTCTGGATCGCCATCCTGGTCCGCGTTGAGTACTGGGCCATTGGATATTCGTTCGGGCCTTTCGGGGCCATACTTGAGGCCTCTTGAGCCCTCTGGGCCGTCTGGTTGCGCCTCTATTGAAAATGCTGGGGCCAACTAGATTGGCAAGGGGCTAAGGGATCCGCGCAACCTCTCGTGCGGCATGTGCCTTGCTCATCTTTCCCCTTCCTGTTACTCGTCCTCCTCCTTTTTCTCCTCCATCTCGTCCTCCGTGCCCTCCTCTTCGAACTCCACGGTCAAGTGCACATTCTTGTGTAAGTGCGCTTCAGGTGTGCAATGGGAGATAAACCGTCCCGCAAGAACTGTCCAAACATTGCTGGTGCCTGCTGGGTCCCTCTGGTCGTAGCTAAGCCTGGACGCTATGTTGAAGTAGTGCTTCCGCAGTGTAAGAAGAACAGAGTTTTTATTTCAGCGCCTGCCAGCAGCGTCGTCTAGACCGGAGGATCGAACAACGACACCATTACCTCCAGCAGAGCCACCCTCGGCGAGGAGGTCCACGATGCCTCCTCGAGCCGGAGATGCGATAATCATCAAGCAATGCGCCGGAAAGCAGCGACACCACACCACCACGATGACCCGCACCTGCAACTTGATGTCGGTGGTGGTGGTGCCGTTTTTCCTTCGCCGTGCAGTTGGCACGTCGGACAAGAAGTCGGCCTGTCAGCAGATGCCCCACGGAAATGCCTTTATCACCCCGACGGCCCCAGGGACGCACAGTAGCTCTGGGGCACCTCAGAACCTTCAAAGATGGGCATAGCATGTTTCCCGCGTTTCCTTTGCAGCAAGACTTGCTATTTCATGTGCCTACCGTAACTGCCTATCCCAGACCCCCTCGGGTAATTAAACAAATCGTACGTAGCACCCCGCAGATGCGGATAAGAGTGAGGGGGCGGTGGGGACGTCGGCAGTTTGCGAGACTCTGGAGAAGCCCGCCGCAGGCGCCACAATTTTATAATTTATACAGCGAGCCCGCCGTAGGCGCCGATTTTTCGTTAGACCCATGTGGGTAGGTCGCGGGTGGGTCGCAAATGGGTCGCGGGTGGGTCGCTGTTGGGTCGCGGGTGGGTCCCGGGTGTAGAAGGGCAGAACATCGAACCCGCAATAATAACCCTGACAAGCGAAGCCGTTTAGTAAACGCACACAAGGAAGGAATCGAACAGGGCAGGGCTGTTTAGTCAACGCCCAGGGCCGTTTAGTAAACGTAAATTGTCGGGTCCGGGTGGGTCGCGGGGTGGGTCGCGGGTGGGTCGCGGGGTGGGTCGCGGTGGGTCGCGGATGGGTCGCGGGATGGGTCGCGGGGTGGGTCGCGGGTGGGTCGCGGGGTGGGCCGCGGGTGGGTCGCAGGGTGGGTCGCGGGGTGGGTCGCGGGGTGGGTCGCGGGGTGGGTCGCGGGGTCGGTCGCGGGTCGGACGACCACAACAAATAATAACAACAACAACATCAACAACAACAACAACAGCAACACTAGGTTTACCCTCATACGCGATGTTTCCATACGAAGCATGCGACCATCATGATAAGCATCCACGTACTGGGGGGCTCTTGTTCTACAGCGGGGTCCATTATTCTCATTCCCAGATCTCCCGCCCAATGAGGTCTTGCAAACACCTCCTCAGAGGAATGTCAACATATCCCGCCTCGAAAACACATGCCCTCGCCTTGCTGCGCCGATGCGAGACTGCCAGTGGAACCCCAGCGAAGGGTAAAGCACAAGGAAGTATCGACCGACAGGATTGCCTTGGTGGGGATGGGGGCTGTCGGCGGTGAGGCAAGGACCTGGCCCTGAATAGAAAGGGAGGAAGTCTCGAGCAGGGCTGCTGTTGTTGTTGTTGTTGTTGTTGTTGTTGTTGTTGTATGTTGTTGTATGTTGTTGTTGTTGTTGTTGTTGTTGTTGTTGTTGTTGGTGTTGTTGTTGTTGTTGTTGTGTTGTTGAACTCTCATTCTTGAAGAATAATTATTGTTGATCCCCCCCCACCGGTGCACATTGTTTTTTTTTTCGATTGAAGTGCCACCCCCGGGGCTCGCACTTTGTTTTTTCTCAAGGAAAGTCTTCCTGCTCAAACTGTGCCCCTGCCCCCCGGGCTACAACAACAACGGCTCCCGCCTGAGACTTCCTTTATTTGTACTCAGGACCCCCGCTCCCGCCTGAGACTTCCGCGCAATTTACTCAGGAAAGGCGCTCCCGTCCGAGACTTCCTCGCAATGTAATCAAGACCCCCGCTCCCGCCTGAGACTTCCGTGCAATTTACGTGGGAACGGCGCTCCCGCCTGAGACTTCTTCGAGTTTTACTCAGGACCCCCGCTCCTGCCTGACATTTCCGCGCAATTGACTCAGGAACGGCGCTCCCGCTTGAGACTTCCTCGCAATTTAGTGAGGACCCCCGCTCCCGCCTGAGACTTCCGTGCAATTTGCTCAGGAACGGCGCTCCCGCTTGAGACTTCCTCGCAACTTAGTCAGGGCCCCCGCTTCCGCCCGAGATTTCCTCACAATGTACTCAGGACTGCGCTCTCGCGTGCGACGTCCTCGCAAATTATTCTGGAATTGCGTTTCGGCGCTCAGGAACCACGCACGCGCCAAGGACGCCTTCACAACGTGGTATCTTCCCTCTTCCTTCGTCCTTCCCCCTCCCCTTCCTCCCACTCTCCCTCGTTCTTCCCCTCCTCCTCTTGCAGGGCCCGCGCCAATTCCAATGGCGGGCAGAGAGATGTACGCCCCCGAAGGATTGTCCGCCCGTTCCGGTTTGCCCGTACGTCTAAGCCCGCCGGCCCCAGCAAAGAGAAATAATCCCCCCGAAAGGGGTGTGATCGAAGACGAAGAGGGCGGGTATCGAGGGTGTAGGGTATACGTGTTGAATGACTCGCGGGCAAGTAAGAGCGTACAGCCTTAAAATGGTTGTTGTTGTTGTTGTTGAACATTATTTTATTCTAAAGAATAATTATTGTTGGGACCCCTGGTGCGCGACCCCCCGCGCCGCCTAGGCCGCAGCTACATTTTCATCATTTTCGTGAGGAAGCCTCAGGTAATACGATGTCATCAAGATCCGGTTGTTTTGTTCCCCCCGCTGTCCCTTGCAAAAAACACTATAAAATGAAATTTCTTGTTCTAAAATAACCAAACTTCAAGAATCCCTTGCAAAAAATAAGGTAAAGTGGACATTCGCGCGCGCAAGACGAAATCCTTCCAAAACCTTAGTGTTCGTAGCGATTTCAACATAAAAACATCAAAAAACCAATGTTTTTTTTTTTTTTTTTTTTTTTTTTTTTTTTTTTTTTTTTTTTTAAAAAAAGTGTCACAATTTCATCCCGCGCGCTCTTGCGGATTTGCAGGAAACCCAACTTTTTTAAACATTTCTGTCAAACGGGCTTTTGCGATCAACTTCTTCACGTGCTTCGAACTTCTCCAACAACGGTTGCGCACCTGCCAGGGCCATCATCCCTGTCAAATAATACCATGCGGGACACATTCGTTTTTTCTTTCCGTGCGCACGCCGAAATCTTCAAAAACCATTGGGTTTCGTAGGAATTTTAGCACCGCGCAACATAAAATCATTTTTCGCACCGTAGGCCCTTCAAATCGTCGTCGTCGTATACTAAGCTAGTTTCCACAAGATGTTACCACAAGAAGTCATTGAAACCATGCGCCAGTGTAGTAGCCACGGTCGTCCGCATGCCACGAAGTGAAGTGTCCGAACGTCATAGGGCGGGAAGCTGGGTGTGGGTGGTGGCGAAGAGTCGTTTGGAAATGTGGTAGAGCTTGAACCGGCCCCCCCACAAAGTGGGGGTATTGGCGGGCGTCGTATGAAAACCCTGGCACTGGTGAGAACGAGCGTCCCGGGTAACATGATTGTTGTTGTTGTTGTTGAACATTATTTCTTCTAAAGAATAATTATTGTTGGGGCCCCTGGTGCGCGCCCCCCCCGCCGCGCCTAGGCCGCAGCCTCATTTTCATCATTTTCGTGAGGAAGTCTCAGGTAAAACGATGTGATCCAGATCCGGTTGTGTTGTTACGATCGGTTTTCCCTTGCAAAAAATAAGCTAAAGTGGACATTTCTTGTTCTAACATAACCAAACTTCAAGAATCCCTTGCAAAAAATAAGGTAAAGTGGACATTCGCGCGCGCAAGACGAAATCCTTCCAAAACCTTAGTTTTCGTAGCGATTTTAACATAAAAACATCAAAAAACCAATGGTTTTTCAAAAAAAAATTGTCAAAATTTCATCCCGCGCGCTCTTGCGGATTCGTAGGAAACCCAACACTTTTTAAACATTTCTGTCAAACGGGCTTTTGCGAGCAACTTTTTCGAACTTCTGCAACAACGGTTGCGCACCTGCCAGGGCCATCATCCCTGTCAAATAATACCATGCGGGACACATTCGTTTTTTCTTCGCGCGCGCACGCCGTCGTCGTCGGCCGCGGGGCCCTGAATAGTAGCCACGGTCGTCCGCATGCCACGAAGTGAAGTGTCCGAACGTCATAGGGCGGGAAGCTGGGTGTGGGTGGTGGCGAAGAGTCGTTTGGAAATTTGGTAGAGCTTGAACCGGCCCCCCCACAAAGTGGGGGTATTGCCCGCCTCCTATGAAAACCCTGGCACTGGTGAGAACGGAGTGTCCCCACGTGCTAGTAATTGTTGTTGTTGTTGTTGTTGTTGTTGTTGTTGTTGTTGGGAGCGGCGCCAGTGCTAAAGAGAGTAGGGCGCTAGTCCAGCGTAAAACAAAACGAAGTCTCGAGCGGGAGCGCTGGTTTTGTTGGGACGGCGGCTTTCGGCGGCGAGGGGGGACACCGCCTTGAGTAAGAAAGGAGGAAGCATCGAGCGGGAGCCGTGGTTTTGTCAGGACGGGGGCCGTCGGCGGCGAGGAACAGCACCGTCCCGAGGAAAATGGGAGGACATCTCGAGCGGGAGCGTTGTTCTTGCTGGGAACGGCGCCAATTCAAAAGAGAGTAGGGCGCCAGTCCAGCGTAAAACGGAAGGAAGTCTCTGGCGGGAACGATGGTTTTGTCGGGGCTGCGGCTCTCGGCGGCGAGGAGGAACACCGCCTTGAGCAAAAAAGGGAGGAAGCATCGAGCGGGAGCCGTGGTTTTGTCGGGACGGGGGTTGTCGGCGGCGAGGAACAGCATCGCCCCGAGGAAAAAGGGAGGAACCCTCGAGCTAGAGCGTTGCTCTTGCTGGGGGCGGCGCCACTTGATAAAAAAGAAATTTGGACGCCGGTGCAATGTAAAACGGAAGGACGTCTCGGGGGGAGCGCTTGTTTTGTCGGGGCGGCGGTTCTCGGCGGCGAGGAGGAGCACCGCCTTGAGCAAAAAAGGGAGGACTCCTCGAGCGGGAGCGTTGTTTTTGCTGGGGGCGGCGCCGATGACAGAAAGACTAGCACGCCAGTCCAAGGTGAAACGGGAGGACGTCTCGAGCGGGAGCGCTGGTTTTGTTAGGACGGCGGCTTTCGGCGGCGAGCAAAAACACCAGCCCTGAGCAAAAAAGGAGGAAGTCTCGAGCGGGAACGTTGTTATTGTTGAGGGGCCAGTTTTGGCGGTCCCCAAATCCGCTCGAGCGTGAGCCTCATTTTCGATGAAAATGTAGCCGGCGCCTCGGCGAGAGCGCCAGAGCGCCTTTAAGGTGTCCAACAATAATAATTCTCTAGTAATCAACGTTCATCAACAACAACAATCATTTTGAGACTCTTCGCCCTTATCTGCTCGAGTGTCCAATAATGCGTATGTCCCAAACCCTCGATACCCGCCCTCTTCGTCTTCGATTGGACCCTTTTTGGGGGTATACCGTTCTTCCCTGCAGGCCGGGCCCCGGCAAGTGGCGGGGCGGCCGCGGACCGTCGGCCTGGCCAGCGGCAGCGCTGATCGGCGGGGCGGCCGCGGACCGTCGACCCGACCCCAAGAGGGACGGACAGGAGACCGACCACGACGACGATGACGATGTCGACGTCGACGACGACGACGGCGACGATGACGGCGACGGCGACGACCACGACGAACGAAAACGAGAGCGGGAGAGAACGACAGCAGGGCCACAAGGACATGAAGTAGGCCACGAAGGGCGACAGCGGGGACATGGGGGGAATGCATATGGGGCCACGAAGAGCGCGAACGAGCGGGGGCCACGAAGGGCATATAATGTGGGGCCACAGAAGGCAACGATGGGGCCACTGAGGGCAGCAACCGCATAGGACAGCGAGGGGGCCACAAACGTCGACAGCGAGGCCACGAAGGGCATGCACATGGGGCCACAACGGGCGCGAACGAGCGGGGGCCACGAAGGGCATACGTATACTGGGCCGCGTAGGGCAAGGACGGGGCCATTGAGGGCAGCAGCGGTGCCACGAAGGGCAGCGAGGGGGCCACGAAGGGCAACAGCGGGGCCACGAAGGGCATGCATATGGGGCCACTTCCGGGCGCGAACGAGCGGGGGCCGCGATGGGCATACGTATATGGGGCCACGAAATGAATGCAGCGAGAGGGCCACGAAGGGATACAACAGGGCCACAAAGGGCAGCGAGGGGGCCACGAAGGGCAGCGAAGGGGCCATGAAGGGCATGCGTATGGGGCCACGAAGGGCAGCGAGGTGGCCACGAAGGGTTGAAACAACGCGAGGGGGCCACGAAGGGCTGCAACGGGGCCACGAAGGGCAGCGAGGAGGCCACGAGGGACTGCAACGGGGCCACGAAAGGCAGCGAGGGGGCCACGAAGGGCATGCATATGGGGCCACGAAACAAAGCGAGGGGGCCACGAGGGCTGCAACGGGGCCACGAAGGGCAGCGAGATCCCGATTCCGAGGTAATCTGCGAGGGAGTCCCAAGCGTGATCGCGACTCCTGGGTGCCTGGGCGTCGGGAGCGCGGCGCTTGAATAAATTGCCGGAAATTCCAACGCAAGGGCGCTATGAAATTGCAAGCAAGTCTCCAGCGAAAGCGCGACTCCAGAGTGCCGGGAGAGCGATCCTTGAATAGATTGTCAGGAAGTCTTAAGCGAGAGCGCGATTCCTGCATAAAATGCGAGGAAGTCTCGGGCAGGAGCGGGGGCCTGGCTAAATTTTAAGGAAGTCTCAGGCGGGAGCCGTTGTTGTTGTAACCCCGGGGGCCAGGGGCCCAGTTTGGGCTTCAAGATTTTCCGTGATAAAAAACAGGGTGCGAGCGTCGAGGGGCACACTCTGATTGAGAAAAAGCAGTATGCACCGGTGGGGGGGGATCAACAATAATTACCCATACGACCACCCTTCGGGTGATAAGGAGGTTCGGGGGGGAGGAACCAACGTCTCACTCGATCGGTCTCACGATCGATCTCACTATCGATCTCACTGTCGGTCTCGCTCGATCGATTTTACTTGATCGATTTCACAATCGATCTCATTCGATCTATTTCATCCGATCGATCTCACAATCGATTTGACTATCGGTCTCGCAACCGATCTCATTATCGATATCATTTTCGATCTCACTTTCGGCCTCATCATCGATCTCACTATCGGTAGCACAATCGTTCTCACAATCAACCTCAGCATCATCATCATCAACACCCTCGTCACCAATGCCATCAACATCATCATCATCACCATCATCGGGACACCATCATCATCACCTCATCACCATCATCATCGACATCATCATCACCATCATCATCGCCATCATTGGAACATCATCGCCACCATCATCATCATCAATATTATCACCATCGGGACATCATCATCATCATCGGAACACCACCATCAACAGCCCATCATCATGAGCAACAGCATCAACATTATTCTCATCATCGGGACACCAGTATCATCATCAGCAACATCATCACCATCAACATCATCATCATCCTGACACCATCATCATCGTCACCATCATCATCACCACCATCATCATCATTGGGACACCGTTATCATCATGAACATCAGCATCATCATCACCATCATCGGGCCACCATCATCAAAAGCATCATCAACACCTCATCATCCTCATCATCAACATCATCATCATCGGGACACCATCAGCGTCATTACAGTCAGCAACATCATCATCATCATCATCATCCGGTCATCATCATCATCATCACCATCATCATCAACTTAACAACCTCATCATCAACCTCATCATCATCGGGCCACCACTATCATGATCTCATCATCATCATATCATCATCAACATTATCATGATCATGTACATCATCATCATCATCATCATCGGGACACCATCATCATCATCATCTTCAACAACGTCATCATCATTATCATCATCACCATGGGGGCACCATCATCATCGCCACCACCGTCATCATCATCAACATCGTCAACATCATCATCATCGTCATCATCGGGGCACCATCATAATCATTACCATCATCATCATCATCATCAACATCATGGACATCATCATCATCATCATCATCCTCATCATCATCCTCATCATCATCATCATCATCATCATCATCATCATCATCATCATCGGGACACCGACGGGACATCCGCGGGACACTGGCGGGACACCGCGGGCCACCGGCCCCCGGAAACGAATCATTTGGTCCGGCCGCGCCTCAGCCGGAGGCGGGACACTGGCGGGACACCGCGGGCCACCGGCCCCCGGAAAGGAATCATTTGGTCCGGCCGCGCCTCAGCCGGAGGAGACTTTCTTCTCGCCCGCCCACGCAGCTTCGCCGCGCCCGCACGCGCGGCACGCACGAACACGAACCCGAAACCGATTTCCCGGTAGATGGGCACTCCGTTCCACTTCGATCTGGCCCCCATTCACCTCCGATTCTTCAAAAATGAGAGTCCAAAAACAGCGACAACAACAACAACAACAACAACAACAGCAACAGCAACGACAACGACAATAACAGCAAACAACGACAACGACAACAACAGCAACGACAGCAACAACAGCAAGAACGCAACAAGCATAATTCTCACCACGAATTCGTTATTCAGCCACGCACCCAGGGACAATGAATGACCGTTCGGCCCTCTCACTCTGACAACGTGAGTTTTTACCTAACAGCGAAGACTGATAGGTTTCTAGTGGGATCAAAAGAGAGCAGCAAATCACTCCACAGGGGGGTCCGGGCAGGTGTTGGGAGTTGCCGGGCGGCAGTGAGCCGGGCTCGTTTTTCACCAACAGTCACACACTTCGTGCTCTTCGCCTTCCCAGAACTCCATTCCCAGGCCACATTCTGGGGGGCCGGATGCAACTGTAGGCCACTTCGTGCTCTTCTATTTCCCAGAACTCCATTCCCGGGCCACATTCTGGGGGGCCGGATCCAACTGTAGGCCACTTCGTGCTCTTCCATTTCCCAGAACTCCATTCCCGGGCCACATTTTGGATGCCCGGAGCCAACTGTAAGCCACTTCGTGCTCTTCCATTTCCCAGAACTCCACTCCCGGGCCACATTTTGGATGCCCGGAGCCAACTCTAGTCCACTTCCTGGCCTTCGAGTTCCCAGAACTCCATTCCCGGGCCACATTTTGAATAGCCAGACGCTTCATACTCCTTCCGCCACAGCTGTGTTTGGTTCAGGACTTGCTAGTGACACTGCAGTCCTCTGCATTCAATCGTGCCACTGCATTCATTCACTGCAGACCACTGAGTTTTGATTGCAATGGCGTTCCCCTGGCCGTACCCCCATGTCCAACGTTCATCCGCAGCCTCTGCTCCGCGAGGCTCGTCCGAAGTGTCGCCGCCTCGCGGTGCTTCTCAGCCTGCGCCGCCTCGCGGTGCTTCTCAGCCTGCGGAGGAAGGTGGACAGACGCCTGGTTCTGGCGCTGTGCAGCCTGCGTCTTTCACGGTCGCCTCGTTCAATTTCGGGTTCGAGCAGGGCATGATGACTGGTAAGCAGGCGGCCACTCACTGCGCTAACTTCGGAAGGGTGTGCGCCACGATAGTGGAGACCGCTGATGCTGATATTGTCTGTGGCTGCGAGGTCGGTGCGTTCCGTGAAGGCTTTCGCCGAGCAGGGATCAACGTGACAGAGATCCTCAGTAAGCCTTTCGGTGATGGCATTCGCTTCTCGGAGGTCGACAACTACTTGACTCTCTGGGGGTTCCGCGGTGCTTCTCAGCCTGCGGAACTGACTCTGTGCGAAGACAGCAAAGTTTACAGGCCTCCTAGCGGCCGAGAGATTGATGCTGTTATTTCACATTTTGAGGTGAACAAACCAGGCCATGACAAGTTCCACGTGGTGATCGCCAACATGCACATCGTGTGCGGCAAGAAACCGCCGACCATCCAGACTCGAAAGCGGACAGTTCGCCATCTCCGCTTGCACCTGGACGGCCTGGCCAAGATTCTTGAGAATCTAAACGAGGCAGTCGTTATGCTTGTAGTCGGCGACGACAACCTCACTTTCCAGGAGGCGCGGGAGGCTTACCAGCGCGAGCAGAACGACGAGAAGGTATGGGAGGTCCATGCCACTCCAGCCGACCTCAAAGGCGACCACGTCGCGGTCTGCGGAGCAGTCGCCCGTTTCTGCTCCATTGCCGTTGGCGCGTCTTTTACGGATCGTGGCATGCGCAACGACGCGCACGATGCGGTGGCGGTTGTGCTCACTCTCCCTGGTGCTATTCAGCCTGGGGAGAGCAAGAGGCGGAAGATTGTCGTCGAAAACGTCTCCGACGCCGAAGTCAGCGTACAGGCGGACGCCGAGTCTTCTGTGCATTGGGATCGGTCGCCGAGTTCTACTCCTCCGCTTTCACCGACTTCACCGGGTGATCCCGACTACGTCGAGGATGTCGTTCAGAATCGCGCGAACGACTTGCACAGGGAGCTGAGGCAGCTTTGGGACGACAGGTACGACGAGGAGTACGATCCGAAAGTCCTCCATAATCTCAGTCTCTTGCTTTTCAAAAAGAGGAAGTCCACGGAGCCAGCGGACACTAATCCAGCTGGCGCTCCTCAGCCTGGCTCGGAATATGACGCGGCCTTTGCGTCTCAGGAGGAGACTGGCCGAGCCATTCTCTCTGTCCTGAAGCTTCGACATGACTTTCTGCGGAGCAAGAACATCGACGACATGCGCTACGTTCTCACGGAGCCTGAGCG
The DNA here is from genome assembly GCA_963575745.1 of Prorocentrum cordatum. NCBI lineage: Eukaryota > Dinophyceae > Prorocentrales > Prorocentraceae > Prorocentrum > Prorocentrum cordatum. The sequence goes on from CAUYUJ010016604.1 coordinate 854,218, forward strand.
CCAGGAATTGGTCAGAGTAGCTCGCGACCAGTACGAGCAGTCACGGCAGCAGCGTGCGCTTCAGGAACGGGATGTCGAAAAGGGAAAAGCGAGAGGCAAGTCTGCGCCACAAGGGGGCCATGCGGTTCCGCAGGGTCCTAACAAAGGGCCAGGCGGTAAGAAAGTTTCTCACGGTGCTTCTCAGCCTGCGGGAAAAGGTGGCCAGGCCAAGGGTGCAGGTCTGGGTAGCGTCGCCAAGTTTGTGAAAGACCAGAAGCGTAAGCGGTTGCATCGCCATTTGCAACGTGTGGCCGGTACCAAACAGATCTGGGAGGTGCTGGCCTTCTCAGGGCGCTTCGACGTTGATTGGCTAACGCAAGCGTTGCAAGCTGATCGCAGCGAGGGCCGTGATGCAGCAGTTCCCGAGGAAGCTCTGCGGCAACAGCGGCGCCGGCTGCACCACCAGAAGGCCGAGGCCATCGCGCGCTACAACGAGGGGGAGCGGCTTTCCCTCCATCTGTCTGCCCAGGCTGGCCAGCCAAAGCCGAACTTCACGCGCAGGCAGCTGGACGTGTTGCAGATGTTTGAGAGCGGAGCGCTGCTTCAAATCCGCAACCGAGCGATTCTGGCGTTGGGGCACGGCCGTCTGTTAAGGGGCGATGGCGACTACCTGGACATCGGCGGCAGCACGGGCGGTGGCTCCAGGCGCATCATCGATTCTTGGCAGCCGCCGGACTGGCGCGACTTCCTCCAAGACGATCAGGACATCTGAGTTTTGCAAGTCTCCCTGCCCGCGGTGCTTCTCAGCCTGCGGTCTGCCGCTCTCCAGCTGCGGTCTCGAGCAGTAGTGTTCGAAAGCATGCGAGTTCCTGCGGTGCTTCACAGCCTGCAGGTTTCGCAGCCTGCGCTCTGCAGTACAAGTGCTTTTCAGCATGCGACATCCTGCGGTGCTTCTCAGCCTGCAGGGTTCGCAACGTGCGGTTTGCAATGCATTCCTTTTCAGTATGCGAGTTCTTGCGGTGTTTCTCAGGCTGCAGGGCTCCGAGGCTCTTCGCTTCGATGCCAATGTTTTCAGACACCGTAGCCCCGTTCCGTAAACATCTTCCAAGAGCCGCTCGCAACCTTTTGCAGCTGGCTGTCTGCAGACGTAGTCTGTCTCAGCATGCGAGCTCCCGCACGCTTCGCCGGCTTTTGCTGCGCGGACAAATTTCGCACACACGTCAGCGCCGTTTGTAGGCGTCAGAAAAACATGTAGACATTCACGAAGGGCTTGGTCTGTATATCGTCACATCATTACATGCGCACTCGTCGAACACATCGGTGTACATTCAGCGCTTTGTCCTTCTACAGCATTCTTTCCGTTGATAACAGTGTTCTGATGGGTTCGCTTCGTTCTAAAAGCGTTGATAGCAGTGTCTCGTTTGCGGACAACTCATTCTATATCAACTCAATGATACCGAGTTTCCTTTCACCATAAGTGAATGCATACCAGTGTATGTTGGTTACTACAAAAGTGGGTTCCTACAACCGACTTCATGATCGCTATCACCATCGCAGATTTCACTCATCCTCATCACCGCGACTGGTTCACGTTGGCCTGCGGTGCTTCTCAGCCTGCAGTTCCTTTCGTTACACTGTAGTTGAAGCCGTTCATGGCAGTGACTCGTTTAAAGACAACTTTAGTATTGGGGGAAGTGTCGGTAGCAGCGTTTCTTTTTACTTATACAAGCGTTGATAGCAGTGTCTCGTTTGTGGACAACTCATTATATATCAACTCATTCATGCAGAGTTTCTTTTCGCAGCAAGTGAATGCACAGCAGTGTATCTGCATTACTGGCCCCCACTCCATTATCACTATCATCATCAACGATTTCCTACACGCGTGTGCGCGGCGGTCGCCATGAGTGAATAGTCTGCAGAGACTTCTCGCATTGATACCCATGGGTCACTTCAGAGTGAACTCATTTGTGATCTTCTTTCATTGGAAGTTGAATCGGTTGATGGCAGTGCCTCGTTTAAACTCCACTTTGGTATTGCTAGTAGTGTCAATGCCAGCGTTTCTTTTAAATTGTGCAAGCGTTGATAGCAGTGTCTCGTTTGTGGTTAGTTATAACAGCGTTGACAGCAGTGTCTCGTTTGCGGACACCTCATTGTACATCAACTCGCTGATACCGGGTTTCCTATCAACACCATCAACATCATCCTTAACCATGTTTGCTCGAGTTTCACCTGGCCGTCCAGCCGCGGCGGTGCTCCTCAGCCTGCCTTGTCACAATGCCAGCACGCGGCAAGGCTTCGCCCCCGCCACCCCCGGCCCCGTGCGATGGCCCGTGGGAGATTCTGCCGGATCCGCCCGCACCGACTCCTCAGCCAGGTGTCGACGTGGTCTTTGAGCAGGCTCACCTCGAAGACATCCGCCGTACACCAGGGATGGGCGGCAAGACCGCCTGCCAGAGGCAGCGCGCGCTGCGCGCCGAGTGCATTGTCAACAACTTGTCGTTCAAAGACGTAACAAACGACCCGTCCTACGACTGGAAGCAACTGCTTCGGTCTGCCGCTCCGGGTTTCGCTGAGCGCATAAACGGGCAGGGCATCGCCCAGGTTCTCTTTCGCATCATCGAGACAGAGCGCGACCCTAACTACTCCAACACGGATGGCCACGGCAGGCACTTCTTCGAGTTCCGTCGTGCAGACGTTTCAGCCATGCGCCTGCATTACCATAAGAACGGCCGACCCGATGAGCCCACCTATGTCGGTCCACCACGCGCCGTTGCTCAGCCTGCCGTGCCTGAGCCTGGCGCTGCTCAGCCTCATGTTCCTCGTGGCGGCGCTGCTCAGACTGCCGTGCCTGACGGTGGCGCTGCTCAGCCTGCCGAGACTGGCGGTGATGCACACTGCTCTTCACACAGGAGCACCTGCAAGAGGCAGCCTGCTCGCGCCAGATTGTGGGCCGCGACGAAGCCAGCGCCGCTCTCCAATCGCTGTTGCACTACCACCATGGCGAGACTGCCCCAGGTGCTTTTGACATCACCGATGGCTCAGCATTTGACTGGCTTCGATGGGTGGCACATATCGAAGATGCGCGCGACGTCATCCGCAATGGCGTCCACAGTGTCTACGCTGTCCGCTGGAATCCGCACTGGGCTCCAGAGGCCGTCTTCTGCTACGGCAACAACACCTGCAGCACACTGGTGCCCCGCAAATCGCGCTACACAGGCTCGTGGAGCCACGCGCGAATTGTGACTCACCGGAACGCCAATTGGGTGACCGAACCGTTGCTATCTGCGGCCCCTGTGGCAGCTACGCCGTGGCTGGTGTTGCGGGATCAAATAACCTGGGAGTGATCTCTGGCAAACGAGATGTGGTGCTTCTCAGCCTGCACTCATGTGACACGCAATGCCGTGCCCTGCAATCGCGTGTTGTTTCTCAGCCTGCACTCGCAGGTCCTTCGGAGGTCAATTGTTATGAGTTCGGCACGGTCTCGGTCAAGTACAGCGTGCTGTGGGGATCCCGAGATGGGGCCTGGCTCAAGGTGCACAAGACGTACTGGAGTGTCCCAGAGCCGGAGTGCCAGCTGATCCTCGGGAGTTGGAACGGCATTTTCAGGCCGTGGCCGGACACGTTCTGGATCAGGACGGGGGGGTCCGAGCCCGAGATAGATGCTGGCGCTCTGCAGTACAAGTGCTTTTTCAGCATGCGACATCCTGCGGTGCTTCTCAGCCTGCAGGGTTCGCAGCGTGCGGTTTGCAATGCATTCCCTTTCAGTATGCGAGTTCCTGCGGTGTTTCTCAGGTTGCAGGGCTCCGAGGCTCTTCCCTTCGATGCCAATGTTTTCAGACACCGTAGCTCCGTTCCGTAAACATCTTCCAAGAACCGCTCGCAACTTTTTGCAGCTGGCGGTCTGCAGACGTAGTCTGTCTCAGCATGCGAGCTCCCGCACGCTTCGCCGGCTTTTGCTGCGCGGACAATTTTCTCACACACGTCAGCGCCGTTTGTAGGCGTCAGAAAAACATGTATACATTCACGAAGGGCTCAGTCTGTATATCGTCACATCATTACATACGCAGTCGTCGAACACATCGGTGTACATTCAGCGCTTTGTCCTTCTAGCTGGTCGCTTCGTGCTGAGGCTGAGGCTGATGCAGGCTGAGGCTGAGGCAGGCTGAGGCTGAGGCCGAGGCCGACGGCAGACTGAGGCTGAGGCTGTCTTTTTTGTTGTTTGTGATGTTCTTTTTTTTTTTGTTGTGTTTCTTTGTTTTTTTTTCTTTTTTTTTTTTTTCTTTTGTGATTTGTTTTTGTTTGTTGTTTTTTGATGGAGGCAGGCTGAGGCTGAGGCAGAGCGCAGGCTGAGGGCTGAGTCTGAGGCTGAGGCAGGCTGAGGCTGAGGCAGGCTGAGGCTGAGGCTGATGCAGGCTGAGGCAGAGGCAGGCTGAGACTGAAGCCGAGGCTGAAGGCAGATTGAGGCTGAGGCTGAGGCAGAGGCAGGCTGAGGCTGCGGCTGAGGCAGGCTGAGGCTGAGGCAGGCTGAGGCTGAGGCTGAGGCAGGCTGAGGCTGAGGCTGTGACTGCGACTGCCGTTGCCACTGCGACTGTCCTCGCGAATGCGACAACGACTGCGAGAACAGCAGAATTCTACAACTGGATTCTCATCCGAATCTTAAGGGGAATGCTTCCAGATATGCTCCTACACATGGCTGTTAGGTTGCTTTGCCGGGATAATTTCGTATTCTTGGCCTCTGGAGGCCTTTACCGGCCCTCGGGACCGTCAAAGAACCATTCATGATGAAAATCCGGTGCAGAGGATTGATTGGGTCGAGACCCTTGAGGGTCGGCGTCATGAAGAAATCATGACGTCGGGGGTCAGGGATCAACGCTGTGTGCCTGAGCCATTTGGATCGTACGGCATCCGCGCTGCAGGGGCCAGAGAGAGAGAGAGAGAGAGAACCCAGAGCCCGCTGGCCCGCCATGAAGCAGAAGGCCACCGTCAGCGTCTCCCGGCGCAAGTCGCGCAAGGCGTACTTCACCGCCCCGTCGCACGTCCGCAGGAGCCCCACCTCAGCCCGTCGTGGACTGAAAGCGCGAGGGGATGTGTTCGGGCCATTTCGGGCCTCCAGGGGGCCTCACCAGAGTTAAGTCGGGCATGTCTCTCTACACGAGGAGCATTTAAAAATAGTAAGAATAACAGGGAAGGATGTTTTGAGTATGTTTTTATTGTTTGAACATGTTGTTGCCCTTTTTGCCTCATCCAAAATCCGCCTGTAGGGAGACACGCCCAACCTAAGACCAGACCCCGGGACCCGCAATAAAAGCGACTCGGCACGAAGAGCTGGCCCCCGGGGACACATTCTAGACGCTTCGCGTGTCCCCACCAGCCGGCGCGTTGCATACGTGCCCCCTGGCAGTATTGTTTTTCAGCCTACCGCCAGCCCGTTCCACTCGCCGGCCCGCCACTGAGGTGCTTCGTGAGGCTCCGGCCTACCGCTTTAGGTTAATTCGTCTTTGCGCGCCCCGCTCTGACTGGACTCTCCGCTGGCGCGCTCGCCTACGGCCGCTGACAAAAAAAGTATCCCCACCAACCCATCCAGAAGCAGATCGCCAGGCGAATTGCCGTGACCAGGGAAGTGTAGAAGCATGCAGTGTAACAATCGCCTTGGAGATATTCTCTCGGAGGTCTCTTGGAGCCATCTTGCGTCACTCGTGGGGTCCTCGCGGAGCCACTTGGGGCACTCTTCGGGCCCTTTTGGAGTTCTTCTGGAGGGTCTAGGAGCCCTCTCGGGGTTCTTTGGGGGGGTCTGGGAGGCCTCTTGAGGCAGTTGTGGGCACACTGTTCGATAGGGGTCCTAAGTTCAGCCTTCCCCCATCGGAGGCTCAAACATGGCGTCTTGGGGCGCTCTTGGTGTGATCTTGGGAGCTCTTGGGACCCTCTTGGGGCCCTCCTGGGCCCATCTTGGCGCTCTCTTGGGCCGTCTTGGGACTATGGCTTCAAGAGCCCATCAGAAGCGAAAAGGCGAAAAACCAAACAGCAGTGATTGCCCTTCGGTTGGGGCACCAGTTTGGCCTCTTCGGGGGGTCCTTGGGAGGGCTCGGAGGACACTTGAAACCGTCTTGGGGCCGTCTTGAGGTCTCTTGGATGTTTGTCGGAGGCTATCTTGAGCCAGCTTTTTGAGGTATCTGGAGACATCATGGAGGCCATTGTGGGTTCTCTGAGACCCTCCTGGAGCCATCTTGGGCCGTCTTGGACGCTCTGAGCCTTCCGCCCCCCCCCTCCCAGGCTCAGGGGGGTAGGGGGAGGGGTGAACGGTGAACCCCTCCCCTGAGCAGGGGAAGGAGGGGTTTCGGAAGGGAGAGGAAGAGATTTCGTCAAGCCCCTCGGAGGTCTGGTGGGGTTCGGGGGAAACATCGCAACGTCGGAGTTCTGGGAAGGGCGGCCCGGCTGCCGACGGCGCTTCTCCCCCCCTCCCTGCTCTGCGACCCTGTGCGGACCCCGCCCCTCGACGCGTGGGCATCGGACATGCCCGCCGGGGTATCGGACTCGGTCGCAGGCACCCTTCGGAGTCTGAAGCCCGGGTGGCGTCTCAGAAGTCTGACCTGCAGGGGCAATGTCAGGGGGTGACACGCTCAGCGGATTATGCGTCGACCCCTAATCGCTCACTCATGGCCGATAGAGGCCCAATAGCCCACCCCGCCCAGGAACGCGCGGAGACGCTATCAAGAGCAAACCGCAGATCTGTTGGCGAAGCATCTTCGACTCCAAGTCAGTTGAGGAAGTCTCAGATGCGCAGTACATATCAAAGCAACCTGTTGCCCCAGCCGAGTTATCGGTCCTTGTCTTTGTCAAACAAGTGCTGATTCGCCCCACAGATCCCGTCTCCCGCTGACATGCTGCACTGCAGCGGCAGATGGATCGATGAGGCATGAAATCGCAGCGAGCATGGAGAGAGGGAGAGGAAACCGGAAGGGATGGCCCTCCCCATGTTCCCCCTCCCTCTCTCCACTGCCGCCCCCCGTCCCCCCCTCTCGTTCCCGCCCGCCCCCCTCCGCCCCCGACAGGAAGCTGATGAGCGCCCCGCTGAGCAAGGACCTCCGAAGCAAGTACCAGGCCCCCCCCCCCCGCGGGGCAGGGGCAAGGGGGGCAGCGCCCTCGCCACGCCGAGGGCCCCCCCCCCGCGCGGCCTGCTTGCCGTCGGCGGGCCGCGGCAGCTCCGACTGCCCCTTGCGTCGGGCGTGTCCCTCCCTGTGGAGGGAGTAGACAAGAACAGATAACAAAAAAACTATCTTGGGACGATGTTTTGGTTCTGTGCTGATTATTTGTTGGTATGTTGTTTGATTGGTCCCCCAAGAATCCGCCTGTAGGGGGGCATGCCCGACCTGAGACTGCCCCGACGGATGAGGGCCTGGGGGTCTGGCGAAGGCCCGACACGGGAGGCCCTGACCCCCACACCCTCGGGCAGTGGACAAAGATTATAACAGGAGGTCTTTTCCGTATTCTCGGCCTCTGGAGGCCCTTACGGGCCCTCGGGACCGTCAACAAAGCGACTCGGGATGAACAACCAGCCCAGGGTAATCGGTCGAGACCTCTGATTGGTCGGCGCTGTGAAAAAATACATAACGTTGGGGGCCTGGGGCGGTGACGAAGCTCAACAGCAGTCTCTGCCCACTCTGGACCGGAGTCGATGCCGCGGGCGTTGTCCGCTGAAGCTGCAGGAGTCCGCCTGCCCACCAGCGGCCGCTGTCGGTATTGGGCAGCGTCTGCGTTCGAGGATCGTACCTGTCGTGTTCCGTACGCATTTTGGGCAGGCCATTAGGAGGAGGGGAGAGGAAGGCGAACGGGGAGGAAGGAGAGGGGGAACGAAGTGGGAGGAAAAGGAGGAGGAGGAGGATAAGATAGGGCAGGAGGAGGAGGAAGAGGAGGAGGAGGAGGAGGAGGAGGAGGACGATCAGGAGGATAAAGACGATCAGGAGGATAAGGAGGAGGATGAGGACGGGAAACGCTAGGAGGAGAAAGGGGGAGCGGTGGCAGAGGCCAGATCCTCGCCTTGCCATTGCCCGACCATTTCTTTTTACCTTGTCTCCATCCTGCCTCCCTCCCTCTTCGCCTTCATCCTGCATTCCCCCTCCTGTTCTCTCTTTCACGCCGGCTTCTTCCTCCTGCGCGCTTCCCCTTCTCCTCATCCTCCTTATCCTCGGTGCCCATGTCGATCAAGCGTTGTGTCGCAGGCTCGCCTTGTGTCGTCGCCACCTCGCCGATGCCGAGTACGCAGCCCAGTGCAAAGCTCCGCGGCGTCATCCAGGCTGCGCGCGGAGCTCTCTTCGCGGCCCCAAGCGCATCTGGGCTCGCGGCTGGGCGGTCCCCCCTGGGGATCCGCCTGCTGCGCGCGGCGGGGGGGCTGCTCCCTGGCTGCTCTCGAAGAAAAACAAAAAGTCATAAACAACAAAAAGTCATAAACATAAACTTCTGGCGCGTTGCGCGGATTTCTTGGATCCGCGCTGGCCCCCCCCCCCCTGGCGGCGCTTCCGGCGCCGCCACCTGGCGCGCTCCGCGCGCCAGGGAGGGGGGGCACACATCGCCGATCCAAGAAATCCGCGCGGAGCGCCAGAATGGAGGGTTCATGCCCTTGTTTCTTCTTCTTCTTCGCCTTCTTCTTCTTCTTCTTCTTCGCCTTCTTCTTCCTCTTCTTCTTCGTCTATCCTCCCGCTGGTGCTCCCTGGTGGTGTTGGCGTCGGTTTGCCATGCTCCTGGCCCCCCGGCGGAGGTGGCCTGGGCGCGGCGCGGCGGCGGTGGGCGCACGGCCGGGCGAGGCCGGGACGGGAGCGGCGCTGCGGCCGAGGGGAGTCGCGGCGGCGGCGTCGGCGGAGAGCGCAGGGCGCAGTCCTCGGCAGGTGCGGGGGCTGGCGGCGGGCCCCGCCGGAGAGCGGCGGCCGCGCCTCCTGCGCCGCGCTGCTGTCGCAGAGGCTCGTGCTCCTCCTCCTGCGGCAGGAATCCCCCGGGGTGCGGAGGCTCGTGCTCCTGCCGCGACCCGAGGGGCTGCAGAAAAGTCCGCAGATGGTCGCGAGGCACTCGCCCAGCCCGTGAGCGCGGGGGAAGCATGCCGCTGGAGGGCGTCCGCGGCAAGGCCGGGAGGGCGCTGGAGGAGGACGAGCTGGAGGACGAGGCCTGGGCTGATGCGGTAGCAACTCATGGACTCGTGGGAGCCTGGTACACCATCTTAATTCCGTAGCTAGCGCCGAGTAGCGTTTGGGAGTCGATGGGGTAGCGTCGCTTTAGCGTCGGTTTGCGTCGATTGAGCGTCTGTTAGCGTCGACTAGCTTCGATTAGCGTCAATTCGCAAGGGCCGACAAGATGGCTTGGGAGGCTTCGATGAGTCGCCGCCGAAGGCTGACGACCTCCCCGCACTCCAGGGCCGCGGAGCTGCTGGTGCCGGGGCAGCCGAAGCCGCCCCCGACGTCGACGCTCGGAGGCGGCGCCTGGCGCAGCCGTTCGTGACTGCTGAGGTGCCGCCTGCGGGTGAGATCCCAGAGTCGAAGTTCGAGGAGTTCGAGGCCCTCCGCGACGCCGCGAAGGACAAAAAGGGTATCAGTACGTAGCTTGCCTATAGGGTGCCGCCCGCCGAGCAAAGCGGCATTCGAGCGCGCCCGCGACACCACGCCCGCCTCGGCCGCCTCGCGGTAGCCGCGACATTCCGGTGAAGCGCGGAGTGGTTGGTGCTCCCTGATACTGAACAAATCGTTGTTATTATCATCATTATCCTTTTCCCCCTCTTCTCCTTTTCTCTTCCGCCTTTCCTTCCTGCTGTTCATGCGTCTCTGCCCGCTCCTGTTCGTCATTGTCCTCCAGTTTTGCCTTTTGAATCATCTGCCTCCCCGTCGTCCTCTTCCGCTCTTCCTGTTTGTCCCCACTGCTCCTGCTCCTCAGCCCCCCCCCTTTCGCCCGCCTTCGTCGTCACCGCCTTCCCCTCTTCCCCCTTGTGCTTGGTCCTTGTTTCCCCGTTTCTCTTCGTCCTCCTGAAAATTTTCGCTTCCTTCGGGCGCACAAATGCTCGTGTGCAGGGCAACGTTCGAGGCAACCTCATCGACACTCACGCAGTGGACAGTGCGGATCTACCGTAATTTCTAGGCGAAATGTCCCCATTATTCCGCCTTCCTTTGCCGCCGTCAGTTCCGCAATACTTTTCTGATGCAGAAATGTCCGCCCTTCTGATTCGCATTCTTTGGGGCCCATGTCCAGCCCAACCGCAAATTGGAACATCAAACAACGCATGGCGAATCCGAAGTTGGGGTCCTCCTCCCTAGGGCGCGCTGGTAGGGGGGATGGCGCGCGGCCCCGGAGCGAGGTGCGGTCGCTCCCTATTCGCCGCGACGACGAGGTGATGATCGTGCGCGGGCATTACCACGATCGCGAGGGGAAGGCGCCCCTCCCCCCTCTTCCCCAGAAGGCACAGGAAAACAAGGAGGCCGCGGTCGAGGACGCAACGTAGACGGGGGTGGTGAGGAACAGGACGATGAAGATGACAAGGAAGAACCATAATCTGATTATACACACGATGGCAAGGAGAGAGTGATGCACGTAGGAGGAAAGCACGTAGGACAAAACATGCGTGGTAGTACCTATGGGTGGAAGGAAAGAGGATGGAGTGCGGGGAGCATCCCCCAGAACCCCCATGATAACCCTTGGGCCCTTATCCAAGCGAATCCAGTATCGCCCCCCATTGTAAAGGTTGGCCATACCATGATTGTGAGGTAAGGCGTCCCCTCCATGTCCCGATGTACAGTTTTATATACACACAACATTTGAGGTCTCGTCTCGTTTCGCCTCAATCTTGGTCTGCGCCCATGCAGTCCAAACCACATGGTGAATGCGTAGTTCGTGAAATCAGATGGTGATGACGAGGGGGGTCACGGTCATCATCCTGGAACGGGCCACGGGCATGTCTTTGATTTGGGGCGAATGTTATCGTTGTGACGGGGCCAAAGTCGCGCGTTCGAGGTGGGAGGAAACGGCGACTACGAGCGGGGGCGCGGTCATGTCGTTCAAGGAGCAATGCCAGGAGCGCCAACGGAGGGAAAAACAGAAACGACGAATGTTCAAACCAGGACGGCGAGGACGAAAAAGAAGAGAAGGAGGACGAAAACGAGGAGGATGGCTGGCACGACGACAGAGACGGTCCCGCATTCGCCAGAAGGGGGACAGGTCATGACGGAACGCGCTTCCGGCAGCGAGAGAGTTGATTCGATGACCGCGAGGTGGGTGAAGGTCAGGAGATCGAACAACCATAAAATCCATGTGCGCGAGTGGGGGTCGCGGGATTGGGGGGCGGGGTGGGCGCGAGGGTCGTCGGAGAGGGGTAAGGGTCGGTGCGACGAGGGGGCGACGCCGATGACCGCGAGGGGTGTGAAGGTCATCGCTCGAGGAGTGGGCGGCGAGCCCCGCCGTGAGAAGAGGGGCGTGCGATGACAAGTTCGTTGTCGTGGTCAAGGCTTCAACGCCTCTTGCGCGTTTTTGGGGCCTCTGCGCCGTCTCAGGGCCTCTTCGGAGCCTCCGCGGCGTTTTGGGGGCCGCGTGCGCCGAACTTGAGTCCGCCAACAGGTTTGGAATAATGGTTGATTTGTCATCTCGTGGCCCTCTTGGTCGTTTCGTGGCCGGTGGAGGACGATGACGATGACTAATGTCCGCTCGTCTTGGAGGTCGCCCGGGTGTTGTTTGGGGGCCTTAGGCGGGGCCTCAGAGTTGAGGGGGCTTTGGGGAGCCTTGGCGCTCACGGCGCCGACTGGCCTACAGCTGGCCGAAGGCGACGGGGCGAACATGGAAGACGGTGGCGAAGTAGGAGGTCGAGCAGCAGATGCAGAGCGGGAAGCGATGGAGGAGGACGAGCAGCACCCGGCTGATATGCGCTCGTTTGGGAGGTGGCCAGGAGGACGCTTTTGGGGGGGGTCTCAGACTTTTGGGGGGGCGCATGGGCGCCTTGGCGCTCGCGGCGTCGACTGGCTCACAGCTGGCCGAAGCGAAAAGAAGTGAGCTGCGTCGGGGGGATACTGCGGCGGTCGCCCACTGAAGCGAGGACGCGGGCATGACTGCGAGGGGGGTCGTGGTCGCGCCGCCGGGGCCGTCGTGCCGCCACGGCGGCGCACACCTGGCTTGGGTCGCGAGTTCGGGGCGTTTTGGGGGGGCCGCTCGGGGCCACGCGGCGCGTCTCCGTGGGGTCTCTGGGAGCCCGGCGCGGTTTGCGAACGGGGGGGCCTCTGGGAGCCTCTTCTGGGCACGCCGCGCAGGACGCGGGCGCGAGGCCTCCCATGCGCTTCTGGGGGGCCAATTGGGAAGCGTCGGGGGGGGCCTCGTGGAAGCATTTTGGGAGTCTCTGGGGGCCTCCTGGGCCGTGTTCGGGGTCCTTTTGGGAGTGTTTTGGGCTGGCGGGGGCCCTCTGGGCCGTCTTGGGGGCTCGGGCCGTCTTAGGGCCAGCAGGGGGCCCTCTTGGGCCGTCGAGGGGCCCTCTTGTGTCCCTCTTGCTCTCTCGGGCCCTCTTGGACCAGTCTTGGGGCCCTCTTGAGGGCCTCTTGGGTCGTCTGTGGGCGATATTTTGGGGCCTTTTGAGGCCCTCTTGGGACGTCTTGATGGCTGCTGTGGCCGTCTAGAAGCCTCTTGTCGGCCCCCTTGGAGCGCTCTTGGGCAATTGGGGGGGTGTTTGGGCGCTGTGGGAGTCGTGGGCCTCCTGGGCCGGTGTGGGGGGGGGGGGGGGAGGGGCGTTTGCGGCGGTCAGGGTGCAATTCCGACAGGTGACTGGGGCTGGCGGAGCGCGCCCAAAAGGTGGGGGGGGGGTTGGGCCATCCTTTTTTTGTTTGTTTCGTTTTTTTGTTTTTTTTGGTTTTTTTTTTTTTCTCTTCTCTCTCTCTCTCTATATATATATATATATATTATATAATATATATATATATTTCCACGCGGGATGCATGAGTGTAGGAATTCGATGACCGATTGAGGAGGGGGCGGACGTAGAAAGAAGAAGGGGGGGAAGAGAAGGGGAACCTTCAGGAGTCCGGGCGGAGGGGCCCTGTCACCATCGTCCTCCACGCCCTCCCGTTCCGCGAGGGCGTGGAGGACGATGGTGATGATGATGATGATGTTGCTGATCATGATGATGATGGAGAAGAAGAAGAAGAACAGGAGGAGAATGACAACTGATAATAATAGTCGTAATGATGTTGCCTATACCAGCAAGACAACATTCAAACCAAAAGAGGACGGATCGAACACAAAAGAGGAGTAATCATAGTAATAGTAATATTAATAATACTACGAATAATAAGGATGATAGAAATAATGATAAGAGGAGGTTGACAAGAAGAGAAGGAATGCGGAGGAGTGATCGTACGAACAAAACGAAAAGCGGCCTCAGGGTGCGACGTCAGTCCACCGCAAATGTGAGAAGACCCCCGCTGTCGCCCGAGCAGGGCGGCACTTCCACTGGGGCGCGCGGCCCCCGCGGGCCCGCCCCGCAGATGCCGAGTGCGGCGTCGTCGCGCGGCCTTCCCGTCACAGTCCTGCCGCCGAGGCCACCAGCTCATCCTCCGTGTTCCCACTGGCGCTTTCCCCTGCTTCACAGTGGCTCCGATCTGCTGCAGCGCTCGGTGGATCGTTTAGTTGATGCCCGCCCTTCTGCATGCAGTCGGCGCTCGGTTCCTCCTCCTCCGTCCCTGTGTCCGTCCAGAGGGCTGCCTCCGTGTAGAATGTGAGCTTCGCCTGCTTGTTTTCGGAGCAGCTGCTGGGTTTGAGGTGCTTCACCTTCGTGGACACTTGGTGAGTTGAAACTGCAATGATGTACTTTTCGTGCTCTGTAAGTATGTGCCTGGTTTTGCCTCCAGCGCCCCCTGTTGAGAGCGTCGCCATAAGTGTCATGTAGAGATGCCCCTTCTGGCGGCCCGAAAGGATGTCCTTTGCCAGCGTCCTTGCACGTGTCTGCGTAGATCGTCATGCACGCCCCATGCGCTTTGATCACCTCGCTCCCAACTGGAATGGTGTGCGCTTTCGACGGCTGCCATGGCCGTGGCTACCTGCTGCGTGGTGGCAAGCACTTTCTTAATCAGCCCGGCAAGGCGATTTGTCAGATTGGTGTTGGGTTGGACCGTGTACTCATCTGCTCCTCCCGTGCGTCTGGTTGTCGCCACGACCGCGGCTTGGGCTGGCCTTGCCGCGGCCCCTGCCCGTCTGCTCGCTCTGCCGCCGCCTCGGCCACGAAGGGTTGAGAGCCTGCCGCGCCCGCGCCGTGGCTGTTGGTGCCCTTGCCGCCCTTACGGGTCTGCGGTTACTTTTCTTTGTGCGCCCCGCGTCTGCCGTGTTGCTGACGAGGGGCGGAAAGGTTCACGAAGAGGAGGTTTCGGGGCTTCTTGCAGTTGTGAAGAGTCGTTGTGTGGGATTCTATGGGGGGTCCTCGCCCTCCTTCCCCTGCGTATCCCCACCTTTTGCCTTCCTCACATCCTCATCCGCGGCCTTCTCCTTCTGTGCGTCCTTCGTCTGCCCCTGCCCCTGCTCGTGCCATCCTCCTTGCCCTTCTCATCCTCCTCCTTTTCTGTATCACCCTCCATTTCCTCGTACCTGCTTTTTTGTCGCAACAGTTGAGCGCGCAGCCCGTCGAGTGCGCGAAGCACAGATGCGATAATGCTCTCTTCCTCGTATTTCTTCGCCTCGCCCCGATCCTCCCATTCCCCTCTTTCTCGTCATCACTATCATCATCGTCATCATCGTCTGCCTAGCCATCCTCGTCCTCCTCTGCCCCTTTTCCTTCGAGCGTGCTCATCCTTTTCACCCGCTCCCCTCCTAACTATATATTCCTCTCCCCCCCACATCCTCGTTTGCATGTTTCCATTGCTCTTCCTTCTCCTGCTGATAATCCCGAATATTCCTCTGACGTTTGTTTCCATCATTTCCTAATCCGTTTCTTATCCTCAGTACCGCTTTCCTCTTCATCCTTATCCGTTTTCCCATCTCGCTGTTTGCCCCTGTGCAGGGTTAAGCTCACTGCCAATTGAGTATGCCCAACGCTGAATGCAGCTGCGGCTCGATCGTCGCATCTTCAATATTTCCAGTCCTCCTCTTCTTTGTGCTTGTCGTCGTCCTCCTCGCCGCCTTCCCCTCCCCATTGTGTTTTCTTTCTCATGACCTGCATCCGCATCCTCTTCCTCCTCCCCTTTTCATCATGGTCATCATCTCCAGAGAGATGCGCTGGGTAGAAGATTGGTGCAGAGGGGGAGGAGGATGACCTACGTCTGTGGGAGGTGACCCAGGTGTACCGCAAAAAGTGGCGGATCCACATCGAGAGGGTGACGCGCGACAAGGCGAACGGGCAGACCGTGCCCATCGGCATTCACCCCTCCAAGGCTGGACGGAGAGAGAAGCCGTGCTGTTTGCCCGGGGGCACCCTCCAGGTAGCTGGTCCTTCGACGTCATCACACCCAGGAGAAGACCCCAAACAGCTGTACACAGCAACGATACAGTCGGGGCCCTGAAGAAGGAACCCTTTTCGTTGGGGAGGGGCTCCGCGTTCCTGAAGTGTTTCGCAGCTTGCCTCAGGTTGTCCTCAGGTTTTCGATCGGAAATCGAAGTTCAACTCATGGAGAAGAGGGGCCCCGTTCCTTATTTGGGGTTCCTTAGGTCAACGCCCCGTCTGTAAGGGGGGGCACGATCAGGGGCCACGAGGGGCCAGCGATCTCGGGGGGCGCAGCCTCGGTGGGCCGGCCACGATGGGCCGCCGACTCCGGGGACCCGGCATCCCTCCCTGGGCACCCCAACGCCCTGGCCTGCACACACACACACATCACCTTTCTCGGGCGAGGTCTTCCGGGAGTGAAGCAATGAGGATGGCGCGATGCTCCGTCTGAGCAATCGGCCTCCGCGGGCCCCAGGCGAGCCCCGGGGCTGCCGAGTCCTTCAGGCCGGCCGCGCGAGCGACGCCGGGTCCCTGCGTGCTGCGGCGCCCCCCACACAAGGCCCCCCCCCCACAGGCCCCCATTGCGAGGCGCTCCGGCGAGGGCCGCGCCTTCGGCGGAAGCGTCGCCTTCGGCGGAAGGCCGGCGTGAGCGTGAGGCGGCGGGGGCGGCTCCGCCAGCAGAGGCTGTCGGGCGGGTGGTAATCGGGGGCGGCAAAGAGGGGGGTGATGACTAGGGGGGGTGGATTTCATGGCGTGGGCCATGATTTTTCCTCAGATTTCATGGCGCCTCTTCTTATTTCATTACGTCCCTGGCCCCCCCCTTTGGCCGCGCACGTGCCAGCGGCCATGATTTGCACCCTCCCCTCTTGGACACCCCCGCCCCCGAGGTAATGGTGGGGTGACCCGAATGCGGTGGGGGCGTTCTTGAAGGAGCGTGCCCGGGAGGCTTCAGCCCCTGGAGGGTTCCTTCTCTGATGAGGGCGGCGGTGATATCCATGGCCGATCTACGATTGGCTTTCCACTGGCTTCCAGACCCTGGATTCCTCCTCGAAGGTTTCCATATCCAACGCCATCGCCGTAGGGGGTGAAGAGAAGGGCCCTCGAGGGATCCTTTGGGGCCCCCTTTGATGCCCCTGCTGGCTTCGAAAAGGACACTAGAGGGCCCCTTTAGGGCCTTTTTCTCACCGCCCACCAAGCCACCCCAACCCAACCCGAAGTCCCCAATTTGCACTCCGTTTCCAGTAGGGGGGGGTCGGGGAACATTGAAAAACCACGTGTAGAACCCGTACCCCCCCCAACCCGAAATTCGGGTCTTCAGGTTAGGTTGGGGTGGTCTGGTAGGTAGTCATTTTCTTCACCCCCCATTTAGGTCACCCCCCATTACCACCCGCCTGAAGCTGGCGAATGTAAAAGCGAGGCGTCTCATGGCGCCGACATCGCAGAGCGGATCTTTCGGAAAACAACGGGATGGGCCCAGACTGTCCTGGAGAATCTCGCTGCGGATTTCGAAGCGAATTTCGTGCGGATTTCTGTGGCCAGAAATGAGACTACAACACATCCACGTGAGATTCACTTCGTGTTTCGCTCGCCGTTTCGTGGTTTTGCATTGACAGAAATCCATTCAGAAAATCCGCTGCATCACGTCTGCAAGGTCGGTGCAATAAGACGTCGACATGTTTGGGTTCATACTTTCTTGAGTCGGCCATGCATTGAAACGGCCTTGACGTCGGAGGAGCTGGTAGCGCACACTTTGTTCCTCTGGCCCCTGCCCCTGGGATGTGGGGCTGTGTCCACGAGCATTTCGCAAGGCCTCGAGCCTCGACCCCGACAGCTCTCTCTCCCTCTCTATTGCACTGTCTGCCGCGCGAGAGCTGCTCCGAGGGATCTGGCATGGGCCCTCGTCGCAGGTGTCGACCTGGGACAGGCTCACAACGGGACCAGGATTGAGGGCTCATCACCCCCTCCCACGGTGCACAGGTCACCATCACCAAGCTCAAGCTGGACAAAGACCGCAAGGCCCTTCTAGACCGCAAGAGTGGAAAGGGCAAGAAGGGCGCCAAGTACACCGACAAGGATGTTGACAAGTAGGATAGCAGCCATATGCTGGACGGGCAGGCAAGGGTGCCAGGAACATTCTGCGCGTGCGTTTCACAATGGAGGTAAACATCAGTTCCTTTCCTCTCCGTCCCCCTGATCATGGTCATTGTTCTGCTCCTGCCGCTCATCCTGCCTCTGCCTCATCCTTTTCATCGTCAGCATCATCAGCATCATCAGCATCAGCATCTGCATCATCACCATCACCATCATCAGCATCATCATCCGCATCGTCCGTAATCAGGATGGCTCAAGTTATTTGCTCGCATATTGTTTTCGTTGGACTCTCTTTGGGCGCTCTTGGTGCACAGTGGGGCCTTCTTAGCAGCCTTGTCGGCTCCTCTTGGGGCTTCCTGCGCCATTTTGGGACCACCTCGAGGCCTCAGGGACACATCCCCATGCCAAAACAACGAACTGGAGCTCTGGACTTCTCAAGTCGTCCCTCGTATCGCGGGCATAGGGCCGTCTTGAGGGGTTCCTGGAGGCATGCCGCAGGCCATCTGGGGCCAACTCGGGCCAGCTTGCGCTGAATTTTGGAGGCAGTGAGGGGGGCTCCCGGAGCCCTCCAGGAGCCATCCAGCGCAGCCCCCGACTGCCCTGTCGTCCACACCCCGCGGGGGTGGATGCGGGTCAGAATGGTGTTCTCTGAGTACCTCAATAGTTCGGGGTCCCTTAACTTCAAGGGCCCCCCCCCCCAGACTACAAGCGCCCCTCCCCCCGACTACAAGGGCCCCCCTCCCCCGGACTATTGGGACCTCCCCTGGACTACAGCGGGCCCCCCCCTCTTCCGGGCTACAAGCACACCACCTCGGACTACAGGGACCCCCCCCGCCTGGACTACAAGCACCCCACCCTGGGCTGACACCCCAAATAACCAACAGGACGCCGAAAGTGTTGGTGGGACTAGAGTAGACACGTCAAGCGAGAAAAACAAGCCTGCCAAAGTGTGCACCACCGGCACTGCGTATCCCCAAGTGGTCCAGGGACCCACGGAGGCTTTGGGGCACCTCACGGTCCAGACATTTGGCCTGTCGTGTCGCTCCGCTGGTTCTGGTCCACGCTTTGGCGCGACGCGCGATCCACGTCCCCATCCCCAAGCGTGAAGTCGGGCGTGCCCCTCTACATGAGGAGTTTTCAAAATAGTCCAAAAATAGTCGGGGACGCTTTTTTTGACTATGTTTGATCATGTATGAATATTTTGTTGACTTTTATTTTTCCTCCACAGCCTGCCTGTAGGGGGACATGCCCGACCTAACCCAAGCGTCGGCGTCCTAAGCGGTTCCCAGCTTCCCGCCCCGCAGAGCGGAGCGACACGCTGTCTGCTTGCGAGGCACAGCGTGGCGCCAGGCTGCCGCTGCGACCACGGCATGCAGGGGCGAGAGCTCCTGACCGTAGGACCCTCAAGGGTCGACAACGAGTGTGCCCTACGATTTCTCATAGCAGGATTCTTATCGTATGGGTCCACCGTCGCCGACGCTCACGCCGCACGGATGTCCCGGGACGCCCATCTCTGGTCCCCGGAGCTGCTTGCGCTGCGCCGTGCACTTGTGCTGCTTGGGTGCCGAGTCGATCGGCGCGCCTCCTCGCCATCATCCTCGTCCGCGCTCTCTTGTGGTCGCCGGTTTCATCTCGGAGGGCAAAAGGTCGGCATAAACATAAATTCATGGCGATCCGCCCGGAGTTCTCGGATCTGCGCTGGGGCCCCACTGGCGGCGCCCTTTGCGCCACCCCTGGCGCGCTCCGCGCGCCAGGGGTGAGGGCCCAGCGCAGATACAAGAAATCTGCGCGGACCGTCAAAAGTTTATGCTTATGCCGTTCTTCGTTCCTCCATCGTCCCTCCGGAGGCCTTTCGAGTGCTCGTGGGCTGGAGAGCTGTAGCTGTGGCGCTGTGGTCAAGACGCTGAAAGAAGGACAACTCCGAGCTCAGGAGCGGCTCTTGTGTTCGGGCCGTTCGTCAGATCTAGGTCGGGGAACCTCTTCGTGGCCGTGGCTGATGGGCCTGTTTTCTACATCACCACCAGAAGTTGGAGGGGGGAAGGAGGTGGAGGATGAAGAGGAAGAGGAGGAGGAGGAGGAGGAGGAGGAGGAGGAGGAGGAAGAGGAGGACCCCCTCCCCCTCCTACTTATGGTGGTGGCGGTGGAAAACAAGTTCACCAGTGGCTCACCGGGGCCAGAAAGGCCCCTTCGTTCCTTATACACCTCCCTCATGGCACGATGACTGCAGAATCCCAGAGCCCCGAGGGTGCCGGCAGAGTTGCCGACTGCAAGACCTCGGCCAGGAACTTGTTCGGGGTAGCGACATTGGCATGTCCATTCTGGTCTAGGAGCTGAGCGGGGCGGATTGCTCTCGCAATGGGCTCGTACGTTCATCCCTCCCGCCTCGTCCTCCGCGTCCTGCTCCCCATCGTCCTCAAAACCATCCTGATCATCATGCTTGTCTTTCTCCCCCCCATCGAACCTCTCCGCCCCTCATTCATTCCTCCTTTTCCTCCTCCTCCTCCTCCTCCTCCTCCTCCTCCTCCTCGCATCAGACCTCCTGTCTCATGCCTGCTCCCTTCTCCCACGTGCCCCTCCTTCTTCCCCCTCCCTGTCCCGCCTGCCCCCCCCCCCTCCGCGGCCTCCCCCATGCTGCTGATGCTCCACAGCATCCTCTCCTCCCTTATTGCCCCTCCCCCTCCTCTTCGACGTCGGCCATGCATGAGCATCGCTGCGTCCTGTGGGGAAATGGCCCTCGTTGTGCGGCCGCCTGCGCTCACCCTGGAGGTAGGTCTCTGCGCAGGGCTTGGAGGCCAGGCCCGCTGTTGTTCACCCTCGGCTTAAGGCGGGCATGTACCTCTACAGGAGGAATATTCAAAACTAGTAGAACAATGACATGGGAATGATCTTTTCACTAGTTTTGACTATTCTGAATATTTCCCAAAATCCGAAGGATGGGGTTCGTGTTCCCCATCTCCAGAAGATGGGGTTCTTGTTATTTCTCTGTCCGCGCCGACTCCTTCAGGTCACCTCCTCCCCTCCTCCTTCTCTTCCCCATCAATTTCAGAGTATGACGATGATAGTGGTGATGATGCCGATGCTGATGATGCTGATGCTGCTTCTGATGATGACAGTGACGATGATGCTTATGATGATGATGATGATGATGATGATGATGATGATGATGATGATGGTGGTGATGATGATGGTGATGATGGTGATGATGATGCTGATGATGACGATGACGACGATGATGATGATGACGATGATGTCGATGATGCTGTTGATGCTGATGATGCTGATGATGCTGATGATGATGCTGATGATGCTGCTGCTGATGATGAGGATGATGAGGATGAGGATGAGGAGGATGAGGAGGATGAGGATGATGAGGATGAGGATGAGGATGAGGATGAGGATGAGGATGAGGATGAGGATGAGGATGATGCTGCTGATGATGATGATGATGATGATGATGATGATGATGATGATGATGATGATGATGATGATGATGATGATGATGATGATGATGGCGGGGCAAAGTATGAGGATGTCTCAAGCGAGGCGCGGGTTACAGCACCCCCAAGGAAGAGACGCCAGGGGGTGTATCATTCCTCCGTAACGCCAAAGTGGCGGGGATGTCTCGAGCGGTTTGCTTGCTTACATGCGCAACATCCTCCGCTATCGGGGCAAATGCTGAGGATGTCTCGAGCGAGGCGCTCATGTTCACCCCCAAGAGGGGACAGAATTTGAGGATGTCTCGATCGGTTTGCCTGTTTTGGTGGCCAGACTCGTAGGCACAGGTCCTCCCCAGGATGCCACAGGAGGCTCCAGCAGGCTCCAGGAGGTCCCGGGAGGCAACAGGGGATCCCAGGAGGCACCAGGAGGCCACAGGAGGATTCGAGAGGCTACAGAATGCCTCAAGAGGCTCGGGGAGGCCCCAGAAAGCTCCAGAAGGCCTCGGGAGGCCCCAGGATGCTCCAGGAGGCCACGGGAGGCCCCAGGATGCTCCAGGTGGCCACGGGAAGCCACAGGAGGCCCCAGGAGGCCACAGGAAGCAGGAGGGCCCAAGAGGCCCCAGGAGTAGGAGGCCTCAGAAGGCCACAGGAGTGGCTCCAATCCCTTGTGTTGTACGTATGCTCATATAGATCGAGCCTTCCCTGTAGCACGAATCCTCCGTGTTTTCCGTATGTTTCTACAGAGAGTCCTATTCTTTCGTATCAGCTCCTCCTCCGTAGTCATTTTGGCTCAAGCCATTTTGGCTCAAGCGATCGCATGGCCGCCGCCGTCCGGTGTGGTTCCTTCGGGAGCCCGGGCCGGGATGGCGGGGTCTAGAGGGGCCATCTGCGCCGCGGACGCCGCCCTCCTCGTGGAGGCGGCGGTCCGCGCGGCGCAGCTCGCTTGAGCGCCGCGGCGCACCGTGGGCGCCGTCGCAAGGGCGGCAGCATCCGCTGTCGCGCGCCCGCGGCCCGCGCGCGATGGCGCTGCTGGTGCTGACGGCTCGGAGGCGGACGACGGCGACGGCGAGCCTAAGGCGGGGGCGGCGGCGGAGGCGAAGCGCGTGCGGCGCCGCCGACGCCGCGAGCGCCTGGCTGCTCGGCGCGCGCAGGAGCGTGGTCGTGATGGTGGAGGTTCTGCTGGCGGTGGCGCTGGGGCTCCCTGGTGGGCGCAGGCGGCGGCTTCGGCTGCCGTGGCGCCTGGAGTGGCGGCTGGCGGCGCGGCGGACCCCGCCCTTGGCGGCATCGACAACGACGACGACATGGAGGACGACTCGTTCGCCAACTCCCTCGTAGTCGCGCCTCGGGAGGCGGCTGGTGCAGCTCCTGGTGGCGCGGGCGGCGGGGTGGTGGCTGGCGGACGGTTGGCCCGTGACGGAGTCGGCGGCGCTCGGGGCCTCGAGCTCGTGCAGCTCGGCCCAGCGCCTCGGGAGGGCCGATGGGCTGGCGGCCTCGGGAGCGACGGCCTTGGCGGTGCCGCTCCGCGGCGGCGCGGGCCGAGGCGCGCTCAGTCGAAGGCGGCGGCGGAGCTGGACTCGGCGCCCACGGTGGCGGCGCCTGAGGCTGGCGGATCTGCGGCTTCGGGGGACGGCCTCAGCGAGTGCTTCGCGCTCGCCGACGGCCTCCTCCGACAGGCGCCTGGCTACGGGCCTCAGCTCAGCGCAGAACTTCGGCAGGTGCTGGAGTCCGTGAGCTGGAGGCCTGCCAGCGCTGTGTAGAGCATCCCGCCCAGGGCCCTGAGGGAGTGGCTTCGGTGGACTGGCCATTTTGTGGGTCGGCACGGCCAGGAGGGTACCCCGCGTGAGCGCCCGTGGCGATGCTGCGGACTTCAGCTGCTCGGTCGAGCTGCGGACTTCAGCTGCTCGGTCGAGCAGGTGTCAGCCTCGGCCCAGCGGCGGGCGGGACACAGGGGAGGGACTTCGGTGGCCTGGCCCTTTTGGGGCTGGCGCGGCCAGGCGGGTACCCTGCGGGGGCGCCCCTGGTGACGTCCCACACCCTGGCGCTCCAGATCGAACGGCTCGTGCTGCGCGAGCCGTGTGCTCTTAAAAAGCGCATCAACTCCTAAATGTCCTACGTCTGTTCCTACAGATTGGGCCTCCCCTGGGGCACGAGTCCTTGGCGTTTTACGTGTGTTCCTATAGATTGCCCTTCTCCTGTGGCTCGAATCCGGGGTGTTTTATGTACGTCTGTTCCTATGGATTGGGTCATTCCTGGGGCACGAATCCTCCCCATGATGTCCCAGGAGGCTCCAGGGGTCCCAGGAGGCCACACGAGGCCCCAGGAGGCTCCCGGAAGCCCGGGGAGGTTTCAGGAGGCCCCAAAGGCCCCAGGGTCATGCGCAGAGACGCGCTCGTACTACTGGGACTCATTCACTCTCCAACTCGTTCACAGTTAGAGTCGCTCCCAGACCGTCAAACCGCCCGTGAATATTCCAACGTTTTTGCGCCTAGACGCGGCGGACAGGTCCAAGAACATAGATGCACATTTTGGGGGCTCCACGCAGTGAATCATTATGACTCTGACCGCGCCGACTCCTTCAGGTCACCTCCTCCTCTCCTCCTTCTCTTCCCCATCCACCTCGGAGTCTGATGATGCTGGTTATGATGCTGATGGTGGTGATGATGATGATGATGATGATGACGATGATGATGGTGATGATCATAATGATGATGACGATGATGGGGGGTGGTGATGATAATAATGGTGATGATGCTGCTGATGATGATGATGACGACCAGAGGGGGCCAGTTTGCGAGGATGTCTCGAGCGGTCTGCTGGCCTCAGCACTCCAAAGGGGGGGCAGCCAGGGGTATCTCACGGCCTCCGTCCGCGCCCAGATTGCGGGGATGTCTCGAGCGGTCTGCTTGTTTGTATGCCCAACCTCCTCCGCTTTCGGAGCAGATATGGAGGATGTCTCGAAGAGGCGCTGGTTCTCGCACCCCTGGTGGCCCAGATTGCGAGGATGTCTCGAGCGGTTTGCTTGTGTTGCTGGCCAGACTCGTGGGCACGGATCCTCCCCAGGATGCCGCAGGAGGCTCCAGCAGGTTCCAGGAGGCCCCAGAGGCCACGGGAGGTCCCAGGAGGCATCAGGAGGCCACATGGGGGCCCCAAGAGGCAATAGGAGGCCCCAGGAACTTTACGAGGCTTCACGAGGCTCCAGGATGCTCCAAGAGGCCACAGGGAGCCACAGGAGGCCCCAAGAGGCTACTGGAGGCCTCAGGAAACACCAGGAGGCCACAGGAGGCCACGGGAGGCCACAGGAGGCCACAGGAAACGCCATGAGGTACCAGGAGGCCCTGGAAGGCCTTAGGAGGCTCCGGGAGGCCCCAGGAGCAGAAAGCCTGAGAAGGCCACAGGAGTCCCTGAGACTCATTCACACTCCAACTCTGTCACACTTAGATTCACTCGCAGGCCGTCAATACTCAAGCCCGTTTATCTTCGAACACTCTTGCGCCTAGACGCTCACGGCGGACAGGTCCATGCGAATAGATGCACATATGGGGAGCTCCACACAGTGAGTAACGATTTGTGATGTTGATTTTCGTCCAAATCCGCCTGCAGGAGTGCACGCCCGACATAACCCTCGGCGTTTCCTCCCAGGGAACGTTCGCTGTCGTCCTCACCCGGGTCTCCCTGCCCCTGCCCCCCTCCTCGGTCCGCCCCCCCCCCCCCAACCCACCAGTTCAGTTCCCCCTCCCCGCTCCTCCGCCGAGCATCAGCGCCTGGCTCGCGTTGTCCCCCCTCCTCTGTCGCAGCGCGGGCGCGGTGGTGCGCCGCGGCCGCCGTGGCCAGCGCGTGCAAATCCCTGACCTGCCTGCTCGTCGCCGCCGGCCGCCGCGCGGGGGGCCCTCGACGCGCCGTCGGGGGCCCGCGGCTCCGCGCCCTGCCCAGGCCGCGCTCGGGCTCGCAGGTCGCCGGGGCCCCGACCTCGGCCGCTAGCCGCGCAGGCTCAAGCGCATGTACATTTGCTCGCAGGCCTCAGCGCGGGTCGAGGGGCCTCGGCGCTGCGTATCCTCATCGCGCCTTTCGGTATCACAGGCCCTGGCGCCCGCACCGCCGTGCGCGCCCTTGCGTGGCTCCTCGCCTGTGCGTGGCCGCTGGCCGCCATGCGTGACTTCGGCGTCGACCTCGAGGGCGACGTCTTTGCCGCCGTAGCACCCAACGAGGAGTCTCTTCGAAAAGATAAAAAAAAAAGCAGCGCCGCCAGCGATGGCGCTAGCACTAGCGCCGAGGGCACTGCAACCAGCGCGGCCTCAGCCCCCGAAGCAGTTCCACCGAGCATGGACCAGCCTGGTAGTTTTTTCAGCGCGCCTCGCCGCACCGTCACCCTGGAGCCTGGGGATGAAGGCTTATCTCTCGCGGGAACCCGGATAAAGGCGGTGAGCTCAGGTTCAGTGGCGGAGCAGAAAGGCCTCAGAAGAGGAGATCGTATTGTAGCTGTGAACGGCAACCCCTTCAAAGCAGGGTATTTTGCCCGGCTGCGGAGCGGCAAGGTGCCATATACGCTCACGGTGTATCGGACGACGACCACCATTGTGAAGACGACCGTGTGCATTAAGGTCCCTGCGGCAGTAGTTGGATGTTATCTCTTGCTCGCTATGGTCCCGTACTACCAGTCCCACCAACGCATGGGGTCCGCTTGGCAGGAGAATCCGCTCGCAAAGTTCTTGACTCACCCAGCAGTCATGGTTTCTCGGGGATCTTACGCATGTCGATGTTTTATCAACCTTCTCATGAATAGGACTATGTTTGACGCGATGGGATTCGTAGCACTTGTGCTCTTCCACTTCGGCCTCCTGTACTGCCTCGTCAGCACTCTGGCCAATCCCCTGCTGGGGAGTCGATTGCCAGAGACTGCCACAGCCAGGTGAGTTGGGAAATCAATCAAGGTAATTTCATATACGTATAGAACACAGTTCGGGTGATCAGAAGGTTGGGGGATGAAGCTTTCGGTTTGCGATTGGCGTCGTTTTGGATTCGCAATCCCCCCTAAACATTGGCGCCACCCTCCTCATGTCCCTCCTCCTACTCCTCCTCATGTCCCTCCTCCTCCTCCTCCGTCTCCTTTGCTCTCTCCCATTTCCCCTTCCTCTTCCCTTCTCCATCTCTCCCCTCCATTTACCCTCCTACTCCCGCCCCTCCCAAACTACCTGGCAACCCACAGGACAACCACTGGACAAGTCACGTGATAACCGCGCGGGACATTCTGTCCGAGTTGGCTTTCGCTGCGGCCGAGACATCATCGCCCTCGCCCGGCTTCGCTTCAACCGCGTGCGCGCCACGAACCGGAACCGAAACCGTTTTCCTGTCGTTTCCCCCCCAACTTCCGATTCATCAGGAAATGCAAACAACTGCGGGTTCTGGGGTTGGGTTTTTGATGATTGCATGTTGGGTCTGGGCAGGTTTGATTCGCATTGAAATCAAAGGTAGGGTGGCCCCAGGGGGAGACCAAGAGGACGGAGTCAACCGCACGTTTTTGCAGTGGTGGGTAGCGAGTTTAACGTTGGCCATGTTGGGCGGCGGAGTGGCTTTTGACGAGCCGAGCCAGGTGCCGCTATGAGAACAAGGGCGCATGGTTGGTGGCTACCGTCACGGTCCTGCTCCGGGTTTTAAGGGCAGTGAACTACTATGGCAACAGATCTCGAGGATTCCAGGACTTCGAGTTGTGGGCTTACACCAGTAGCCAGCTTGCTTGGATACCGGCGTACATGACGGTCCTGGAAATTGTCGCTACGAACAGTCGCATACTTGGTGCGGTTGATCACCGCATTCAGCAGATAAAGAATGCGCTCCCCTGCAAGGCCGATGACTTCTCGGAGCAAGTCCACGCTCCATGTGCGGAGCTGGTCAACGACACTGGGCCCCAGCTCGCATCGTTGGGTGTCCCATGTCTCTGCTTCACGATGCTCATGCTGTGGAATAGCATCCAGATCTACCTACAGCTGAAGATCGGCTTCGTTGACCAGAGTGCCCGAACAGTAGCATGGTTCCTCTATATAGCCTGTTGCGTTTTCGAGACTGGTGGTGTGGCCTTCGCCGTCGCCATGGGGCCGCTCCGCGTATCATCGGCGCTGGACGGCTTACTCGATCGTCTCGCCGAAGTGCGCGGCACTGCGCCTGCGCTGCACGTGCAGTTGCAGGCGGCGGAGACGTTGCTGGAGCGGGCAAATGGTGGGAGCCGCTGGGGCATCAAGGTCTGGCCGGGCATTGTCCTGAATAAGGAATCCTTGCAGTCTGTATTCGTCAGGGCGGCGCTGTCGATGGCCGCGGGGTTCGCATTCCTGGATTCGGAGTTTGGCTTCGAGAAGTCCAGAGAGAACGATGCTGCTATCAAGGCAGAGATATCGGCATTCGAGGCCAATATGTCGGGTTTCCATCACATGCTGACAAGCATTTACGCCTACATCCGGTCAAACAGAAGTGAGAAGATGGCGATTTAGGGCGTGCAAGAAGTGCAACACCGAATTTGCATTGCCCCCATGCCGGATTCTTGCCCGCAGGCAGATGGCAGAAAAGAGGAATTGGTTGGAGGGAGATGATGGGAGAGGGAACGAGTTGGACGGATGGATCCCCATCCTACGGGTTCCGGTTGTTGGATTTTCAGAACAGACGTCCCGCCCCGCCCATTTTGCAGACCGCGACCGCTAGATCCCCAGGACCACCGGGCGTCCCACGATGATCCCGCCACCCCGCGCACTCGACGAACACAACAGAACAGAGCATAACAGAATAGTGCACAACGTAACGTAACATGCTAGAGCATAACACAGCATAACAGCACAGAACAGAAGCCAAAGGCGCATCCCCGAACATGATGGTACAGTTCGCCACACGACAGGTTTGAGTCGCTAGGTGTTCCGAACGGGCCGCCCGAACCGCCCATCCTGCATACCGCGGCCGCCAGAACCCCAGGACCACCGGGCGCCCCCCGAGGATCCCGTCTCCCCGCGCACTCGACGAACACAACAGAGCAGAGCACAACATAACAGTGCACAACATAACATAACATTACATGCCGGAACAGAGGATACCATAAGGGGACGAGGACAGAACATACGACACCATAACAACACATGACATAACACAAGAGTACAGCTCCCAGCCCGACAGGTTTGGGTTGTTGGGTTTTCAGAGCAGACCTCCCGACCAGCCCACCCTGCGCCCGTGCACAGCACCCTGGCCATGCGCGGACCGGGCAGCACGCGCAAATGCCGGCGCCCCCAGGACGAGCTGGGATAGCGCAGAGTGCACAGGAGGCGGCGTGGAGAAGGAGAAGGAAGAGGAGGAGGAGGAGAAGGAAGAGAAGGAGGAGGGAGGATGAGGAGGAGGGATAATGACGAGGACGAGCAGGAGGAGGAGGAGGAGGAGGAGGAGGAAGGAGGAGGGAGGAAGAGGGAGGAGGAGGAGGAAAATAAGGAAGGAGGAAGGTATGAGGAGGAGGAGGAGGAGTGAGGAGGAGGAAACAGGATCAGGAGGAAGAGGATGGAGGAGGAGGAAGAGGAGGAGGAGGAGAAGGAGGAGGAAAGAGCAGGACATCGAGGAATACTACACTATGACTGCATCACGAGGCAGGACGCCTACGGCCGCACGTGTATCTCTCTCCCTCCCCCTCTTTCTCCGCCCACCTCTCCCCCTCCTTCCTGGAGGGAGCGAGATACACGTGCGACCGTAGGCGGCCTTCCTCGTGGTGTAATCGTAGTGTCGTCTTCCTCCTCTTCCTGCTCCTTCCTCCTACTGCTTCTCCTCCTCCTCCTCCTCCTCCCTCAATTCTCCTACTCATCCTCCTTCTCCTCCCTCATACCCCTCCCTCCTCATCATACACTTAATTCCTACTCATAATCCTCTATCTCCTAAATTCCTAATTCCTCCTCTTTAGTCCTCCTCTTTCGTCCTCTTCCCTCCTTACTCCCCCTCCGCCTACCTCTCCTCCCTTCTCCTTCCTGCTCCGCCCTCTGCCCTCCGGCCGTGTGCGGTTCGCGCTCCTCCTCGCCGCCCTCCCGCGGGGCCCGCCGCCCTCGGTTGCCGTGTCTCCGACGGGCGCGCTCTTCCCGACCACGACGCCGCGGCAGCCAGCCGACTCCCTCTCTGACCTCCCTCCTGCTCCCCGTCCTCCGCAGCACCCCCCTCCTCCTCCTCCCTCTCCCTCCTCCTCCTCCTCCTCTCCTCCTTCTCCTCCTCCTCCTGCTCCTCTTCCTCATCCTCCTCCCCCATCCTCCCCCCTCCTCGTTCCTCCTCCTCCTTCCTTTTTCTCCTCCTCCTCGTTCTCCTCCTCCTCTTTCTCCTCCTCCTCGTTCTCCTCCTCCTCGTTCTCCTCCTCCTCCTCCTCCTCCTCCTCCTCCTCCTTTTCCTCCCTCCCCCGCTCCGCCCACGAGGGGGGGAAAGAGCACGAGGGAGGAGGAAGAGAGCCTGGCCCTGGTGGAACGCGCTGTGTGGCCAGGCCCTCGAGGCGAGGCCAGCCGTGGCGACGAGGGATCCCCAGGAATTCGAAGAGAATGCCCAGGACGGCACCAAGTCTCTCCTCCAAATCCCCTCTCTCCCACTCTTCTGCCCTCCCCCATCCCTCTCCCCATCCTCCCTCTCCGCCGCTCCCCTTCTCTTCTTTCCCCTGCCCCTCCCAGACTCTCAGACTCTCGACGTCGCCACGTCTGGAGTCGTCGCGGAATCCTTGTTAGAATGTACCACGGGAGAGCTCCAGGGAGCAGCGGTATTGGTATGTGTGTTGTCCCCCAGAGGGTGGAGATCCGCTCCTTTTGAGAAGCAGCCTCCTTTGAGAAGCCTCCCCCCCTCCCCCTATACCCCCCCCCTCCCGGCGCATCGCCGACCCACTCGGGTGGCGCTGCGCCTGCTTTTTGTTGCACGCAAGCGCCTATCTTATGACGCGCCAGGTGCTCGGTCCCCCCCCGCCCAGAGGAGGAGGAGGTGTGAATCGCAGTGCTGTTTCTTGCCTGTTGCTGCCTCGGCCCGTCCATAGACCAATCTGGTTCGAGCTTGCGAGATTGTGCGCGGGGCCGTGCAATAGATAAACGAGCAGGCTCCAGGGGAAGATCGGTCAGGAGAATTGCTACAGGGAGAAGTACTAGGACGTACTTGTGATTTTGAACGATTCTGAGGTTTAGAATCTGCATTGGTCTTGAGCCAGTGTCGAGTCCTCCAGCGGGGACATGGCGGATGGAGGCTCAGCGAGTGGTGGTGCAGGTCAGTGGCGACGTCTCTCCGGCAAGGGGAACGACGCGGCGCTGGAGTACAAGAGCTGGCGGCGCTGGATCGGCGCCAAGCTGGCCGTGGAGACGAGCAGAGGCTTAGCGAAGGAAGCTCTGGGCCCGCTGGTGCTGACCCTGCTCGATGACGAAGCAGAGAGCCTGCGAGCACTTGGAGCTCGCGGACATCGAGAAGGACGGAGGCGCCGATTTGATCTTCCAGGCCCTGGAAGAGCGTTTCCCCGACAAAGAGGCCAGCGACAGGATTGGCGATGCGCTGGAGAGTGTCTTCGGGCTGGCCATCGAGCGGGGGGGGACATCCTCGGCGTACACGGGAAGAGCGAGAACGATCTTTGCCAAGGCGAGGATGGAGGGGGTGGAGCTCCCCTCGGTGGCCCAGGGGTTCCTGCTCTTGAAGGGGGCCCGACTCGGCAT
The DNA here is from genome assembly GCA_963575745.1 of Prorocentrum cordatum. Classification (NCBI taxonomy): domain Eukaryota; class Dinophyceae; order Prorocentrales; family Prorocentraceae; genus Prorocentrum; species Prorocentrum cordatum. The sequence goes on from CAUYUJ010016604.1 coordinate 884,811, forward strand.
GGAGCGGAGAGCGGTCGTGCTGGCGGCCAGTCAGCGCCAGTGGGGCTTCTCCGAGATGTCAGCCGCCATCCGGACCGCCTATCCCAAGCAGATGCCGACGTCCCAGGCCCACGAGGTGAACGCCTGGGAGGACAGGTCCGCCACCGCGCCCACGGCTTCGGCAGCGGAGGCGACATCGACGATCGAGGAAGAGGACGTTGAGGCCGAGATAAATGAGCTGCTTGGGGAGGAAGATCCCATTGACGAGGAGGACGCGATCGACATACTGGCTACGTGGAAGGAGACGAGGACTGCAATGACCAAAGAGAAACTACAACGGGGACTGCCCGGACGCGACGCAGTGGGGCTAAAGAGATTGAAGGATAAAGTCCGCTGCTTCCTGTGCAAGGAGATCGGCCACTTCAGCCGGGAGTGTCCGAAACGACACCGATCACAACAGGGTGGCCAGAAGCGTTTCATGCAGAGATCCTTTAATCAGGGACAACGAGCAGTACGACAAGAAGCGGTGATTCAGGTGATGGTAACTCAGCCGATGATGGCAAATGAAGATGACGAGAGTGCATGGTCTGAGATCGACGTGCTGATCGCCTCATGGTCGAGAGACAAGCAGCCGAACCTCATCACCAAGCTGACGAACGAGGGGAGATCCAGACGGCTGGCGCACGAGAGGCGCGAGACGGAGCAGGACGCCGATGCGGACGAGGTCGACGAGGCTGACGGAGATGAAGACTGTCGAGGCGTGCGCGTGCCACGCTCCAGGCTGTGGCGCCCTGGACTCCGGCTGTGGCATGGCCCTGATCGGTTCGGAGACTCTCGAGGAGTACGAGAAAGAGACGGGCCTGAAGCCGGAGTGGGAAGAGGATGTACCGAGCGTCAGATTCAAAAGCTACGACGGGAAGCTCAGGAGATGTCAAAAGGCGTGCTGGATTCAGTGGCACATCCCTGCGGCCAAGAAGCGGATGAAGATCCTGGTCTATGTGATCGAGGGCAAGGCCGGACTCCTGATCAGCAAGCAAGTGATGAAGATGCTGCAGGCGAAACTGAACATGAGCAAGAGTCAACTGTGGCTTGGCCGGCTGAACACGTCAGTGCCTGTTCGCGAAGCAGAAGGTAGTGGACACTACGAAGTGGATCTGCTCGGGCGCAAGTTTGAGGACAACCCGAAGCCGGACAACTCAGTGGATGAGACGATGCTGAGGATCGACGACCTGCCGACGCCTTTTCAGTAGGGCCGGGTCGGCGCCCTCAGGCCAGCGAGGACATCAGTGTCCAGGTCCGCGCCGTGAACAACCAGGTGCCCGGGGTGATGGAGGTCTTCTCGCCCCCGCGGGTGTGCCCGCACGCCCCCGACTACGGGATGCGCGACCTCGGGTCGTTCGACAAGGTCTCGGGCTGGGACGCCCGCCAGCCCCAGGACGTGCAGGAGCTGTGGGGTAGGATTCAAAGGGAAGGACCGTTCTGTGTTATCATGTCACCTCCCTGCGAGAAACTCACGGCTCTTCAGAATCTGACCCCAGATGAAAGACGGAGAGATCTGAAACGACACCTTCGGGAACTCCTGGAAGCAAAACGGTTTGTGTTGGAATGTATCCGGATTGCCGAATACCAACTCTCCAACGACAGGCACTTCATCTTTGAGGCACCTCCGACTGCAGCGACATATGGACTACGAGCTATGAAACGGTTACTCCAGGATCCTAGGGTCCATATGGGTGTGACGAGTGGTTGTCGGGTGGGCCTTCGGCACCCCATTTCAGGAGCTCTTCTGAGCAAGCGCTGGAAATTCGTGACATCGTCACCGCAAGTGGCAGCTGAGCTGTCTCTCCCATGCTATGGTGACCATGCCCATGTGAGGACCGAGGGTGGGAGCCCTCTGCCAGGACTGGGTATTTCCCTTCCCCGATGGACTCAGATCTACCCGATAAAGCTGGTGAAACGAATTCTCCAGGGACTTTCGAGGGCCTGTGTGATCTGTGATGGAGGAGAGGAGGTGGAGGCCTGTGCTGTCGATGAGGATCGAGGGGGCGATGATGAGGTATGTCCCAGGCGACCGCAGAGTTTTGGGGCGGCCCTACGACGGCTCCATGTGAATCTGGGTCATGCAACGACTGCGACGATGTTACGACACCTACGACATGCGAATGCGAGTCCCGAGGCGTTACGACAGGCAGCGAATTTCCATTGCGACGACTGTGCATCACGCCGACAGCCCGGTATCGCGAGGTACAGCGCCCCTCCCACACTTCAGCCTCCGTTGAAATCGGTGGCGATGGATGTGAAGGAACTGCCCTACTACGCTGAAGGTCGGAGAGACGGAGTCGTCCAAAGTTTTTCTTCGCACGTACCGGGACAACTGGACCCGACCGTACATGAGGCCCAAGTGGCTGAAGGTAGATGCCGCTAGTGCACATGTGTCGGAAGATTTTCAAGATGCCATGGACCGGGATGGGACAATTCTGGTGGATACTGCAGGTATGGCAAAGGAGCAGAACGGGAAAGTGGAGGTACACGGTAAGTGGTTTGAACAGTGGTTGCAGGTGATGATTGATGAAATTCAGCCCCAGGATGAAGGCGAATGGTTGGAATGTGTAGCGCAGCTCCAGGAGGCCAAGAACTCGGCGTTGAGTGTGGAAGGCGTTTCCCCGTGTCAGATTGCTTTCGGCAGGAACCCGGAGGCCCCAGAAGATTTACTTCAAGAGAACCCTAACCTGGTTGCCAACAGCTGTGTGTTGCACGATTCTGTGGCAGCGAGGGCTGCCAGTATTCGTGCCATGGCCCGACGGGTGATATTGGCGCACAACGAGAAGAAGGCAGCTCGTGTTGCCCTCGACTGCCGTCCGCGGGTGCATCGCGTTTTTCAGGCTGGAGATATGGTAGCTGTGTGGCGCAAGGTCAAGGGTGCAATAGCCGGAAAGACGTCATCGTACAGGTGGCGACCAGGAATATGCGTTGGGCCTGTCAGGGGAAATTACTGGGTTGCTCTTCCTGGAAGCCTTGTGAAAGCGCCCACGGAACAGATGAGGGAGGCTACGAGGGAGGAACGTACGGCATGGAGGTTGGTGGAGGCTGAATTACGGACGACGACGGTTGACCTGGATAATTTGTCTGGGAGATATTTTGACGACATCACGAAGGGCCCCAAGCCTCCAGAAGGCCCCCCAGAAGCAGAGGTAGATGATTCGAGTTGGGCGGTTCCAGGTCCAGGAGATGGGATCCCGACTCCGGCACCTTCGATGCCGATCGACCCGACACCGCCACCAACACCGCCGCCAAACGCATCATCGGCCGAACCAATTCCAGGAGCCCCCTCGTCCAGGTTCCCGTGCCCCGACTCCAGATGGTCCTCGTTCCCATATGCTGTGCCGACGGGGAGTCCTGACCATCCGACGGGGTCCCGACGGGTACCTTTCGGATCGAAGACGGGCCCAAAGAAGGAAGAGCTGACTAGGAGCGCCGATGAACCAGCTGACCCTCAGCCGCACAAGCAGCCCCGCCTAGAAGAGCCTCCAGGACTGTCCGACTCCAGCTCTTTACCACCTGATCCATCTCAGTCTTCCAACCCCGAGGCGGATCCAACGCCTATGTTCGACTGTGGAGCGGTCACGTGTGACGGGGACGAAGAGGCCCCGATCTTGGCAGTAACGGACACTGACGTGCTACTTGCCAGAGGGAGGAAGGAGGAGCGTGAGAAGGATTCAAGGTGGCAGACTGAGGAGGGACGACGTCAGGTGGAGGAGGCATATCAGAAGGAATTCCAGAAATTGATCGTCGATCAAAAGGCATGGAAAGCTCGTTCGGTGGAGGAGTCTCGTCGTCTTCTCCTGGAGGTCCCGGACCGCATTTTGCCATCACGCCCAGTGCTGACCCTCAAAACGGAGGATGACGGGAGCACGGAATTGCGATGCAGGCTGACGGTGCAAGGTTTTAAGGATCCAGATGTGCTGGAGATGGTCCGAGCTGGCAAGACCCAGAGCCCGACTCTCTCAGCAACAGGGAAGGCATTCCTTTTTTTTTTTCTTTTTCTGTCTTTTTTTACCTACTTTTTTGTTTTTCTATTGTTTTTCTTTTTTTCTATCTACTCGTAGTCTTTTTTTTTTTTTTTTTATTTTTCCTTTTTTTCTTTTTTTTTATTATCTTGCTACTTATTTATTTTTCTTTTTAGTATTTTTATTTTTTATTTTCGTTTTATTTCATACTTATTTATTTTTTTCTTTTTTGGGTTTTTTTTTTTTTTTTTTATTATTTTTTCATTAGTTAATTAATTTTTTATTATACACATTTTTTTTTACTGTCCTACAGCTGGTGGCTTCGACTCGTTTTCAGCTGGTTCTGGGAGACATCCGAGGAGCGTTTCTGGAAGCTGATCCTGAGGAGAGGCCCAATGGGCCGATATTCGTGAAAGCACCCAGGGAGCACACACCAAAGGGCCATCACCCGGACCAGCTGTACGAACTTGTGAACGGCTACGGCGGTGTGGACCAGCCGCAGCGGTGGTTCTCGACTTCTAAGCGGTATGCTGAGGAGATCGGCGTCGTGGCCCATCCTATTGATCCGTGTCTGTTTATTATGTTTGAGCCGGTGCGGGCTGGACAGCCAGTCCCCTCGACACCTCAGTGTGTGCCGATTGGATCTGCTCGAGGACATCCAGGTGCCTTGCGTGGGCTGATGGGGATACATGTGGACGACACGGTAGGAGGAGGGCGAGGTGACAGGTGGGAGAGTGCCATGGATAAACTCAAACGGCGGTTTCCCTGGAGGAAATGGAGGATTGGGTCTGGTGAGTTTACGGGGTCTTGGTTACAACAATTTCCGGACGGAACTATCATACAGTCACAAAAGGCCTATGCTGAAACGATGAAACCAGTCAAGATGAAACGATGTGCCGAGAATGAAAGCAAGGCGTTGCCCAAGGAAAAGTCTGCGCTGACCTCGATGAACCAGGCTGGCAACTGGCTGGCAGGTCAGACTAGGCCTGATCTTTCTTGCCAGGTGAGCAAGAACCAGCAGCTGTTGCCGAATCCGACGGTGAAGGAGATAAAAGATGCCAGCATGCTCGTGCGCCGTGCTCGTCAACATAAGGACCTTACGATACGATATTTTGCGATCCCACTTGAGGACCTCAGGATGATGACCCATACCGACTTTGCCAGGGGTGAAAACGATGGTCTCAAGAAGACCCAAGGAGGATATGTGCTGAGTGTGACGACACCGGGTATGCAACGAGGGGAGGTATCACCATGGAATCCTCTGATATGGCGGAGTTACCGACTCAAGCGGGCAATACGATCGTCTCTGGGTGGAGAGGCCTCTGCACTGGCCGACGGTCTGGGGCATCTGGAATGGGTAATGTGTTTCTTTGCGGGGTGTATGTTTCCACAGTTCACTCTGGAGACGAGGTATGAGTTCTTGAAACTTTTCGAGGCTGTTGCGATTATAGATGCAAAATCGGCTTATGACCATATCAATAAGATAGGTTCCCCAGGGGCTCTTGAGGACCGACGATGTGCTGTGGAGCTCATGATTGCCCGACAAGCCCTTCAGAGATTTGGAGGGACCTTGAGGTGGGGTCCCACGTCCTTGATGGTAGCCGACGCCCTCACCAAGGAAAAGGCCGAGGCCCACGACCTACTGAGAGCATGCGTCCGATCTGGAGTGTATCAGCTTGCGGACGAATCAAGTACTCTACAAGAAGCAGCAGCAGAGAGAGAGCGTCGCCGACTCCGCAGAGAGGTCTCATCAAGCGACCGACTGCCGACTCCCACGCCCTCGGTCGCCTGTGCAGTGGTGGCTCAAATTGTAGGCTTTACAGCTCGCGGGGAACCCCACGCGGTGCGAAGCTTCCTCCAGAGTCTCACGGATGCAGAAACCAGCTACCCGAACATCGTCGGTTGCGTAGCGGCCGAGCGTAAGATGACAGTGAAGGTGCCCGCTGGAGTCCTAGACACGGGCCTGAAGGCGAGTCGACATATGAGAGTGACCCTGATATACCATAACAACACGAACTACGTCCAGGTGCTCACCGGAGCTGCCATCGAGGACTCGATGATCCGCCAGGTGAGCGAGTTGGAGAGGAGCTATTTCGAGGCTGCGGTCCACAACCCGTCCTGCAAGATGGAGATGCCGAATGGGAGCGAGCACCTGACTAAGGTCATGCGTTTTCCCCCGTACGAGGACGAGGGTAAGGGCACAGAGGCGGGCAGTTCAATCAAGAAGGAAGAGCCGAGGGAGGATGCCGGATTCATCAAGGTCGAGATGCCAGACCTATTGAAGGAGGACCCGGCGTACCAGGAGGCGCTCTCGACCACAGCGATGGCGGTCATCGAGCGGATGTCCAACTATCCCGATCAGCGTGATGCCCTGCTGCGAGTGATGAAGACCAGTTTCGGACTCGAGATGACGGCCTTGGAGGCGGAACGCCAGGACTCCTACGACCGTGAGCAGAAGGCGTACGCGCGGCGCGCACGCCCGACCACCTCCGGCTGAGGAGGCCGCCAGAGCCCGGCAGGCAGTCTCACGAGACGTGCGAGAGGCCGAGGCAATACAGGCAACAAGAATTTGTAGTGCGTGTGAATCGCAGTGCTGTTTCTTGCCTGTTGCTGCCTCGGCCCGTCCATAGACCAATCTGGTTCGAGCTTGCGAGATTGTGCGCGGGGCCGTGCAATAGATAAACGAGCAGGCTCCAGGGGAAGATCGGTCAGGAGAATTGCTAGAGGGAGAAGTACTAGGACGTACTTGTGATTTTGAACGATTCTGAGGTTTAGAATCTGCAGGAGGAAGAGGAGGAGAGGAGGAGAGGAGGAGGAGGAGGAGGAGGCGGAGGAGGAGGAGGAGGCGGAGGAGAAGGAGGAGTCGGAGGAGGAGGCGGAGGAGAAGGAGGAGAAGGAGGAGGAGGAGGCGGAGGAGGAGGAGGAGGCGGAGGAGAAGGAGGAAGCGGAGGATGAGGAGGCGGAGGAAAAGGAGGAGGAGGAGGAGGAGGAACCCCACCCCCACCCCTGCGCGCCTCGGCCAGCGCTACGGCGGCGCCTGCGCCGTGTTCTCCGCCGCCGCGAGCGCCGCGGTCGCCGCCCGGCGGCCCAGGCTCGCGGCGTGCGCGCCGGGCAGGCCGAAGGCGCCCGCGCGCCCGCGGGCAGGCCCCCCCGGAAGCCGGGAGGGGGAAATAGACACAAGCACAGACAAGAGTCGATGCTCCTTAGAGAATATATTCGGAAACTGGAACATATACAGTCGGGGCCTTGAAGAAGGAACGCTTTTCGTTGGGGAGGGGCTCGGTGTTCCTTGATTGTTTTACAGTTTGCCTCGGGTTTCCTTTAGGTCTTTGCATGGGAAATCGAAGTTCAACTTATGGAAAAGAGGGGCCTTGTTCCTCATTTAGGGTTCCTTAAGTCAACGCCCCGTCTGTACATTACCAGTGGCGGGCTGTTTTACGATCCCACGACTTTTTTGAGGGTCAGGGACGACGTCGGGGTGGTGTGGTGTATACTCCCCCCGTTTTCCAAGGGAAGCAAGGGAACATGTATACACCAGGATCCCGTATACACCAGAATCCGCGTTCCTGTGCGAATTTCAGCGCAGGGTCGGGAAAAGCGTCGGTGTATAGAGTTCGCTTCCCTAGAAATATGGAAAATGGATGGAAGAGATTGGGACCCCACACGCACACACACGGAACATATAAGGCACACCTGATCGTTTTCTTATTCATTGGTTTGCCGATCTGCGCCGGCCCTCGCATCCACCCCCTCCCCGGCCCTCCCCCTTCGTGGAGTAGATCCTGGCTGTTTTTTGGCGCCTGCTTCGAGCAGGTGGAGTCTCCCCCAGAGGACGCACTGTTGCAAACAGTCGCAGTAAGCAGAGGTCTGGAGCCAGACCCCCCCCTCCCCCCCTGTCCCCCCAATGTCGACACGCCGAATAAGAGAACGCTCCCGATTGTGATATATGGGAAGCGGATGAGGAATATCGTGAAACCCCAAACATAAGGAGCATGTTCCTCCTCCTCCTCCTCCTCCTCCTCCTCCTCCTCCTCCTCCTCCTAGAAGGCACACGGGGAGTCGTCTCTCTGTACTTGCGTGCGTCCCCCCTTCGGAAAGCGAAAAAGCGCCGCGCGCGGCTTGCCGCTCGGCGGCGCGGCGCCACGAGCCCCACCCCCTGCGCGTCGTGGACGGGGGCGGAGGAGGACGAGGAGGAGGAGGAGGAGGAGGAGGAGGAGGAGGAGGCGGAGGAGGAGGAGGAGGAGGAGGAGGGGGAGGAGGAGGAGGAGGAGGAGGAGAGAGGAGGAGGATTAGGAGGAGGAGGAGGAGGAGGAGGAGGAGGAGGGGGAGGGGGAGGGGGAGGGGGATGGGAGGGAAGGAGCTAGGGATGGAGGGGGGCGGGGGGGTTGGACGCGTTCGGCCTCTGGGCGCCCTCGCCGGGCCGCGGGGCCGCGGAAGAGCGGCTCCCCGGTGGACCCGCAGTTCACGGGCGAGGTATAGCACGAGAGAGGTTGCGCCGTCGGGGGGGCGCCCGTCCCAGGGCGGTCGGAAAGTTTCTACCCCCCGCAGGGTGCCACGAAGGGGTATGAACTCGCCAGCCTCCCAGGGGCAGGCGCCCCCGACGGCGGAAAAGTTGATTTAGTACCGCTTGTCGCCCGCCGATCAAAGGGGGTCCAGCGACGAGGGGGTGGTGCCATAAGTAGATCTGGCGCTGTAGAGCTGCGGGGTTGCAATCGATTGGAGGCGTGCAATGCACTCCGGTGCACAGATGCGTCGCTGGGCTTTCGCGTGCAATGCATCTGCTGCGACGTGCTGCAGCACAATTCTCTGGCGCAGCACATTTGCAATACAAGTGTCCCGAACCTATTGCACCACACCCTTTCAGCGGGATTCCCTTCTGGGTCAACCAAAGGCTCGCAGGATTCAGAGCCGGTCGTGCGAAATGGGTGGAGACTTCTGCTTGGATCGGCGTGGGGGGTACTAATGGGGGTTATGGAGGATTATCCGTGGATGCGAGGATGGGTTGTATCTGGCTCGACCGAGCCCACAAGTTGGCCATACAAACCCCAAGTGGCCCAGGAGGGTTAGCGATCCCGGCCCTGTGGGCTCCGCCCCTTTCATTGGCAGAGACGTCCAACCCCCAAGCCAGCTGCGGCCTCTGCAGCCTACTTTTAAGCTGGGCCATAGGCCAGACCAGAGGGACTAGACGTTGCGAACACATTCATGACGTCGGGGATTTGGGAGGTAAGGTTCAGTCGGGCCTGTCCCTCTACAGGGGGAATATTCGAAAACAGTCCCAAAAATAGTCTGGGGACGATTTGTTCTGTATCATTTTCCGACCACTTTGGAGTTTTTTGTTGATTTTTGATTTTTCGTCCAAAATCCCCCTGCAGGGGGACAGACCCGGCTCAGAGGGAAGGCTCCCGGCCCCTCCCTGCGCCTCTCGGGGGTGGGCGCCACGGCCCGGCCGCGGCTCGGCGCGCTGGCCGGCGTGGCGCCCTGCAGCGGTCTGGGGCAGGCGGTGGCCTTTGGAAGCGGCAGGGCCAGTCTTGCTACCCTCCGGAAGCTCCTCCTCCTCACTCCTCCCCCTCCTCCTCCTCCTCCCCCCCCTCCTCCCCCTTCTCCTCCTCCTCCTCCCCCTCCTCCTCCTCCTCCTCCTCCTCCTCCTCCTCCAGAAGGCCGCGGAGGTCACGGATGACTTGGCGCTCAAGTCGGCCTTGGCGGTGCAGAAGGAGCGGCTCCAGCTCAAAGCGCAGCAGGAGGGGCAGGCAGCAGTGTCGGAGGCGGAGACGGTGCGCAAGGCCGACGGGGCCTGGCGTGCGGCGTCTCACCGCCATGAGCAGACGGTGACACAAGTCCTCCGCCTTCGCAAGCAATTGCAAGTGGCGGAGGGCAAGGAGCAGAAGGCCGCAGAGGACCTGGCTCGCGCGGAGATCGACAAGAAGCGCGCGGCTGAGGCCTTGGCGAAGGCGGAGGGCGTCGCGGCCACGCAGGCAGCCAGCGCTGCAGGTGGGCAGCCCGCGTTCGAGCTCCGCATCAACGCGGCCATCTTTGAGCAGTTCGAGAGTTGGGATTGCGAAGAAGCCGACAAAGTTCAGCTACGAGCGTTGAAGACATAATTGGATTCATACAAATCCGCCTTCGAGTCCAAGGACGCCCAGGTGCGTGCCTTTATCGAGAAGGTGGACACCTTCGAGAAGGAGGTGAGGGAGCGCATGACGAAGAAGAAGCGCAAGGCCGAGGAGCCTGCCGCCGAGGTCGCAGCTGAGGAGGGCGAGGGCAAGCCTCCCGCAGCGGCCACGGAGGCTTCCGCGGGCGGGGCCGTGCCAGGCACGGCACCTCCTGGCCCTGCCGTCTCCTCTGCGGCAGCGGCTTCAGGAGCGCCCGCGGAGGCCGCGGCGGCTGGGCCCACTGATGAGCAGGTGAAGCAGGCGGCCGCTGCGATCTCCAAGGCCAGGTTCGATGCAGCGAAGGCGGTCGAGCAGGGCAAGGGTGGAGTCGGCAGAGGCAGCGGCGACAACGTGAAGGTTCCCGACGGCGACGAGAACCTATGACAGGGGGCTGCTGCAGCCTCCAGCGTGCAGGCGTCCACGGCGACGCCAACGGGGGTCAGCAGCAGTCCTTCAGGCACTGGTGCGTCAACATCGGGGACCTGCAGTACGGGGAGTACTGCATCATCGCCAGCTCCGTCATCATCGGCGAAGCTCTTTTTCGGGAACGTGACATGCATAGGGGACAAGAGTTGGGAGTATCTCTGTCAGGCGGCACAGTCACATGATTATGTTTCAGCGTGCGAGACTCATGTGCATCAGCGAGACCTCGGCAAGTGGATGGCCAAGGCCCGCACGCACAAGTACAAGCTTCTAGCCAACAGCGCGAGGAGTAAGAGCAGATGGAAGCAGGCACACCCAGGTCAGGAAGCCCGTGCGAATGAAGGAGGAGAGTGGATGCTGGTTCGTAACCATCGCCCCGCTCAAGTTCTGGACGCTGCTCGGAATTCCCCTGCACTACGTCATGATCGTTGTGCAGCGTTCGACGGGTTCTTGCCTGTACTACTGCATATGCGTGGATTTTCCTTAGTTGTGTGTATCATGTACGGTCACTCGGGAATCGGCTTCACAGGAGACAATGTAGCTCGTTTCAGAAGAATCGGCAGTTTGTTAGCATCACTGCAATTACCGTGGATCACAATAGGTGATTGGAACATGTCGCCAGGGCAGTTGTGTGCAACGGGCTTCGTGGAAAAAGTGAGCGGCATCATTGTCAAGTCTGAGGCTGAGTTTACCTGCACGCCAGGTGAAAACCGACCGTCCCATTTAGACTTTGCTGTTTGTTCTGAGGCTGCGAGGCCTTATATCCTGGGGCTCAGGGCCGTCCTGGACGTTCCTTGGAAACCCCACATCGGCCTCAGTCTCGAGTTAGTTTCAGAAGGTAGCCAATTGTACACTAGGTTTTTGGATTTACCACCCCAGCTCCCACTGGTGCCCCGCCCTGCTCGGCAGCCCGTGGAGGGCTCGAAGTCGAGCCGAGCCAAGGTGGAACGTAGACTTGCACAGCAGTTGGCTAAGCAGAAGCGTCATGAACGAATTCGCGAGTGGTTTCCCATCGAGAGTGTAGGAGAATCTTTAGGTGAGGGAGGAGAGGTCGGTCCGCAGGTTCCCCTTAGCGACGCTGAGACAGGTCTTGGCGATTTGCTGGACACCAGCCTTGACGACTCGGATGTCGAGGAGGACCCGTGGGCCTACGAGCCCAGTTTTGGACCTGCCCCCACCCCGCCTGCTGCCTCTCTCTCGTCGAGTGGAGACCCTCAGGTAATGAGTAATTCGGCCCGGCGTGAAAACCCCCCAGGTGGTAGCCCCGAGCAACAGTCTCACTGTAAGTCTCAAGAGCCATCGCCCGAACGGTCAGAGGGGAATTTAAAGCCAAGCGTCGAATTCAAAATAGCCGAGGCCACATGGAGCGATGAAAGGAAAAACGTCGGCTTCATATCGTCGGGTACTTACCCGCCTGCACCTGCTGTTGCTCGCTCCGTAGCACATTCCCTTGGCTCCAACCATTGTGATAGCATCGGCAGTCTTTTCAGTGCGTGGGTACGCACGGTGGAGGCCAGTTTCGCCTCGCACCACGGCCAGGCCAATCTTGGGCGTTCTCGAGCAGAGGGGGCCAAGTTTCGTACAGACACGGTCTTAGAGGCGACGCCAGCCAGGTTGACGCCGCTGCGGGATCGCATCAGTGGATGGTGGACCAGAGCCCATGTGGTTCTGGATACATATTCCAAGCATAGAGCGAAGAATAACGGGGCCAAGCAGCAGCAGATGTTGTTAGCCACGTGTGACAAGTTGAGTCAAGAAGCTCCGGGGCAGGGGCATCAGGTCATTCGGCCTAAGGACGGCATTTCTTGGAGCGCTTGGGCACAGCTGCTGTCGTCGGTGGCATCCTTGAGCGAGCAGGAGTTGTCGGAGGCAGTCAAGTTTAGTGAACGAGTTTCTCAGAGAAGCCAGCGACGAGCAGTCAACCAGTCGATCGCCGAGTTTCGAGAATGGACAGAGTCTCAGAATGCAGGATCGGCCCTTCATCGTGCTATCAGGGAGTCGCCGCAGATTCCACATGAGTACGTAGACGGAGATAAGGCCATACAGCACCCGCGAGACATCATGGATCGCAAGAGTGCCAAGTTTCAGGAGTTATGGGCCCCAGAGGGTCAGCAGCTGGATGGGCTTCAAAAGCTGTTCGCGGACATTCGTGCACGCGTCGCAGATGAACCTCTACCTCCCCTGCCTGGCGAGATGCTTCGAGCCGCAGGTCGACAGATGAAGCAGACGTCGGCCATGGGCGTCGATCGTCTCACGGCGCTGGACACCGATCGGCTTCCCGACACGGCGCTCGAGGAGCTGGCGGCGATCCTGGCAGCTTGTGAAAGTTGCCAGGCTTGGCCGCATCAGCTGCTGTTGACGATCGGCACCTTGTTGCCGAAGAAGATCGCTGGCGACAGGGTCATCGGACTGCTGCCCCACATAGCGCGGCTCTGGTCCATGACTAGTGAACCGTGGGTGCGCTCGTGGTCAGACGACTGCGAGGCACCGTGGGACGCCGCGATACGGGGCAACGCGGCGCTGCAGGAGGCGTTCATCCGAGTGGTGGACGAGGGGCTGGCTGCGAGGCTGGGCGTGGCCCATGGCCACGGTTTGCTGGACATCGCCAGCTACTACGACACGATCGGGTGGCTGCGGCTCGGCGAGGCGGCACTGCGGCTGGAATTCCCAGCCGAGGTGCTGGGGCTGGAGCTGCTGCAGTGCATGTCGGCGCGGTGCCTCCGACAGGCAGGAGCCTACTCAGAGGCCTTCTGCCCCGAGGTCGGTGGTCCAAGGCCTCCGATCAGGCACTCGTTTCGCCAAGGTGGTCACATTTTTTATCATGCAGAAGATTACCACAACTCACGTGCATCTTTCACATCGGTTGTGGATCGACGATTTGAGTCAGGTATCCAAAGGGTCACGACGAGCAGTTCGTGATAGGCTAGTGGCATGTTTGAAGGAGACCTGCCAGATGATGCAACACGACGGCCTCAAGATCTCCCCGAAAAGCGTGGTGGTGTGCACCAAGCTTGCGGACGCCAAGGAGGTTGTGAGGAGGCTCAAGGTGGCGGGCTTTTCTGCGACGGCAGCGGCGCAGACCCCATATCTAGGAGTTGACGTCGGCGGGGGTCGGCGCCACGTTCGCGCCACCAAGACGGTGCGAGCAGCTCGCCATCAGAAGATGCACGCGAAGGTTGTGAAGTATGCGCGTACAGCGCGTCGCTATCGGCTTACAGCTAGGCTGGAGCAGCAAGGAGCGGCAGCGGCAGGAGCGTTCGCACATCAAGTTCACGGCATGTTTGGACATCGCATTCGGCAGATGAGGACCTTCTTGTGCGACGCCTCTAGCCCTAGGCTCACAGGGCGGTGCGTCACCACGCTGCTGGGCCTTCGTGCACCAGGGCGTGACCCTGCCTGTCGTTTGCCGAGGAAGTGTTTGCAGATGTGGGTTCGGACATGGGTTTCGCAACCGGCGCTGCGCAGCGGGATCGAGCGAACTTGGAGATCTTTGGCCCAAGAATTTCGTTCCATGCCGCCACAGCTGCGCAGCCGCCACATACGCGGGCCCCAAGCAGCAGTTATCACCTATCTCTTGCAGGAAGGATGGGAGCCAGAGGGTCCATCAGATTGGCGAGTACAAGATGATGGATCAGGGCTCCAGCACAACTGGCAGTTCAACCCTGAGGCTTTCACGGGCTTCGAGCAGGTGGACGTGCCGAAGGCCTTCCTGCAGGAGTACGAGGGCGCCGTGATGCAGCGGCTTTGGCGGCAGGCGGCCTTGCATTTTGATGGAGGCGGCATGGAAGGAGGGATCTGCAATCTCTCCTTGCGGGCCCTTCTTCGGCAGCTCGAGGAGGGGCCCAACGGCAAGCAGTTGGCTGGGCTACTCCTGTCGGCAGCAGCGGGAGCAGCATGGCCACGGGAGCGCAGGTCAGAGAAATCCAAGTTGCCGATATCCCAGATTTGTGCACGGTGTCGAGCAGAGCGGGAGACCTCTTTTCACCGCATTTGGAGCTGTTCTAAGTGTGTAGATCATGATATATATCGTGTGTCAGACGAATACGCACCCAGAGCACATTCACAGCATGAATTTGAACCGTGTTTCTGGCACCGAGGTTTGCTGTCGCAGTCCTGGGTAGCCGTCCCGCCCCCACAAGAGGAGGCAGATTGGTGGTCTGAGGGAGTCGAGGTTTTCGAAGATAATTGCTTCGGCGTGGGCTCTCCGCTGGCCCCCCTGTGCCTTTTCGGGGACGCGAGTGGGGGCGAAGATACTTCCGATCCCAGGCTCCGTAGAGTAGGATGTGGAATTGCACAGCATTCTGACATTTCAGATAATATGCAGCTTGTTGCTTCAGTTTGGGGAGGCCTCCCAGGTCCTGTCCAGACAGTTGCCAGGGGTGAACTTTTCAGTTTCTTGTCAGCGCTGATCGGCGCTGATGGCGTCACGCTCTATACCACAGATAATTCCAGTGTGTGCTCAGGTTGGTATTGCGGGCGGGCCTTCGCCCCAGAGGGGGAGAACGCGGACCTTTGGTATCAGGTAGGTCAGGTGCTCAAACGAAAACCGACCTTATCTTGCACGGTCCTTTTTGTTCACTCCCACCAGGAGGCCCGTGATGTACTCCAGGGTAAAGCACCTCTGTATTTGACGGTAGGTAATGCAGCTGCTGATAAGTTGGCCGAGGCAGCGGCTCGTTTAGTACGCATCCCAGCCTCTGATAGATCGAACGTTTTCCTGAATGAGAAGATGGCTTTCGCCGTCCGCATGCGAATTTTACTGGCCACAGTCGAGACTTTAAAAGCCGAGGCCGCCCTGGCGGCCGAAGAGCCCCGAGGAACCCGTATCAGGAATCCAGGGCCCAGGCCACCAGCGCCTCTGGTTTGTAAAGAGTTTTCGACCCTGCATACGCTGTCTGAAAACGGTCTATCTTGTTTGAAGTGTAGGAGCTCCACCACTAAAGCTAAGCGCAAGTTTTGGTTGGAAACCCCGTGCTTTGACCTGAGGGCTATAGATGGCGTTTTTCTCAGACCGCCCCCCCGTTGCAGGGTGCACATCTGTGGGGGGTGGGCTGACGACAGTCACACGTTACAGTTTCACGCTGGGCTGGGGATTTGGTTCTGTGGCACTTGTGGAAGTTCTGCGGCCCAACAGTTGGCCCAACTCGGAAAGAGGTGCGACGGCAGAGCCACAGGTAATCGTGCTGATTATTTAAAGAACATTGAACGGGGGATCTGGCCTAAAGCTTATAGCAAAGCTGACAAGGCCAGAAGAGCGGCTCGTTCCCTTTAATCGCCATCGTAACCGACACAGTCGCAATATCCGTAACTCCGTAACTCCTCCTCCTCCTCCTCCTCCTC
>CAUYUJ010016604.1:900808-949643 GCA_963575745.1 Prorocentrum cordatum
CCTCCTCCTCCTCCTCCTCCTCCTCCTCCTCCTCCTCCTCCTCCCCCTCCGTAGCCATTTTGGCTCAAGGCTGATGCTTCCGCGGGCTGAGCCCGCATTGGCAAGACTGGATACCGCTAGTCCGCGGCAGGCAAGGCCACTTGTGGCCTGGCGTTCCTTTTCCACATACTCCCACTTTCTCTCGGCATGGCTTGGCGTGGCTCTGCCCCCTGGCGTGGCGATGGCCGCCGCAACCAAGGAAGTGATGCGCCCAAAGGTGGATGGGTCTGGCAGGAGGACCCGGGCGCAGCCACCCCCAAGCCCAAGAACAAGAAGAAGAAGCAGAAGGACCTCTCCTACGGTGTCTGCAGCCTCTGCGCGCACTGGGAGTTCCTCTACCATGGCCACCGCGCATGCAGCAGGTGCGGCGGCCCGTACCTTCCGTCTGCTGCACATGATGGTGATGGGGTTGATCCTAGTCCTGGAGGTGTCGCACCGGGTGCTGCTGCGGTGCCCATGCCACCTCATCTACTCCAAGAGCTTGAACGGTGGGCTGCTCACTACCCCGCTCTTGCTGGCGTCGCTCGTGAAGCAGCTGCGCCGCCGTCCCCGCCGCTACAGGAGTATACTGATGTGGAATTGGATCGTATGGCAGCTGCGGAACAGACTTCCCTCGCCAAGACCGTCGAGCAGGCCACGAAGGCCGAGCGCCTGGCGCACCAGGAGGTGCAGTGGCGGCTGGACAGGTTCAATAAGGCGAAGAAGCACATGGAGGAGGCACAGAGTTTACACTTGGAGGCTGAACATGAGCTTGAGCTGGCTCGAGCCACCACTCGTGAAGCTAATGAACGTAAGGCCTCATTCGACGTACAGACCTTCAAGAATGGGAAGCGTCATGAAGTTGAGCAGCGCCGTCGTCAGCGTGCCGCCGAAGAGGCTCGTGCTGCCGCGGCTGCGCGCGCTGCTGCTCCTGCGCCCCCCGCCGCTGGCGACATCGGTGCAGCACCCGCCACCGCCCCAGCGGGCGGTGCGGCCGCCTCTCGTGCCCCTGGCACTGGAGACGCGGCCGCCGCGGGAGCATGTGCCCATGCTAGCGGCGGCGCGGAGGCGCAGCCCATGCAGGAGCCACAGCCCATGGAGGAGGATGAAGCAGGTGTTCCTTGGCTGCGTGGCCATGTTGTGGACTACATGTATGTTGAGACCAACCTGCACACCTTCTCAGATGACGACCTCGATAAGCTGGTTGCCCACTCGGCCATCGGCCTGGAGCAGTGGCAGCAGTACCGTCTCCATCTGCAGCGGATGCGAGGCGTTGATGAGGATAACCTATCCGACCTGGGCAGTGAAGTTGCCGACAATGACATGGAGCCCCAGGATCGCGACAAGTACCGTGACCTCAAGAGGCGTGCGGTGGAGCAAGGCTTGGACGTGCAGGCTGCCCAGGAGTATACCGACCTTCTCTCCAAGCGCATCATGGCGAAGGCGGGCAAGCGTGCCAGAGTTGTGTCCTCCGTCACGGCCGACATGTACCGCAACTTCTGTGTTGCCACGGCCAAGCAGATGGGGGTTCCACGTGCTGCTGCTGCCGTACCACCTGGACATCTCCCTGCTGCTGCTCCCGCTGCGAAAGGCGCTGGGCGTGCTGCCGCCTCTGACGCCCGCTCGCAGCAGCCTCTTTGACGACCTGTTGCCTTCGGCCCAGCGAGCCGAAGGCCCACGCTCGCTAGCGCCTTGCCAGTCGCCAGATGCGAGCACTCAGGTATTTTTTAAGTTTGTGAACATCACACAGTGGTCGAAGCTGACTCAGGACTTCTTGGCAACTAAGGTCGCTGAGGTGGATGGAGTGTTCATGGCGGAACATCACCTTGAAGGGTCGAACCTGTTCCGTGCCAAGAAGACCTGTCGACAGATGAAGTGGAATCCTCATTTCCAGAGTGCTTTACCGTCCCCAGGTGGAGGCACTCACGGAGGAGTTGGGGCTGCTGTACAGCCCAGATTGTGTATACGGAAGTTCCTGATTCAAGCTAAGGGTGCAGTCCAAGTTGGAGCAGGTAATTGTTGGTTCTTCCTTGAGATGCGTCTGAAGTCATGCACGGTTGCAGTAGGTGTGATCTACCTCATTCCTTCCATTGGAGTCTCTGGTGAGAATTCTTCTCGGCTTCGTGCGGTTGCTGAGTTTGTTCGTGGGCTGTCTATTCCGTGGTTCCTGATGGGGGACTACAATATGTCTGCTGATTTCCTGGAGGATTCGGGTATCTTGGAGCTGATGAACGCTAGGGCCCTGGTTCCCAAAAATGTTGAGTTCACGTGTTCGATTGGTGAGACTTTGATTGACTATGTTGTCTGTTCGAATCGGTTGTCTGGATATCTGCGAGTCTCCGCCGACCTCCTGTCCCCGTTCAAGACCCATGCGTGCCTGGACGTGTTGTTGGACCTTGAGGCTATGGTGGAACCCGTCTGTCTCCGTGTGAAGCCCCTGGAGATCCCTGAAGCGTATGGACCTGATAACCATTGGTTGAGTTACATGGCTGCCGCCGCTCCCAGTTTCCTCGAGGCCCCCTTGGTGATGCCCGGTGACCTCCACAACGCGATGCCCGCTCATACTTTGTAAGGTTTGTCTCGAAGTCTTGGGATACAGTACTCTACCTGGTCTAGAGCGATGGAGCTCCGTGATCTGTCTCGTGCATGTGCCATAGTCACGGACACGCACCGTTACATAGGCAGGGGTTGTATGCTGAAGCGTAAGGACTCGTCCCTGATGACTCGCAACGTGCAGGCGCAGAGTTTCAAGAACCCTGACTTGTCCTATTGGTCTCTTGTTTCTAGTCGCCTGTATGAGTTGATGAAGTTGACTCGAAAGGCTCCGTATTCTCAGGCCGCGATGCAGCACAGGCGCGTCTTGGCTGATTTGTCGTGCCACATTTTTTCTCACATCGAGCCTCTTGCGAGTTCTCAAGCAGCTGTGTCGTGGAAGGATTGCTTGAACCAACCTCCCTACGTGTGTCATAGATTGGAAGAACTCGTTGAGGCTGCAGGTGTTGTGTGTGCTCGTGCATGGTCTCTCGCACATGCCAAGGCCAGGAGCAGCATGCGCACTTGGTTGCAGTCATCCCTTCCCCGAGGTGCTAGCCCCGTCCATCGCTATTTGAAAGCTGAGGAAAAAGTTTGCGTTGAGTATTTCCTGACTCCTGATGGTATCGTGGACACCCCAACCTCGATGATGAGTTTTCGGGAACGGAAGTGGAGTAGATGGTGGACCCCAAACTCTGAACAGCGTGTGTGTCTGGAGGCAGGCCTTCGAGAGCTTCGTTCGCAAGCATTGGTCGTTCTGCAGGATTTGGACCCACTGGAAGTGCAAGATATTGCTAAGGCCTGTACTTGTTTCAAGCCACACACGTCGCTAGGAGTCGACATGCTGGCGCCACGCAGTTTGCTCTCTGCTCCCATTGACTCTCTCGAAGTGTTCACAGGTATCATGCGTCAAGTTGAGCAAACGTTGAGCTTTCCTCCTCAGTGCTATGTCTGCCTCATGGCCATGCTGCCTAAGTCCATTTGTGATGAGCGTGCCATTGTCAAGTGCCCCAGTCTTTACAGAATCTACTGCAAAGCCCGCGGCTTTGATATTGACGATTGGAATAAGGAGCATCTGGATTTCTGGGACTCTGCTGTCAAAGGGTCCTCTGCTCTTAAGGCTGCTTTATTTCGTGAACTGGCCCATGAAGTGGCCCGTGCTTGTGGGTTCGAATCTTGTGCGCTCCATTGGGACCTCGAGAAGTTCTTCGACTCCGTTAGCCCCTGCAAGCTCCTCCACTTTGCCACCAACCGTGGGTACCCTGGGCACCTCTTGTATATGGGTCTCCTCATTCACACTGCTCCGAGGCTGTTGGAGGTTTCTGGCAACCTGTCTCGGGTGATTGAGGCTGGGGAGTCTATCCTGGCGGGCTGTAGTCAGAGTATGCCCTGGGTGAAGTGCTACCTGTACGGGGTACTGGAGAGGGCCCATAGCAGGGTTCCACAGGGCCTTGGTGATCTCCCACAGGTCCGCGTTCCCATTAGGTCTTATGTTGACGACATCACCCAGTACTTGCAGGGTACTCGAGAGTTTATTCGTCGTTATTTGCCGCCTGCGGCGGCGGCTTTCCAGCAGGATATATCAGGTCTTGGCTGTGTGGTCAGCCCGAAGTCTCTTGCCGTTGCCTCGTCTGTGGAGTTGCAGCGACTCCTTCAAGATGAGTTTAAGAAGCATGGAGTTTCCATCACTTTCTCGCCCAGTGTGAAAGACCTGGGCACAGTCACCTCAGCTGGCCGAAGGCGCACTGCTTGGAAATCATATGAAAGACGTGCTATCGCTTTCCGACGTGGTCGTAAGCTGTCCTACCTTGCAAGGTTGTGTGGAGCTTCGCGTAAGGTCTTCAAGCCTGGCATCCTCTCAGTGGGCTCTTGGGGGCATGCTATGTCTGGACTTCCACCTGGAATATTGAAGCAGTTTAGAGGCTCCGCGGCTTCCTGTTCGGGGTTCTGGTCGTCGGGGGCATGTACTACCAGTGTATTGCGAGTATTGCATGATACTAAAGATGACCCTGTCTATAGGCTACGTGTTGAACAACTTACCCTAATTTCGGAGGTGTGGTCATCCTTGTCTGAAGGGTTGCGCAGTGGAGCTCGGAAGGTCTGGTCTCAATTGCATGCGACGGTTGGCCGTGCTCGTGAGTCTGACCGTTGGCGACTCGTTCGCGGTCCCATCGCTGCTTTGTATGCTACTGTCTTGGACCTTGGATGGCAACCCTCCCACATCGATGAGTGGATAGTGGAAGGCAGAGCTCCCCTAAGAATGGATCGTATTGATTTTCGGTATCATGTCACCTCCTGTGTCCGAGAGAGTTGCTCTGCCGCAATATGGTCTGCCGCTAGTCAGCATTGGTGTGGGCAAGGTCTCTCTACTGGTGCTGACTTCTCTGTTTTTCGTTCCAAGCACAAGAAGCTGCTGGATGAAGGTGATTTCAAGAATGCTGCACTCTTGACCACCATTGTTGTTGGAGGATGCTGGCCTGAAAGTCGGCTACAAGACGCTGGCTACCGTACAACAGGCCGTTGCTTCCGATGTGGAGATGATCAAGAAACTCCGTTGCATCGGGCTTGGCAGTGCCCGTGCAATTCTTACCTAACCCGACCCCGCCGTTGCTGAAAGCGAGTATTTGGTTCCTGAGGCCCTTGGTGCTGACCCTCAGAGTGCCTTCTTCGCGCGTGGGCTTCCTAGCTGGGACGCTACCTGTGGGCACCTGCCGTCCCCGAAGGAGCTCCTGTGGGCCTGGGGTCCCCTACGATTCCAGCATCGTGTCGTCGGAGGTATTTGGGGCCTTGATGGCTCTGGAGGTGTATATGCCAAGGACAAGAGGTTACGACGTTGTGCTTGGTCTATTGTGTGCTTGGGTGATCCAGATGGGCTCTCTTTGCAGTTATCTACAGTCCTCTGCGGCACCCTACCTACTCCTGAACAATCCAGTCCGAGGTCTGAGTTGTATGCCTTCCTCACAGTCCTATTACGAACAAGTGGTGATATCGTATGTTATTCTGATTACCTGCCCCTGGTCAAAGGGGTCAGGCAGCCACGGGCTCAGGTGATGGCGAACAGCTCGATGCTCGATCTCTGGGCTCTGATCTGGAATGCGATCGATGATCGGGGCCCTGGTCAGGTTGACGTCATTTGGACCAAGAGCCACGCCTCGGCCCAACAGAGGGCCCATTATTCAATCTGTGATGCAGAGTATTTTTTGAACTTTTGTGCTGATTTCTTCGCGGGCTGGGCGGCTGAGAGGGCTGCCCCCACTGATGAGCAAGTTGAAACTACTAGATTTGTTGATCGTATTACTAGTCACACGCTGGACCGCCTGCTGGCGGTCCATAAGGAGGTCGTTTCTGAGAACCCTCGGCGTGTCTCGGATAGGCTCGGGCGCCCCCCCCCAAGGCCTGCACCCTTGCCTTCCTTTCTGGTGCGCAAGGGCCGTCTGAGGGCGGCGGGTCACGAGCCGACGCGCCGAGGGTCTTGCCTCCAGTGTGGGATTTGTGCGCGTAAGTTCTTGTTGAGGGGGAAGGTCCAAGACTTTTTCCCTGGCCCTTGTGCTGGGCCTCCCCATCTCTCCTCTGACCCTCTGGTCCACCCCCTGTACCCCAGGTGTGCCAGGAGTCATCGTTTGCAAGTTTTGAGAGGAGTTCTTTACTGTTTGCATTGCGGCGCTCATGCAACAGTGAATGCGCAGAGTTTGTCCCAGCCTTGCAAGACGGACAGGCCCCCCTCCAAAGCAGGGAAAGAGGTTCTGTCACGGCTGTCCAGGGGGTTGCCCCCCAAGAGCGGAGGTAAGTTCCCGCATGTCTGATTCTGTTCCAGCGCCCAGGCTTGACCTGGTCTCCGCATGCCTCGTCAGTCAGTCAGTCCTCCTCCTCCTCCCCTCCTCCTCCTCCTCCTCCTCCTCCTCCTCCTCCTCCTCCTCCTCCTCCTCCTCCTCCTCCTCCTCCTCCTCCTCCTCCTCCTCCTCCTCCTCCTCCTCCTCCTTTCCTCCTCCTCCTCCTCCTCCTCCTCCTCCTCCTCCTCCTCCTCCTCCTCCTCCTCCTCCTCCTCCTCCTCCTCCTCCTCCTCCTCCTCCTCCTCCTCCTCCTCCTCCTCCCCCTCCTCCCTCCTCCTCTCCCCTCCTCCTCCTCCTCCTCCTCCTCCTCCTCCTCCTCCTCCTCCTCCTCCTCCTCCTCCTCCTCCTCTCCTCCTCCTCCTCCCTCCTCCTCCTCCTCTCCTCCTCCTCCTCCTCCTCCTCCTCCTCCTCCTCCTCCTCCTCCTCCTCCTCCTCCTCCTCCTCCTCCTCCTCCTCCTCCTCCTCCTCCTCCTCCTCCTCCTCCTCCTCCCGGTCCCGTTCTGCTGTGCTGCCAGTTCCGTGCCGTGTCGCCGTGTCTGTTCTTGGCTCTGGTCCCGGTTCCAGTTCTGGAGCGTCTTCTGTTCCGGGAGCCGTTCTGACGTTCTTGTTTCTCATGCTCCGGATGCAGGGCTTTTTTGTTTTCACTGCCCTGCCGCTTCCAGGGCCCCCCTGGGGGGGCGGTGTTGGGCAGCGGTGGCCCTCGGCAGGGTTCTCGCTCGCGCCCTTCTGTGCCTCGCGGAAAGGGGGTGGGGGGGGGGGGCAGGGCCACTGTTGGAAACCTCCGGTCGTCGTCGTCCTCGGTGGCAAATCATGGGAGCCTGGTGTGCCCTCTGAATTCCGTCCTTAGCGTCGACTCGCGTCGATTAGCGTCTGGGGTTGATGAAATAGCGCCGAGTTAGCGTCGGCTAGCGTCGATTAGCGTCGATTCAGCGTCGATATGCGTCGACTGGCGTCGATTAGCGTCGTTTCGCAAGAGCCGAGAGGATTGTATGGGAGGCTCCCGTGAGTTGCCACCGAAGTCTTCCCCACCCTCGACGATGCTTGAGGAGGGGGGGGGGAGGGAGGCAGGGGACAGGGCAGTCTGTCGCACGCACTGCTTCTCCCCTGGTCCCCGGGCTCCGCCCGAAACGTTTGCCCCTTCTAAGGGAGAGGGGCAAACGCTGGGATACGCCCCCGGACGCACCCCGATCGAGGAGGGGCGCCCTCCCCATCGTAGATCCCCGTGTTGGGCCCCAAGTGCCTGGGCCATCGGAAGCCCCACGAGACCTGGGATCGGCGTCGACATTTCCCCCGTCAGCCTCTCGTTTGTGCCCCCCCTGTGGAGCTGCTGGGGGTCCCCTGGGGGCAGGGCGCGCGGCCCTGAGAGAGCTGGCCATCACGGTGGCTCCCGGGAGGGCCTCCAGGTGCCGAGCTGGCAGGCAGCGGTGGCCCTCGGCTGGGGATCTCAAGACCGTGTGGTGACAGACCGCGCGGTGACTTCGGAACCCCAAGAGACCCCACCGCAGGGTCCGTCACCGCACGGTCTTGGGACCCTGGAGGCCCCTGTCGCCCGAGACGTCTTCGGAGAGGGACTCGAGTCCCAAGAATCGTGCGGCGACTGCGAACCCCCACCGACTCACCACACGGTGTGGTCACCGCACCGTCTGGGGGCCTCCGACTGGGCATTGGACGGCCAGCATTGCAACGGCCGCTATGTCCCTGGACCTCTCCAGCCTCAGGTCGGACCTGCAGGTCCCAATCAGAGTGCCAGTCACGGTCCTCCCGTGGGCGCGCTGGCTGCCAGCAGCCAGCGCGAAGGAACGTTATGGATGTTCTTGCGTCCTGGTGTGATTTTTGTGGGTTTGGCCCTGCCTGTCAAAAAAAGGTGCGTTCTGACCAGAAGGTCGAGGCACACCCAGCGCTGGCGACGAGGTGAGGGCTGCGGTATCGGCCTGCCTTCCTCCTGAGGGCCGACGAGGAGGGGAAACCGCGGCTCCAGCCGGCCCCCATTTGGACGCCCGCAGTGGATGGGTGTGGAAGCGTTGCAGGATGCCCAACAGCACATGCTGTCTGACGCCGACAGCGGCCGCTGTTGGGCAGGCGGCCTCTTGCCTCAAACGGACAGCGTCCGCGGAGGCACCGACAGCGAGTCCCTGTTCAGAATGGGCAGGGAATGCCGTCGGTCTTTGTGCCCATTCTGTCGGTACCCATTTCGATCGTCCCGATCGGCAGGGCCCGCGACGCGTCGACGCGGCGTCGACGTTCGCGCGGGCGGTCACGGCGGAACCCCCTTTGGTAGCTCGTCTCCCGCCCACGGGCCCACTAGGAGACGGCCCACGTTGCGAAATCAGCGCCAGAGACGGAGTCCAGAGCCTCGGGGGGCCTCAGAACGGAGATCCCTCAGAGTTGATCCGTTTCGCACTCGGCACGACCAGGACTCCACGCTGTCGTGGCTGGAACCTGGTGTACAGAGGCCCCGCTGGTTCTGGCCTCCCGCGTGCTGGAGAATGAAGGGCGTTGGTGCTGTTCTGAGCCGGGATGTTTTGGCTAAGAGGTCCAGAACACCACGAGATTTAAGTCGGGCATGTCCCCCTACAGGAGGAATGTTCAAACATAGTCAAAAATAGTCTGGGGACGATATTCAGTGACGATTGTTGACTAGTTTTGATTTGTTGTTTGGACGTGTTTATTCGTGTCGTCCAAAACCCGCCTGTAGGAGGACACGCGAGATCGCGTTGCAACTTCGGCGGGGCGCGTTTGCCCTGTAAGTGTCGTTTCTTTTTCTCTGGTGTGCAACGCATGTCCAATGGGGCATTCGGCACGGATTCGGCGCGGAGTCGGCGCGGGCTCGGCGTGGATTCGACACGGGTTCCACACTGACAGTGGCGCGATGGGACAGACGCGGTCCCCCGAATGTGCAATATCAAGGGGGAATGGCGCAGTGCACTGTCGTAGCCTATCTCTGAAGACTACGCCTTCGTTGGGCGACTGCCGCGCCTCTGGATCCGCGGGGCCCGACCTGACCGAGCCCCACTGCCGCGCCAGGCTGGGGCAGTCATCGGCGAAGGGCTGAGCTGTATCCTGGGCGACGTACAGTCGGGGCCCTGAAGAAGGAACCCTTTTCGTTGGGGAGGGGCTGGGTGTTCCTTGAGTGTTTCACAGCTTGCCCAAGGTTTTTCTTATGTTTTCGACCGGAAATCGAAGGTTAACTTATAGAAAAAAGGAGCCTCGTTCCTTATTTAGGGTTCCTTAGGTCAACGCCCCGACTGTAATGTCAGATCACGATTAATCAAATAATTTGGGGGGCTATTGGCAGGATGGTTTACGAATCTTCGGCATCTGCTTTGCGTCGGCTTCTTCGGGCCCGTCGGCCGTCCAGGCGCGCGGGCGAGGGGGGAACGATTACACACTAGCTTCCCGGCCCAGGGCTGGTTGTTCTAATCGTCCTACCGGGCATCGCCGCGTGAACAAGATCCATTGGTAGTTTTTAAACTACCTTCTTGCATGTACCGGGGGAAGCGAAGAGGGGGGTGATGTTTAGGGGAGGATGTCATGGCGTGGGCCATGATAACTACATCCTCAGATGTCATGGCGCCTCTCCTTGTTTCACGACGTCCCTGGCCCCCTCTTGGGCCGCGCACATGCCGCCGGCCCTGACTTGCGCCCCCCCCTCTTGGACGCCCCCATCTTGGCCGCCCCCGATCCCAACACGACACTTCTCTTTCTCAGATGTTGTTCGCCGCTCGTGAGACGAACGGCAAGCGCTCCAACAAGCCACTGTGAATTCCGTCTCCTCGGCGGGCACTCCGCGAGTGGTGTGGTGTACGTCGTGGGCACGCGGAGCTCGCCGCGATTGTCGTTCGTATTGGGGGGAGGGGTATCTACGGCGGGGGCGTTTGTTAAGGATTGTGCTCAGGATGCTGCAGACCCTGGAGGGTTCCTTAACTAACGAGGGCGGCGGTGATACCCCTGGCCAAGCCTCAATTGGTGGTCCGCCAGCTTCCACGCCCTGGATTCCTCATCTGAGGGCTCCTCATCCGATGGTCTCACCGTAGCTAGTGGGGTCGGCAAGCTGCGGGCAAGCCGCAGGGGGGGCTAGGATGCAACCCATTGGAGGTTCAATTCAGTGTCGGCGCGGGTATACCCGCTGTCGAAAATCAGTCTCATCTGGCATAGCCCCGCTCAGCCCCGCTTGATCCCGCCGAATCCGGCCTGATCGGTTTCAATAGTGCGCTCCACGTGGGCTGATCTGGCTCAGTGGCCCTTCCATCGGGCCTGATGGCCCTGACTCGCTCTCGCGAGTACCTCCCAGGAGTTGCCTCCGAACGGGGGGGCGCTGGTTAAGGCCGCAGGGGCACGGGTCGCGGGCGGCGGGCGCAGGTCGCTTGGGCGTGCGCCCGCTCCCCCTTTTTATCCGAGGAAGAACCGCACCTGCCAGCTTGAAGGATATCCCGATCCGTATGTGTGGCATCGGCTTACCTCGATGCCGATCTTCTGGGTGTCCCCAGTTCCGGAGGGCACATCCCTGAGGTCGTCATCGCTTTTTGCTTGCCGATCTTAGGGATAGGGATACGTTTGAGCCTTGTTATGCACCAGAGACTAGTTCCCAGCCCGTGGATTTCCAGCAATTTCCGCGTGCGTTCCTCGCCTGCCCTCCTCCTCCGCTCTCTCTATCACTCCCTTTTTCCCCCTCTTTGGTATATCCTCCAAATACTTCAGAATGCCAGTTCACTTGGTATGCCGCCTCACCTCGCTCGGCACTCGGTTGTCCTAGACTTGGCCTTCAACGATACATGCGTATATAGTGTATACGGATGCATGATCAGTGTCTGTGTGTGTGCCTCTCTTTCTGTCTCTCTCTCTCTCTCTTGTTTGTCTCTCTCGATCTCTCCTCATGTATATATTTCCTCTTCTCTCCATGCCCAACTTCGCACTATGCTCTCTGAAATGCGTTCTGCATATGATATGGTTGATTCCCTCTCACACTGACATCCCCATCCATGGTCGCAAATGCCCATCTTGCAGTGGTCGCAAATACTCCTCTCTATTTCTCTCTTCGTTCCCTCTGGCGAACTCTGCTCGCAACTTTCCGAGACTCAGTCGCTTGGCCTCAACCAAGACATCCAGAACGTTGCCAGGAATCCAGAACCGGAAAATGCCAGAAACCCACGAGTTGCGGGGGACACCGGAATCGTGAACCCGGAGCCCGGGAATCGAGCCACCCACCGAACCCAGGAACGTGGAAACCCAGCCAAGAACCCAGCCGCCCACCGAGAGCCAGGAACCCCATGAGCCAGGAATCCCAGAGCCAGGAAACGGCCTGGAACCCCAGAGCCAAGAATTTTGCATTGCCGGGAACCCCAGAGCCAGGAACCTGGAACCCAGGCACCCAGCCGCCCACCGAAAGCGGCCCAGAATCTGGAACCCAGGAACCCAGAGCCGGGAACCCAGGAAACCCGCGCCTACCGAACTCGGCCCGGGTCTTTCGCCAAATCCTTTTCCAGTGTCCACGACGACTGTTTCAGTGCGGGAAACAAAGTACGTCAGCAGTTCTCGGTGTCCGCACGGATTTCTTGGATCGGCGTTGGCCCCCTTGGCGGCGCCTCCAGCTCCGATCCAAGAAGTTCGCGCGGAGCTCAGAGACAGTGCATTCGCTTGTCGTTGGTCCTGTGTGCATGGCATGTGGTCGCATCCAGGCGGAGCTGGTCGTGGAGCGCCTGAACCTGGCGGCGCGGGACGTCCAAGCGGCTGCGCAGCAGGCCGCCGTCTGCTTCGGGGCAAGAGGAGGAAGTCAGAGGGAGAGAGAGCGAGAGAGGGAGAGAGAGCGAGGGATATAATATACACACATACGGGTATCATTCTGTTAGAGAGAGGGAAGAGGATAACATAGGGGAGACAGAGAGAGAGAGAGAGAGAGAAAGAGAAGAAGAGAGCGAGAGAGAGACAGAGAGATAATTGTATAAAGAAAGAAGGATATCGAGAAAGGTAGAGAGAGAGGGATATAGGTAAAGGAGTGAGGGAGATACGAGAGACACAGAGACAGAGAGACATTGAGACGGATAGAAAGAGAGAGAGAGGCAACACAAAAGGGAGGGAGGAAGTGGGGAGGGCAGGAAGCACCGGCAGGAGAGCGAGCAGCTCAGGCGGAACAGGAGGAGGAGTGGGGGGAATGCAGGCGCAGGTGCAGGAGTAGGAACAGGAACAGCAGCAGGAGCGTGATGAGTATCACCATCACAAACACGAGAAGAACAAGGAAAAGCAGCAGTGCAAGCAGCGGCAGGACGATGCAGAGGCAACGGAGTGGCGACAGCATCAGTGCAAGATGGTAAGGAGGGGGCGGGAGGAGCGAGATGAAGAGCAGGATCCGGAGGTGGGAGAAAGGCGGGGAGGAGGCGGATCAACATCAGAAGCAGGAGGAGCTGCAGGAGGAGGATGAGCAAGCGTTGGGCGGGAACGATGATGGAAGGGAGGAGGATCTGGGAGAGGTGGCGATGATGGCACGACAGTGGTTTCTTCTACGAGCGGGTGTTCACCATACGCCTGCAACAGCCACCTCAAAATGGTGACCAGCGATGCAACCACCAGAGTGTGTCGATCCATTTGGTTGGTGTGGTTGTCCTGGCAGGCAGTTTAGGGAAGAGCGGCAAGACAGACCAACCTCGTCTGAGGCACGAGAAATCACCACCCACCGAACCACTTCAACCCAACCCGAAGGCCCCAATTTGCCCTCCATTTTCAGTGGGAGGGGCGTCGGGGAACAATGAGACAACACACATGGAACCCGTACCCCCCCCCAATCCGAAATGGAATTGTGATTTTTGGTTTAGGTTGGGGTGGTTCGGTAGGTAGTCTTATGATGTTCCAGCCTACTTTAGCTTCGATCACCAGAAATAATTTCGAGCATCAAGGAAGTACCGAAACTGTATGGTTTTCACGTGTCGGGCCCTGGGAGGCGATACTCGTTCGACACTGTTTCGGTACTTCTCTGGGTGCTCGAAATTATTTCGGGTGTGGCTCTTGAGTACGATGGCGTCAACATATAAATAGTCAAGAAAGCCTTCCGGTGGATCTGAGGGTGGCGACTCCGAAACGTGGGGAACGGCCCCATTGGGACTGAAGGGTGCCGTCACTTGTGCGAGCCCACGTGCTTTACAGTGGGGACCCATGCCAACAAACACCCTGCTTGCCTCCAGGGTGCCCTGAGTTTCCTGAGTTTCGAGGGTTTTGCGATGGAAGGCGTGGCGTTCCCACATCAGACATCAGAAACCAATGGACGTCCTGGGATCCCAGGGTTGGCTTTCTTGTGGAAGGTTTCTTGTGGTCGTGCATCCATTGTATTTCTGTGTCAGGGGCGCACCGTCAAAGCTCAAATTTAGTGCGAGTAGGCTTACATCGGGCCGGTCCCTTCACAGGAGGAATCTTCAAACATAGTCAAACAATAATGTAGAGACGTTTTTTTCCTACTGTTTTCGAATATTTCCGAACATCTGTTGCGCATGTTTCATTTTATGTCAAAAAGCCGCTCGTAGGAGGACATGCCCGACTTACGAGCAGGCTCAGGGGAGGAAGAGGGACCCATACCTCTACCCGTTCCTCGTTTTCCCCTTTCTGGGCCTCCTGGGGGGCCCTCGTCGCCACCGCTGGATTCGCTTCGAAGTCCTGGTCAGAACCCACCTCAGGAGAGGCCCGGGAAGCAGCGGTATGGGTACCTTTTGGTTTCCCCGTGGGCTTCCAACTGTACCCTTGCGTCCCTGTTTCGGCGGCGGGGTCGGACGTGGCGGGGTCGGGGCATCCCTGCCGCACCTCCGATGCATCGGCGGCGCGGCTCGATGTGGAGCCCGGTCTCCCCACGCCCATGTCATTAGCGCGGGCGCATAGATCTTCTGCAAGGGATGACGATCCCGTCCTGGTTGGAATCGTACCCTTTCTGATGGGAGCGGGACGAGGAAACATAATCGGACGTAACCTATTCATCCTCAGGGGGGACAGTCCCGGGGGGGTGGGGTGGTAGATCCGAATTCTGTTTTAAAGAATAGCGCCTACGTGGTGCAATACATCGTGCCCATTTTATGTGGAGCAAAATACGCGGCGCAATCTATTCGGCGCAATGGATTTTCAATGTGAGTTGACATTCCATTCCCTTGCAGACATCCCACCCACCCACCTGCAACTTGGTTTGCAAAACTCATGCGGCGACGATTGCGATGAGTGGTTGGCGTTGGCTGGTGCACCTTTGCGGCCGCGCTAGCCAGCGCATGCTCGCGCGCACAGCGGCCAGTTCGTGTGGCGCGACCGACGCGGTCTGGGTGGCGCTGCCCGCTGGGCACTTCCCAGCGGGCAGGGCATTCCAGTGCGAGTCGGTGGCTTGGGCCGCCGTGGTATCATGGCGACGCCGACAACGATACACACGATTATGAGAGTAGCGATGATGGTGGCGACCTTGGCGATGATTACGGCAAGACCAATGACGGCGCCGATGTTGATCACGCCCGCCGATATTGAGTGTTTTCGCGTCGGCGATGAAGGTTTCTGAAGGAGTTCGACATGCTCGCGCGGCCGATGCGCGCGAGTGGCCCGCGTGGCATTTTTCGGCCGGCGCGCGCGCAAAAGCTTTCGAAATATCCCAGCGCGACCCTACCTCGGAGTTGGAGCCCCTAGGAAAGCAGCATAAGCTAAGCTAAGCTAAGCCAAGCTAAGATAGCTAAGCTAAGATGAGATAAGCTAAGCTGAGCTAAGCTAGGCTAGGCTAAGCTAAGCTAAGCTAGGCTAAGCTAGGCTAAACTGCGGTAGGCAAAGCTAAGCTAAGCTAATATGCGATAAGCTAAGCTAAGTTAAGCTAGGCTAAGCCCAGCTAAGCTAAGCTAGGCTAGGCTAAGCTAAACTAAGCTAAGCTAAACTAAGCTAAGCTTAGCTTAACTAAGCTGAGATGAGATAAGCGAAGTTTAGCTAAGATAAGCTGGGCTAAGCTAAGCTAAGGTCAGCTAAGGTAAGGCAAGCTAAGCTAGGCTAGACTAAGCTAAGCTAAGATGAAATAAGCTATGCTAAGCTAAGGTAAGCTAAGCTAAGCTAAGCTCAGGTAAGTTAAGCTAAGATAAGCTAAGCTAAGCTATGGGAACCCAGGGGGCGCAACTGGGGGAACCGCGGGGCGGGGGCTGGGGGAACCGCCCGGGGAGCTTTCCATTGCCCGGCCCCTTTTAAGTTAAGAGAGTAAGAACCCTTCTAGGCAGAGCCTAGGTAGGGAATGAGCTCGACATTCGGAGCGAGATGCCCTTGGCAGACTGCGATGAAAATGTTGGACAACCAATGGTTCTCCTCGGACCCCATCATGAACGCGAGCGCAGGATTTCTGTGAACACTGATGTTGCCTAACCGTGTGCTGTGTATGTATTCGGCACATTTGTTTTTGAAATCCTTACTAAACCTAAGGTTGTTTCAGGATTTCAGCACGCGCGCGCGACGACGCGCGCGCATCGCCCCATCTGTTGAATGGGGTTCTCGCGACAGCACGCGCGAGGGCGCTCGAACGATTTCGACATGCGCACGCGAGAGGCCCGTTTCGTAGCATGCTATGGAAACGTTGAAAGACCTTGTCTTTTTGTGCCATTCCAAGTCGCAAGTGCGCGGGCATCGGCTTTTTTGTTGAACAGCCGCATTGCGACACCATGTGTTTCACATGTTTCTGCGGCTCTCGATATCTGAAACCCTCGCGGCGACTTGGGTGTTTGAAGGATTGCCCAGCGAGCGCGACGACGCGCGCGTGCGCACGCCGCCCCCTTTAGTTGGAAGGGATTCTTGGGAACTTATGATTCGTTATCAACGAATGCGCGCGCGTAGTATTTATTGCAGAGGATGGGGGGGGGGGCTCTGACCTGCCGGGGTGACATGAGTTTATAGTTCGGATGGGCGAAGGGGCAGGGTCACATGTGCTTATGATTTGCCAGTCGAAAGGTGCACCGTTAAGTCAGGGGGGGGGGGGGGGGGGGGATCCCGATTGTTCTGTTAGAGCCGAGACCCCACGTTGCGCAATCAATGTTGTCCAACTTGCGAGACGCAATCTATGTAGCGAACCGATGGGTGCAATGCGTGTTGTGCCTCCTTTGTGGAGTGCATTTTGCGGGGCACACTCGGCGCGCCAGAGCTATGCGGCATGAAACTACGTGGAGCTACTCGCTCAGTTTAGTACACGCGGTGCAGTCCACGCGGTTGTCCGCAGCGGGTTGCCGTCTCCATTGATCGCGCAATCGCCCCTGGGCCCGCCCGCCAATTGTTTTCCAATGCCCGCGCGGCGGCGATTGCCGCGGCTGCCTGGCGGTGGGTGGCGCTTCGTTGCGGCCGCGGGGGCGCTTGCAGGCTCGCGCTTAGGGCGGCCGCTTAGTTTGGCGCGACCGACGCGGCCGCGGCGGCGTTGACCGCTGGGGCCCCGCCGCGCTGTCGCGCGGGCACTTCAGCGCGGGCGCGCCGACTGGGCGGGCGCGGTGCCATGGCGATGTCGACGACGGTGGACGCATTGATGATGGCAGCGGCGCTGGCGACGGCGACGACGACGCGGCGGCGGGGGCGACGGCGGAGCCGGCGCTGACGGCGCCGATGAGACGTGCCCACGCGCCGGCGACGAAGGCTACAAACCGATTTCGACCTGCGCCCGCGGCCGACGGGCACAAGAGGCCCGCGGGGCATCATTTCAGCGCTCTCGCGCAGCCCCCTCGCGCGCGCGCGAGCGCGCTTGAATTATTGCGACGCGCGCGCGCGATTGGCCCGCGCGGGCGGACTCGATGGGCATGTCGACGAATGATGGTTCCTGGGTAATTTCGCAAGAACGCGCGCAGACTTCTGGAAGCGCGGATCTTGAAAAAGCCATGTGTGTCTAGTCATTTCGGGGCACTCGACGTTGACGCCCTCGCGAAACATTTCCTCGGGGATTCCGAAGCGCGCCCGGCGACGCTCGCGCGCGTGCACTTCGTTTTTCCGGGGCATAGGATTTCTGAGAATGGGTGTTTTGTGGGGGCGAGTGCGCGCGATTGACGCGTTGGCAGGGGGGGCGGGGGGGGGGCGGTCGTGCCCGGTTTGGTTGGGATCGCAGGGGTTCTTCTTCTTGAGTAAACGATGGCGCAGAATCGCGCGCGATGTGCATTGCCCCATTGGGGGCGGAGAAGTCCAGCCTCGGGAGGCGGTGCAAACTATTTCTTGCGTTGGACAGGAGACCGTATGTGGCGCAATCTGTGCTGCGCGATCTGCGTAGTGCTTTCACGTGGCACCGCGGTGGAATCTACGCGGTGCCATTGATGTTCACAAACGCGTTGACACATTTCATGATCTCGCAAACATCCCACCCACCCACCAGCAACTTAGCGTGCAGAACCCACGCGGTTGCGATTGCGATGCGCGCTTGGCGTTGGCTGGTGCATCTCTGCGGCCGCGCAAGCCCGCGGTTGCTCGCGCGCGCGGCCGGCTGGTTTGGCGCGACCGAGGCGGTAGCGATGGCGCTGTCCGCCGGGCACTCCCCGGCGGGCATTTCAGTTCGAGTGGGCGACTCGGGCGGGCGTGGTATCGCGGTGGCGCCGGCGGTGGTAGAGTCGATTATGGGAGTGGCGACGCTGGTGGCGGTGGCGGCGATGACGGCAGCGCGGCCCGCGGCGGCGCCGACGTTGATCGCGCCAGCCGATGACGATAACGATGTCCTCGCGTCGGCGATTAAGGTTATCGAAGGAGTTCGACGCGCGCGCGGCCGACGCGCGCGAGTGGCCCGCGTGGTTTTACCCCCCAGCACGCGCGCAAGGGCCGTCGAATGAGTTCGGCGTGCGGCGCGAGAGGACCGTCTGACAGAATTTGATGAGCATGTCGGACAGCCGATGGCTTTCTTGAGAAACCGCAAGACCGCGAACGCAGGCTTGTTAGAACACTACTGTTGCAAGACCATGTGTTCTTAAGTGTTCGGGACAATCCTTTTTTAAAATAAAAAATCCCTGCGAAAAAGCATGGCTCTTGAAGTATTCTGGCGCGCGCGACGACGCGCGCGCGCGTCGCGCCGTTTTGCGGCGCGGCATTCTTGCGACCGCGCGCGCGCGAGGGCCTCCGAGCCATGCCGACACGTGCGCGCGAGGGGCCCGCTTGGCAACATCTCATGAAAATGTTGAAAGACGATACATCTATATATATACATATATATATATGCATCGCAAGAGGCCGGGCGCGCTAGCTATATTGTTGGGGGAACCGGTGTTGCAGAACAGTGCGTGCTTCAAATGTTTCCGGGCGATCGATTCTTCAATTTCTTACGAAACCTAAGGTTGTCGATCGATGTCGGCGCGCGCTTGCACTTCGCCCCGTTGCTTTGCAAGGAATTTGCTAAAACTTGTGATGTGTGATTAACGGCTGCGCGCACATAGTGTCCTTTTTCTGCAGGGGGGAACCGATGTCGGCCAGCCTGGGATTGTGAGTTCATAGTGCGGATGAGCGATGGGGCAGGAACACATGCAAATTGGAGCGCGAAGTGGTGGCCCGTTAACCCCGTCTAGAGGGGGGGGGGGCCTTAATATTATCTACAAAGAGAATTCACCCTGCCGAGCTTGAAGTTTTCGAACCCACTGCTCGTGCAAGCACCCCACCAACCAATCCGCAACTTGGTCTGCAAAACCCATGCGGTGGAGATTGCGATGAGTGCTTTGCGTTGGCTGGTGCATCTCTGCGGCCGCGCTAGCTCCCAGTTGCCTGCGCGCGCGTTGGCCATCTAGTTTGGCGCGACCGTCGCGGCCGTGGTGGCGCTGAGCGCTGTGCATTTCCCCGCGGGCACTTCTGTGCGAGTCGGCGACTTGGGCGGGCGCGGCATCGTGGCAACGTCGGCAACGGTACATGCGAATATGATGGTAGCGATGCTGGCGACGATGAGGACAACGACGACGGCAAGGCCAACGACGGCGCCGATGTTGATCACGCCGACAACGATGACGGCGTCCTTGCGTCGGTGGTGGAGGTTTTGTAGAGAGCTCGACATGCGCGCGGCCGACGCGCGAGAGTGGCCCGCATGATATCATGTGATAGGGATCGCACACGCACACGCACGCGCGCAGGGGCGTTCGAATGATTTCGACATGTGGCGCGAGAGGCCTGTTTGGCCGAATTGAATGAAAATTTTGGAAAACTGATGGTTTTCTTAAGGGGTTCGCAGCAGCGCGAGCGCAGACTTTCGTGAACAATGGCGTTGCGAAACCATTTTTGTTTGTATGTGTCTCGGGACACTTTATGTTGCATTCCCTGCGAAACAAGGGTGTTTGAAAGATTTCGGCATGCGCGCGCGACGACGCTCGCGTGCGCACTTTGTCCCATGTGTGGCAGGAAGTTTGTGCGACAACACGCGCGCAAAAGGCGCGTTCTTTTACGATTCCGACATGCGCGCGCGAGAGGCCTGTTTGGTAGCACGTTCTGACAATATTGAAATAAACCGATGGTTACGTCAATAATTCAAGCGCGAACATGGCTTTAAGAATTCCTTGTGTTGCGAAGCCATTCGTTTGGCAGAAATTGTGTTCGGGACACTCGATTATGAATTTCGCGCGAAGTATGAGGTGAGCGAATGAATCCAGCATGCGCGCGCGACGACGCGCGCGTGCGCATTTCGTCCCATGCTTGGCAAGGAGTTCTTGCGACAGCACGCGGGCAAAGGCGTTTTTGTTATTCTGACATGCGCGCGCGAGAGGCCCGTTTGGTAGCATATTATGGTCTTGTTGAAGCACCGATGATTATGTTGACGATTCGCAATTGCGCGAGCGCCATTTGTGTTTGTTTTGAAAACCCGTGTTGCAAGGCCACGTTTTTTTTTGTTTTTGGGAGAACAGGTTTTGAATTCCTCCCGCAACTTCAGCGGTTTGAAGGATTTGGGCACGCACGTATGGCATTTACAAACCGGCACAAATGCGCATGTGTTCCCATATTTTACAACAATTACTCAAACACTTCGAATTGTGATAATCGACTGCGCGCATAGAGTTTTCGGCCAAGGTGAGGTGGGCACGCGATGCCCGCCTGCCCGGGATGGTGCGAGGTCATATTGAGGATAATAGGTAAAATGCAATACGCGAATGGGGTCGCTAAGTCCAGGGGGTGATCTTAATATCTTGGTAGAAAGGAGAATCTACGTGGAGCAACATGTGATGAAGTACATATTGCAGCACATGTTGTGAAGTTGTTGTGAAACAATCTGGTGTAAACAAATCGACACGCGGCGACGAGGTGGCGACGGGGCGGCGACGGCGGCGACATAGCCACTTGACCGACCGTCAAGCCCCGGCGACTGGCGGCGACGGGGCGGCGACGGCCGCGACGTAGCCACTTGACCAACATTCAGGCCCAGGCGACGGGCGACGACGAGGCGGTGACGGGGCGGCCACGGCCGCGACGTTGCCACCTGACCGACCGCCCGGCCCAGGCGACGGGCGGCGACGAGGCGCTGACGGGGCGTCCACGGCCGCGACCTTGCCGCCAAACCAACGGTCAGGCCCAGGCAACGGGCGGCGACGAGGCGGCGACGGGGCGGCCACGGCCGCGACGTTGCCGCCAAACCATCGGTCAGGCCCAGGCAACGGGCGGCGACGAGGCGGCGACGGGGCGGCCACGGCCGCGACACCGACGGTCCGGCCCAGGCGACGGGCAGCGACGAGGCGGCGACGGGGCGGTGACGGGGCGGCGACGGCCGCGACGCCAGACCGACCGTCAGGCCCACTTCTAGTACGAACTCCGAACGGCAAGCATTGTTCGGGGAATGCACGACACCTGCTAGCACCCTGGGGGTGGGCGGGGGTCCTGGTCATGGGCTTGGTCTACAACATTCCGTGCCTGGGGCCTGCTTCTTGTCTATGAACCGTGGCCCCGGACTGTGGAGTTTGACTGGGGCGGGGAAGGTGTGGCATTCCAAGACAATCTTGCGGAGCCCTGGCTTCCCTGGAGCCGTCTGGGGGTGCGAGGTGGCCCAGCATTCCTTGTTCCGGCCCGCAGGAAGGCCAGGTCCGAGGCGCTGGGTTCGGGAAGATGTGATGTTTGGCCGTGTTCGGCTTCTGGAGGCCGTTTTCGGGCCTCGGGGCAGTGACAGCACATCCAGAGTGAACTGCACCAGATGGACAGGGTTCCCGGGACCGATTTTGACGGATCTGGCCTCACCCCCATTCCTGACCAAGTCTTTCTGACCAATTTTTCTGGGTCCCCACCCGGTTCAGACCCCCAGCCGCCTCCAAGCCGGGTCTCGTCTTTCGGGACGATCGAAATGGGTACGGAAAGAATGGGTACAAAGACCGACAGCAGTTCCTGCCCATTTTGAACTGGGTTCGCTGTCGGAGTCGCCGCGGGCGATGTCCATTTTAGACAGAAGGCCGCCTGCCCAACAGCGGCCGCTGTCGGTTTTGGACAACATCTGATGTTGGGCATCGTGCCCATTTGTTCCGTACTGATTTCGGGCGTAGGCAACACCGCAGCAAATCACGACCGGAGCCCCGAACCCCCTTTCTCTGAGCCATTTCGAGCCGCATCGATCTGTGAGGGCCCCAGGGCCCGAAGCCTGGCGAAAACGCCCCGCTCGAAAAAATTGCAACGCCAGGATCTCAAGGCTCGTCCTATTTGGGCCACCGCTCTCCGCTCGACTGCACGTAAGAGCGACTCCTCGCCGGAGTGACCTGTGGTGCGGGCCCACTGGGGTCCCCCGATCGCCGACCCTGACGCGGTAGCAGCGGCCTGCGCGCCCAGGTTTGGCCACCCCGCGTTCCCCGTGAAGCCGCGCACCACCATTGGACCATTACCTGGCAGGGTCACTTTTGCGTGTAGCCGACCCGCTGCCGACCCTTTCCTCCCCCCTCTCCCTCCCCTCAAAGCTTGCTACACGTGCGCCTCGCAGTGCAGATGTGTCCAGACACGCCAGATTTCTGAGGCCACGGCCTCGCCTGCCTGGTCCTAGCTAGGCCCCGACGGTGTCCGCAGCGGTGGTCGTACAGTCGGGGCCCTGAAGAAGGAACCCTTTTCGTTGGGAAGGGGCTCCGCGTTCCTTAGATGTTTCACAGCTTGCCTCAGGCTTTCCTTATGTGTTCGTCAGGAAATCGAAGGTTAACTTATGGAAAAACGAGGCCTCGTTCCTTATTAGGTCAACGCCCCGACTGTATCGCATCCGCGTCGCATCGACCCGCTGCCGACACCCTCCCCGGAGGCCCTCGACGCGGCCGGCAGCGAGGCCGTGGCCGCCGCGTCGCGCGCCAACGCCGCCGGCCCGGCGCCCGAGGGCAGCCGCCCGAAGGAGGGCGGCCGCCCGAAGGCCCCCGCCGAGCCGAAGCCGGAGGACGCCCCCGGGGGGGGCCTGGCGGTGGTCTCGGGTGGGCCCAGACCCCCTGGAGTTATGAAAAAATCGCGACGGGAGGTTCTTCTCTATTGTTGGCCTTTGGGGGCCCTTACCGGCCCGCGGGACCGTCAAAAAACGACTCAGGACGAAAAACCGGTCCCGGGGAATGGGTCGAGACCTCGGGGGGTCGACGTCATGAAAAAATCATGACGTCGGAGGTCTGGGGGTGGTGATGTCGGAGGCGGGAATTTGTGCACGACCACCGCCTGGAGGATCAGTTTTCGTGGCCCTCGGCAGGCGG
Source organism: Prorocentrum cordatum (assembly GCA_963575745.1). Taxonomy (NCBI): domain Eukaryota; class Dinophyceae; order Prorocentrales; family Prorocentraceae; genus Prorocentrum; species Prorocentrum cordatum. The sequence goes on from CAUYUJ010016604.1 coordinate 923,781, forward strand.
TGGATGTGGACATATTTGGGCCCCTAGGAGCCAAAGTATATCCATGTCCACCGCCCGGTGGGGCACCAGGACGTCCGTTCCCAGGCGGTGGATATGGATAAATCCCCGCCTCGCAGGATGGGGGGTGGCCCAAATCGGCGTCACCCCAACATACTAACACTATGTGTGCGTCGCCCCCCCCCCTGCTCGCCGCGAGACGTGACCACACGTCGGCCGCTGCGGTGTGGCGCTCGCCTTGATCAGCCAGCCGTGACCCCCCCCGACCTTGGCTGCCCTGCGACGCCCGGTTTGAAACCCAACACGTTCCGTGTCGGGAGCCTTGAGACGGGGGTCAGTGCAAACGGGGGTGAGCCAGAGCGCCGGATCTTGCAGGATCCTGCAGGGACAGGGTCGCATTGACCCGGGCTTGGGTGCAGGATCCTGCAGAATCTTGCAGGATCTTTCGCATTGACCTGGACTTGGGCGCAGGATCGTGCAGGATCCTGCAAGGCCTGACTGACCCGGGTCTGGATTGATCCGGGTCAGAAGATCCCCGACCGTGTTCAAAGCGTATTTGGTCCAGTTGTTCCGTTTCGGTTCAACATGTGGGTGTATGTCTTGGTGAGCGTATGCAGCCAGAGACGCTTTTGGGATGTACATGTTGCGCCGCGAGTCCACACGCTCCGGGTCTGGTGTTGCGTATCAGGACAGCTAAGCCCCCCACAGTTTCAGTGTGTGAGTCAGGATCTCAAGTCGATCTTCATCGATCAGCCACTGCGCTGGGCACTGAGTTCTCTATCCGTGCTGCGCGCGACAGGGCACCAGGCTCGTGGAGTCAGCCAGCCGTGGACGAGTCTTCGCCTTCTCCTCAGCGTGTGCGGGTGCTGTGACGCGTACACATGCGCAGGCTCCTCTTTCTGTGTTTCTGATCCTCCCTCCTAGTCATTTTGCCGTTCACGGCACAATCTTCATGGTTTCAGACAGGGCCGATCGACCGAAGCTTAGAGGGCTGGTGCTGCAGAGTCATAATGGGCGGTCCATCCTTCCCCCCATGGTCCCTCGCCTTGCTGGCTCACTGCAGGAGGTGACAAGAGAGGGGGTGGGGGGGCGAAACCTTCCTGACCCCCACCCAGAGCTAACTTCAGAGACCGCTTACTTGGATTGAGTCTGAATGGGAAAAGTGCGTGTGTGCGTGTGTTTGTCGGTCTGTCTGTCTGCCTGCCTGCCTGTCTGTCTGTCTGTCTGTCTGTCTGTCTGTCTGTCTGTCTGCCTGTCATTCTGTATGTCTCTCTGTCTGTCTGTCTGTCTGTCTGTCTGTCTGTCTTTCTGTCTGTCTGTCTGTCTGTCTGTCTGTCTGTCTGTCTGTCTGTCTGTCTGTCTGTCTGTCTGTGTGTCTGTGTGTCTGTGTGTCTGTGCCTCTGTCTCTCTGTGTGCGTGTGCGTGTGCGTGTGCTGTGTCTCTGTCACTGTGTCTGTGTCTGCGTCTGCGTCTGCGTGTGCGTGTGCGCGTGCGCGTGCGCGTTTGCGTGAGCGTGTGCGTGTGTGCGCGCGTGTGTGTGTGTCACGGTTGGAGCGCCCTGTGGGGCCACGAAGCGTGCGAGGGGTGTGCCAAAGTGAGGGGAGTGACGGGGGGAGGAGGAGGAGGAGAAGGAGGAGGAGGAGAAGGAGGAGGAGGAGAAGGAGGAGGAGGAGGAGAAGGATAAGGAGGAGGAGAAGGAGGAGGAGAAGGAGGAGGAGGAGAAGGAGGCGGAGGAGGAGGAGGAGACGCAGGGATCTCTCTCTTCAAAACGAGGACCCAGCACCACAGGATGCCTGGGGACGGGCAAGAGGGAGAGAGGCCCGCCGTCCCCCCCCCCTGCCCCCCTGGCGTGGCCGAGCACCGCGCGAGCGGAGGAGCCGCGCACCCGCCGGCGCTTCTCGGAGGACAGCCCGCGGCCCGCGCCCGCCGCGGCGCCCCCGAGGCCGAAGCCAGGCCGCAGCTCCCGGGGGGCCTTTGGAAGAGGAGGATCGTCATCCTCGTCCTCCCCCTCGTCCTCCTCCTGCTCCTCCTCCTTATCCTCCTCATCCTTCTCCTTCTCCTTCTCCTCGTCGTCCTCCTCCCCCTCCTCCTGTTCTTTTCCCTTATGAAGAACTTAGGCTGGGCGTTTCGCCTGAGAGACGGGGGTCAGTGCAGGCGGGGGTCAGCCAGGGCGCGGGATCCTGCAGGATCCTGCGAAGACCCCCTCTGGCGGACGCGGGTTTTGTCGAGCCGCTCGCGGCCGCGGGGCGGCCGCGCCTGTTGGCTGACCCGGGTTTGCGAAGACCTGCGTTGCAGTTTTTTTCCTGCATTGCAGTTTTTGGTTTCCTGCTGACCCGGGTCTGGATTGACCCGGGTCAGAAGATCCCCGAAGGATCATCGGGTTCAACCGGTGGGCTCAGTGGGGGGGGGGACTTCTACACACTGTGTTTATTTCTACTTCTTCGAAAATGTTCTTTGATTTTTTGGGGGGGCCAAGACCCTTTCGTCTCTGATTGCTCTGCCCTGGGCCTCTTCCTGGCCGCCAGGGGGCCAGGAACAACCAGAAACGGGCACACTTAGAAGTTAGCAAGACTTGACATGAACGACGTGTACTCCAGATTTCGTAAAAAAAGGGAGGGGGTCTGGACCCTCCAAGACGAGCCATTTCAGACCCCCCCCGTGGGAGAACCCTCCAAAACATCGTCCCCAGACCCCCCCCGGCCCTCCAAGATAGCCTGGAAGAGACCCCCCCCCGAAATGAGACCCCCCTCCCTTTATCACGAAATCTGGAGTATTTTTCTATATGAGTTTTCGAGGCTCGCCTGGTGGGTTCCATCGACTGCGCCTCGTCGAGGGCGTTCCTGGGCGTGCCGGGCTCCTCCCGAGCGGCTTGCAGGAGGCCCGAGTCGTGGCCCGAAGACTGCCCGGCGACGGGGATGGGCTCGGGGGGGCGCATAGCTCGGGGGCGGAAAAGAGGGGGGTGATGACTAGGGGGGGGGGAGATCATGGCGCGGGCCATGATTTTTCCTCAGATTTCATGGCGCATCTTCTTGTTTCAGAACGTCCCAGGTCCCCCCGCTGGGCCGCGCACATGCCGCCTGTCATGATTTGCACCCCCCCCTCTTGGACCCCCCCTCCTGGCCGCTCCCGAATAGCCTTCAGTCGGGCATGTCCCTCTACAGGAGGAATGCTCAAACATAGTTAGTAGTGAAAGATAGTCAGGGGACGACTTCACGACTATTTCAGGCTATTTTGGGGTACAGTTACTAGGAAAAAGACAGTCGGGGGACGATGTCATGATCATTTCGGGCTATTTTGGGCTACGTTTTAAAGTATTCTTCGGTTCTCGTTCAAGATCCGCCTATTGGAGGACATGCCCGACCTAAGCATAGACGCCCACTCGGCCATGCCTCGCCGAGCATTCGGGGCCAGGCCGCCCGCCCCCGCCCAGGTGCGCTCGGTGTCGCCATCGGGGGCCACCACCGATCTGTCGGCGCTGCACAGTCGGGGGCCCGTGCCAAGAAACACTCAGGAGGGGAAAAAACACACAGACACAATGAATCGCCGATTCCCCGGAAATATGGGAAAATATGGGAAGTGGGGGGGAAGACAAAAACCCAGAAAATATGGGAAAATATGGGGAATCTGGTTCTTTGTGTGTATTTATTTGTGTGTCCCAGGGCCCCTTCATCCAGGGTGCCCTGGGTTTCTTGGCTTTCGAAGGTCTTGCTATGGAAGGCGTGACGCTCGCGCGCCGAAAATCATGGGACGTCCCGGGGTCTCAGGGTTGGGCTTCTTGCGGCCGGTCTCTTGTGGGCGGGCCTCCACCGTGCAGGCGGCCCGGATTCGTAGGTCGACCCTGCCAGATCGAGGGTGCCTTCGTGTCCTGCGCCTTGCGACCCATGCCGCCTGCTTTTCTGTGGCAACGTGGCCCTCGGAAGGGTCTCGTGTCCTCTCGCGTGTCCTCTCCAATCAAGTCCGACTGCATCACCGATCCCCTGAGCCCGTCCGCCCTCCAGATGGGCACGGAAAGAATGGGTACAATGCCCGACAGCGGATCTTGTTCACTTTGAACAGGACTCGCTGTCCACGCCGCCGCGGCCTGTGTCCATGTGAGACAGAAGGCCGCCTGCCCAACAGCGGCCGCTGTTGGTTCGGGACAACATTTGCTGTTGGGCATTTTGCCCATTGTTTCCGTGCCCATCTCGGGCGTCCAAGTAGAGGGCGGACGGCGACGATCGGAGGAGAACCAGCAGGCGAGGCAGCAGCGGGCCTCCCTGGCTCTTCGTGCTTCCGGGGCCTCCTGGAGGCCCCTCGTCGGGGGAATATTCAAAAATAGTAAAAAAGTTAGTCTGGTGAAGAGTTTTCGAGTGTTGTTGTCCATGTTCGAATCTGTTGTTGAGTATGTTTTACTTCTCGTTCAAAATCCCCCTGTAGGAGGACATGCCCGACCTAACCTTAGTCGCCGCGGCTGCATCCGCCTCGAAAGATTGGCCAGGACGGACCCGCCCCAGGCATGCGATGTCCCGAGTTTTTCCGTGCGGGGTTCCCCGGAGTCCCGACCCTTTCCCCAGGACCAGTCTTTCAGCTTGAGTACCTCTTTGACGGTCCTGGGGCCCCTTAGAGGCCCCCCCCCCCCCCCCATGGGCCCCAAACAGTCAAGCATTTCTCGTCCTGGTTTTCGGTCATGACGCGAGCATGTCTGGGGACGGGACGTTGTCTCAACTGAGCGACGCAACAAAAAGCGGTGTCGTCTGCACCGACATTGGCGCGTAAACTTCCGTAAGGTCGCGCGTGAACCCGCCCTCGCTCCCAGCGCAGCGTGCCGCGCTGGCGGCCCCTCGTAAGCCACCGCGCAAGGTCGCTGCGTCATCTCACGTAGTCAGGGCCCAAAGAGTATACACCACCACCACGTCGCTTCTCCCCCTCTCCTCTTTCCAGCGAGAGGGAGGGGCGGAGGGAAGGAGGCGGTGGTGGTGCATATGTTTGGGCCCCCTCCGCAGGACCCGTGCTTGATGGCCGCTCGTCTGGCGCTTCCCGAGGCCGCCCGCAGCCTGTTCTCACGCCGGCGCTCTCGCCCAGCCCCGGGCCCCCTGCTGAGCAGTGGGGCCTCGCGGGTCGGCCTGGCTCGCGAGGCGCCGCAGACGGAGGCGGCCGAGGGGCTCTGGTCGTGCTCCCTGCCGAGCTCACGCACCGTTTGCTCGCGACGCCGGATCGCAGGGCGAGGTCGACCAGAAGACGAACTCGGGAATGGCCAGGACCCCGGGTAAGGGGACCCGGTTAGTGGTGGGGCGTCGGAGCCCCTGAATTGGCCAGAATCACTAAACCAGGTCTGCCATAGCTGGTGTTTTTTCGGGTGACGGCAGTTCCGGTTAGTGGAAATGGGACGGGGTGGCGCCCCCCGTACAGATCACTAAACCAGGTTCCATTAAACCCAGTTTTGCCAACGCCCGACAAACGACGCCACCCCACCGAGTGCGGCCCTCCACGCCGCGCTGCGGCCCCACGGGAGCCGTGGCGTATGCCACACAGACGCCCACGCCAGATCTCCTGGTGTGCGCTCCGCCCCGTGCCACCGTGGGTGGGGTGGTGTCGTCCGTTGTCTGGTCCAGAAGGGGGACGGCGACGACGGGAAGATTCGACATCCTCGTGAGTACCAGAGGCTGCGGCCCCCCTTTCCTGACGAGAAGCTCATAGAATGTGCCGACATGCCTTCCGATGCATCCTGTGCATGTTGTTGACCTCCTGTGTTCGATTTCCTGGTCACTGGGGGGCCGATCAGGCACATGCGAACCCTACCCCTACCCCCCACGCTTTTTTGAGGGGGAGGATGGGGTTCACTCCCACTCAGAAATCGTGGGGGGTAGGGGTAGGGTTCGCATGTGGCCCCCTAGATATTACAGCTGCGGACAAGCAGCGAGCAGAAGCCAGCTCTGAGCGCGACAGCTGCGGACAAGCAGCGAGCAGAAGCCAGCTCTGAGCGCGTGGGCCTGCTGGACTGGAGTTTCTCGGCTGTTGCCCGCAGGGTCTGTGGAAGCTCCAGGTCGAGAGCTCTACGGCTTGCCCCTCGAAGGCAGCTGGACTCCACGCCGGCTGCCTGCGGCGCTGGCGTCGGAGATCCTCCGGCTCGGCCCTGGTCGGACAGTCGGGTCCCTGAAGAAGGAACCCTTTTCGTTGGGGAGGGGCTCCGCGTTCCTTAAGTGCTGCACAGCTTGCCTCAGGTGTTCCTTATGTTTTCGATCGCAAATCGGAGCTTAACTTATGGAAAATAGGGGCCTCGTTCCTTATTTAGGGGTCCTGTTAGGTCAACGCCCCGACTGTAAGCTGCACGCCGCTGCTGGACCCGTGCGGCCACACGCACGCGGGGCGCGCCTCCAGCGCTCCTCGACCTGCCCGCCGCAGCCTCGCCTCGGGCGCTCGCCCTCGCCAGTCGACCTAGTACCAGCCTCGAGCGTGTCCCTCTCCCTGAGATTGACACGCCAAAAGGGCGATGGCAATCTCAGGGGTTCGCCCTGGAAAAATGAGGGAAATCCCTAAAGGTTGGCATCGTGACGAGGAGGTGCCCAGCATAGGGATAATGGAGGATGACGATTAATAAATGACCGGGGGTCGTGTTCACGCGGCGGCGCCCGGGATGACGATTAGAAGAAATCGGCCGCGGGCTGGAAAACTATTTCTTTTTAATCGTTCTCCTCCAGTCAGAAAATTATCCAGAAATAGCAGGAAACTATTTTTTTAATCGTTCCCCTCCATTTTTTTTAATAATCGTCATCCCGCATTAGGGACATGTTCCAGGCTGGTGAACCTGTGCCTCCGGCCTCCTCCGCCGGCTGGACGCTCCCGGGGCCTCTCTGTGCCGGGCCTCTGCTGCCCTGCCGCGGGCCTCCCCGCCCCTCCCGGGCTGTCGCCCTTGCCCAGCTGCCCCGCCGTCTGTCCCTCGCCGCTCCCTCCGTTGGCCCCAGGCCCCCCCCCCTCCTCTTTTCTGCCGGGATCCCTGCGGCAGCCTGGGCTGCTCTCCCCGTTATTACCCTCCTTGTTTCTTCTTCCCTCGCTCTCTCACTCTCTCTCTCTCACATATATATATATATATATCTCTCTCTCTCTCTCTCTCTCTGCGCCTTTGGGCTTCGCAGCTCTTTCTCCCCTCGCTGCCTTCTCCCGTTTCCTGGGCCTCGGCTGCGAGGTGATGCTCTCGCTGTCCTTGCTGCCTTTCTTTTTTGCTCGCATTGCTAGCACGTGGGCCACTGCGTTTGACCGCGCGCACGACTGCGTTGTACACGGGTAGCCTGCGGCTAACCCAGCCACCATGCCAGATCAACATTGGACTGCGCGCATGATTGCTCTGCTGAGGTACCCCGCGCAGGCTACCACTCCCAGGTCGCGTGGGAGACGTCGCTTACACGAGACTGTAGCGTGGGGCGTGGCCCTAGCGTTGCATTGATATGGCGGTGCTCTCTGGCGATTGATGAGGGGGTTTCCTCAGAGACTCTTGAGGGTCAATTGATGTCCTCTCGGCGGTTCTGGAGCCCCAGGGGTCGGGGGGGAGGCGGGCACCCGTGTCGCCACGGCGGGGCGCTTCGCCCGAGATCTTTGCCAGAGCGCGCGTTCCCGGAGGCGTCCGGGGGCAGAGTCTGTGGGGACGGGACGGGGGGGAGGAAGAAGGAGAGCGCAGAAGGGTCTGCTTCCCCCCTCCTGGCCCTCCTCCTCCTCCTCCTCCTCCTCCTCCTCCTCCTCCTCCTCCTCCTCCTCCTCCTCCTCCTCCTCCTCCTCCCCCTCTTCCTCCTCGGCCTCCCAGGTCTCTGTTAGAGGTCTTGGGGCCGTTTTGGGCACCACGGTTCCACGGAGCTCGCCCAACGAGGCTCGGCAGAGCTACCTCGGGGTCGGCTGCCTTCGGTGTTGGCGCCGCTCTCGGGGCATCGTGAGTGGCCCTGCGGCCTCTCGGGAAGTTCTGGGGCAACAGTTTGGCGCTTTCCCTTTCTCTCTCTATCTCTCTCTCTCTCTCTTTCTCTCTCTATTTCTCTCTCTCTCTCTTTCTCTCTTCCTCTCTCTCTCTCTCTTCTCGCTCTCTCTCTCTTTTCTCTTTCTCTCTCTCTCTCTCTTCCTCTCTTTCTCGGGGGCGCTCTCAAGCAGTGCTGAGGTTATTTTACTTAGGCCGGGGAGCTTAGGACGCCACAATAACGGGAACACATTCCAGCTTTGGAAAGGGTTTCTCCGAACGCCACCACACACGCCCATGCCGACCCACAGCCTGTTGGGAGTGTCCGCACCCATGCCGCCCGCCATTTTGTAGCGCAGTCGCGTTACATGTGCACCACGGTTTGTTTTCATGACGTGTGTGGATTAACCGTTCAGTGTCCAAGAAATCGTGACACATCCCACTGTGTGTTGAGACCGCATCGCGGCCATAAGCCGTACAGACATTTGCTGATGTTTTGCTCCGCGAGCCTCGTGAAGGCTTCTTGGGGTTGGCTCAATCAAGAAACTTCTGAGGAAGTTTCAAGCGAAAAGGTGCCCAAACAATGCCACACTGGGGCGAAACCAAGCAACGTCTGAGGACGTCTCAAGAGATGCCGGGCCCAAACCAGGCCAGACCAGGCAAATGTTGAGGACGTCTCAAGCGAAACCGAGCCCCAACCAGTCCAAACCGGGGGCCGAACCATGCAAATTCTGAGCATTTCTCAGGCGGAGTGCGCGGCCAATCTGGGCCAAACCAGGCCAAACCAGGGGCCAAACCAGGCAGTTTTTGAAGCTGCCCAAGCAGAATCGCCCAAATCAGGCTCCCAGGGGCCCTCACCGCAGGCTGAATCCCGCTTAGAAATGTTTGATGGGCGTTTGGACCGCGCGCCCGCTGATGCGGACGGGATTGGGCACAGAAGCCCTTATGTGTCTTTCCGGTGCTACTGCGGCCTTGGTGTCGGAGAACTATTTCCGAGCTTGCAGTATGTTGAGATCTGGTTTGGCCTGGCTGGAAGGCTCATTGGGCTTCTTGGGGGCAAATTCGAGCGTCGGGGGGAGGTGTACGAGCTGGCTTGAATTGTGTATCTCGGTGTACGCGTGTGCACGGCAATTGTCTTGCAGCCTCTTCGGCAATGCTGGGGTCGCCAACGGGGCCGTGGAGAGCGCGACGGAACATCGCAAAGAGGGAGACGATACTCTTCGAAACGTCGGCGCGACGATGGGCGAAGTGGCTTCGTAAAACCTGTGGGAGCCCTGATGAGTAGACTGCTGGCAAGCGTGAACCCATCAAACACGAAAAATGACCGCTCTATGCAAGTGCTCATCGCATCGCCACACCGCGTCCTTGCTCCTCCCTCCCCCTCAGGGGCCGCCTCGATGCCTCGCAGCAGCTACCCTGCTGCATGCCAAACGCGACGGCAGACGACAGCAAAGGCAACAGCTCCGGCCGAGAATGAGGAGGAGGGGTGGGGGAGGAGGAGGGCTCCGGGACGCCGCCGAGGCAGCCCAAGAGGCCTCCAAGACGACGCAGGGGCTGCCAATCAGCCCCAGGTGGCCCCACACGAGCACCCCAGTGGCGCTCGACAGGCCCCCTGGCGAGGCTCGAGTTCTGCCCCGACCTGGGAAGCTGGTGGAGCCCTGGCGCGCCGCCGTGGAGGCGTGGCTGCGGGCCTGGCCGGGGCTGCCAGACTACTTGGGTGCACGGTGCGTGCCCGTTCCCTCTCTCCCTTCCCGCCCCCCCCTTCGCCGCGGGGCGCCCGAGTCGCACAGTGGATAGAGAAGCCAGTGGAGCCCGCACGTGATGGCCCCATGGAGTGGCACCGGCCGTCTCTTGCCCTTGGGCGGGCCTCTTCCGTTCGTCCCGTGCGCTTGGCCGTCCGTCCCAAGAAAGGGGGAGGAGGCCACAGGTCTCGGCCTACAAATGTTTGTCGGCGATTGCGAGGGCCGTTCTCTTTGTGATTTCGTCTTACAGGAGAGGCGGCACCAAGATAAACCGATGGAACACGAGAACAACAAGAACACGAAAAGCACAGTTTAGGTCGAGTCCTTGGGGGCCATTTGCCCCCCCCCCCCGACCAGCGACTCCTGCGCTGGCGTATTGGATGGACGTCGCACATGCCGACTTGCTTTTCGGGCAGGGTCGGGCATGAGTCTTGCCTAGACGTGAGTGACTCTTCGGGCAGTGATCTTGAGTGCGGGCCCACTGGGGCCAGCCGATTGCGGAACGCGATGCGATAGCAGCGGCTCGCGCGCTCGGGTTTGGCGCCCCCCCTCGCGCTTCCCGAGCGTCGCGCACCAGAGGATGCTCTTGCCTTGCCTTGGGTCATTCCCGAGTGTAGGCCAGAGCCAGAGCCCTCGCACTGGCCATGCGACCACACCCATCGAGCGAGTCAAGTGGTGATCCAGGGTGAGCGGACTGTTTTGGGACTCGGGTTGTTCTGGTGCCTTGAGCTCCTGGCGCCTCGGAGGTCCGGAACGCTGGCTCAGCGTGCCGCTCTGACGGTTCCGGTCCACTGCGCTTCGGCGCCGCGCTCTCCGCTTTTACCAGCCTGGAGCATGTCCCTATCCCTATGTTTGACATCACCTCACCTCGAGGCCGACCTTAAGGATTCCCTCGGTTTTCGAGGGCCCATCCCTGGGATTGTCCTCGCTCGTTGCTCGCCCATCTTGGGGACAGGGATACGTTCGAGGCTGGTTATACTTCCTGCACCAGCCGGGAGGCGCCCCGTGGCACGAGAGAGAGGAGAACGACGACGAAGGGACGGCGCGACGAAGTCCACGGATGGGGCAGCACTTTGGGGAGGCAGGGCGGCCCCCCCGCTGGGCGCCCCCCGCGCAGCGTGGCGGCGGCCCCGGGCCCGAGGCCTCCGCTCCGCGCGCCCCGGCCTCGCGGGGCGAGCGCTCCCTCCGCGCGGTTTGGACCGCCGTCGCGCCGCGCCACTGCCGCGCGCAGCCGCCGCAGGAGGGACGTGCGCGGCCTCGCGAGCGGCCGGCAGCGCAGCGGTCCCCCAACGCGGCCGGACCTGGCGTCGCCGCCTCGAGCAGGAGCACCGCCCGTCACGCCTCCGCCCGCGTTGGCAGCTTATGCGCCGGGCCCGAGCGCCAGAGGCTGGCCAAGACAACCTCGGCCCAGCAGAGCTCGGCAGTCGGCGGCGAGCCTGGGGGGGAAGCGACAAGGGGCGGGCCTTCTCAGAAGACTCGGGAGTCCCCCCAGCCTCCTGACAAGTTTTCTGTGCCTTCCCTGGAGATGCAGAAAAAAACCTCCCAGGAGGCGCGAGAACAGAAACATTGCTTGAAGGCGCGAAAGCTTCTGAGAAGTCCAGCCGCCGCCTGAGGAGGAGCAGGAAGAGGAGGACGAGAGGAGAGGGAGAGGAGGAGGAGGAGGAGGAGGAGGAGGAGGAGGAGGAGGAGGAGGGGAGAGAGAAGGAGGAGGAGGAGGAGCAGGAGGAGGAGGGATAGGAGGAGGAGGAGGAGGAGGAGGAGGAGGAGAAGAGGAGGAGGCGGAGGAGGAGGAGGAGAAGGAGGAGGAGGAGAGGGAGGAGGCATTTCTCCCCCTCTCTTTTGTGGCCTCGCGATCAATCTGCACTGTGCTAGTTTGTTCTGGCTTCCCCACCTCTTGAGATGGTGGACTGGTTGTTGAGCTCCCTTCAAACTGAGAGCCACAAGTTACGGGCAGACAGCATTGCACACACGTTACTGCGTTCAGTGTGAATTATTACTGCATGCCTTACAGATCAAATGCGCTATGACAGCAATGAAAATCCCTCCTACCTACCCCTAGCGCCTCCTATCAGGTAAGACCACTGCCGAGAGCCCCGAGACGTTCGGTTACGTTCGGGAGCCCCATGTAATGTGTAATTCGGATGTCAGGCACGACTCGCATCGCCTGCATCGCTATCTGTCGGAAACCTGGGTGCTCCAAGAGCCTCTTCAAGGCCCTGGACACCGTGCTCCCCAGCTCAGGGTTGAACTTCAATCTGAGCCACATTGGGCGGGCATCTGGCCTGGTGCCTCTACTCGCCCAGTTTGTGTTGAGATCACCTACCGCTGACATGATATGGTCGACATGGTCTGATAGAAAAGACCGGGACAATCGCTGTCTGAATTCGTCGCATGCGGCATCGTAAAAGTCTGCATGAGAACAGAGGCCCCTCAGCGTCATTAGCCTCGCCTTCGGCCACGCTTTGTGCACGTGCCGGGGGTGGGCACTGGAGCGAGCCAGGTGGATGGCTAGGCTCGTTTCTTTGAAACGGGGTCTGGTCGCCACGTTCGGCCCTCTTTTGCATATTGTCAGTTCTAGCCAATCGGCAGATCTGTTCGAGAACGTTTCGATCTTCAAGGAGAAATGTCCTGCTCTCGCGATTAGTCCTCTGCAAAATAGGACTGCAAGACTGTCGTCTTTGAACCGCCAGTACACAAAAATATCGTGGATCCTTCGGTTCCTGATGGCCCAAAGTTCCATCCGCCGTACCAGCGACAAGTCCGCCACATCCCCAGAGTGTGGCAGGCCCATCCCTGAGCCAAGGATGACTTTGAAATACCTCCCTGGCACATGCGGCGAAACGGCACATTGATTATCGAATCGGATGTTCATGGCACGTGTTACTAATTCTCGCTGCTGACCAATGAAGAAGCTAGATACACCTTCGATCAGTTCTGTAGCACCACCAGACATGAAAAAGTCTTTCACGTCCATAGTACACAATGATGCAAGGGGCGATATCTGTGTACTCATTCGTTTTTCAGCTGCGTCTCTGGAATCGCGAACTATATGAGGAGATTGCTTCACTTATTGCCGTAATGCCTTTCCCAGCCAGTGCGAGAGTCCCGCGAAACAAGACTTCCCACAAGCATGTATCTTCCCGAAGGAAATATTATCTGTGTGGTTTGCACGTCTTTACAAGTTTAGCCACGTACGTGTGAGACCTTGCCTTCCAGGATATAGTAATGTCTTTTGCGATTGGGGAACCTTCGTATAGTTCTATATCCCGTGCGAGTTTACAATACGACTGTGCCACATGATTGAAATTGATGGGATCGGTGGAACATTCCGGGTACTCGAGTCCGCTGAGAATTCGCTCATCGATCCTCCTGTTGGCGTCGACGGGGACAAGGGTGTAACCCATTTCCTTGTCATTCTTTGTCGGGGTGTACGGTGCCTTTGACAGCAAGTCAAACGCACGTTTGATCAAAGGGAACGTGTTGCCTCGAGGGCGGTGCTGGAGCTCTCGGATTCTTTGCTGACACGCTGCTGTGATGCTTTGCGTCAGGCTTGATACCCAAAACTCGAGATCTGGAGGCATGCGCTGCGGGCAGCTCGGCGTCGTCCAGCCCTTCGGCTGGTATGCCAACCGCGGTGGACACGCATCGCTACCCAACATGGGCGGGCCTTCTCAGAAGACTCGGGAGTCCCCCGAGCCTCCTGACAAGTTTTCTGTGCCTTCCCCAGAGACGCAGAAAAAAAAACCTCTCAGGAGGCGCGAGAACAGACAAATTGTCTGAAGGCGCGAAAGTTTCTGAGAAATCCAGCCGCCGTCTAGAGAGGAGCAGGAGGAGGAGGAGGAGGAGGAGAAGGAGGAGGAGGAGGAGGAGGAGAAAAAGGAGGAGGAGGAGGAGGAGGAGGAGGAGAGGAGGAGGCAGGAGGAGGAGGAGGAGGGAGGAGGAGGAGGAGGAGGAGGAGGGGAGGAGGAGGAGGGGAGGGAGGAGGAGAGAGGAGGCGGAGGAGGAGGAGGAGGAGGAGGAGGAGAAAAAGAGGAGGAGGAGAGGGAGGAGGCATTTCCCCCCCTCGCTCGCCGCCGAACAGTGCCGCGGCCGCGTCCAGAGCGCCACCCCTGGCAGCCTCTTGTCACCGTCGCTGCTGGGCACGCGCGCTCTGCGGGGGCCGCGCCGGCCGCCGCAAAACGCCAGCAGCAGGAGCGCGGCCGTCGCCGAGCGCCCCCGTCGGGCAGCGCCGCCGCCCGCGCCGCGCCTCCCTGGGGCTCGAAGAAGGAAAAGGAACCCACGAGTAGCCACGAGGAGGGCGGAGGGGGTGAGGATAACAGAGAAGGAAGGCGAGGGGGAGTCGCCTCCAGGCCTCGAGGCCGCCCGCCCCGCTGGGCAGTCGGCGGCACGGCTGCCCCGTGCGGCAGCACCCTCACGGCAGCACTTCGGCAGTACCCTCGTGGCCCCTCGGGCAGCGCCGCCGCTACCCTTCGCCCGTTATCCCCTTTCCGGGCCTCCTGGGCGGCCCTCGTCGCCACCGCTGGATTCGCCTTCGAATTCTCGTCAGAGCGCACCCCGGGAGAGGTCTGCGGAGTAACCTAGCGGTATCCGTGCCACCTTCTGGCTTCCCCAGGGGCGGGGCCGCCGCCCGCGACGCTTCGGCGCGGCACGCTAGCAGCATCTCGGTCCGCAGGCGTCGACGTCGCGAGGCGCTTCCAGCCGCCCGCCCTATGTTGGCGGCGGAGGAAGGTATAACATACCTATACGACCACCCTTCGGGTGATAAGGAGGTTCGGGGGGGGAACCAACGTCTCACTCGATCGGTCTCACTATCGATCTCACTATCGATCTCAGTATCGGTCTTGCTCGATCGATCTCCCTCGACCGATCTCACAATCGATCTCACTCGATATATCTCACCATTGATCTGACTATCGATCTCACAATCGATCTCACAATCGATATCACATTCGGTCTCACTATCGATCTCACTATCGATATCACAACCGCTCTCATAATCAACGTCATCATCATCATCATCATCATCAACAACAACATCAACATCAACATCATCATCACCAACATCATCATAATCGGGACACCGTCCTCATCATCAACACTAACATCATCATCATCACGGTGATCAACATCATCGGGACACCATCATCATCATCATCATCATCATCATCATCACCATCATCACAATCATCATCATCATCAGCAGCATCGGGACACAGTCATCGTCATCATCATCAGCAGCAGCATCATCATCGGGACACCATCATCATCATCATCATCATCATCATCATCATCATCATCATCGGGACACCATCATCATCATCTCATCCTCATCATCGACATCATCAGCATCAGCATCATCAACATCATCATCAGCATCATCATCGTCATCATCGTGGCACCATCATCATCATCATTACCAACATCAGCATCAACATCATCATCATCATCATCACCATCGGGACGCCATCATCATCAACATCATCATCATCACCATCAGAATAATCGTCATCGGGACGCCATAATCATCATCAACCTCATCATCATCGACATCATCATCATCGGGACACAATCATCATCAGCATCATCAACATCAACATCATCATATTAATCATCATCGGGACACCATCATCGTCATCATCATGATCATCAACATCATCATGATCATCATCATCCTCATCATCGGGACACCATCAGCATCATCATCATCATCGTCGTCATCATCATCATCGACATCATCATCATCATCATCATCATCATCATCATCATCATCATCATCATCATCATTATCATCGGGACACCATCATCATCATATCATAATCATCAGCATCATCATCATCGTCCTCGTATCATCATCATCATCAGCATCACCACCGCGGGCCACCGGCCGCCCGGAAGGGAGTCATTTGGTCCGGCCGCGCCTCAGCCACACGGGACTTGCGCGGGACACCGGCGGGACACCGCGGGCCACCGGCCGCCCGGAAGGGAGTCATTTGGTCCGGCCGCGCCTCAGCCACACGGGACTTTCGCGGGCCACCGGCGGGACACCGCGGGCCACCGGCCGCCCGGAAGGGAATCATTTGGTCCGGCCGCGCCTCAGCCACAGGAGACTTTCTCTCGCCTGCCCACGCAGCTTCGCCTCGCCCGCACGCACTGCACGCACGAACACGAAACCGAAATCGATTTCCCGGTAGGGGGGCTCTCCGTTCCACTTCGATCTCACCCCCTCACCTCCGATGTTCTGTTCGTCGCCAGGGGCGCCTGCCCCTGGGCGGCTGGAAAGTGTATACCCCTACGTTGCCGGCGCAAGGGTGTAAACTTTCCAGCCGCCCTGGGACAGGCGCCCCTGAAAGCGAAAAGGCTTGTTTTGTATTGTTCTTCGCCCGTTGACTGTGGAGCGGAGCGGCACGCCATCGGCGCGCACGGCACGGCGTGTCGCCGGGGCCGCCGCCGCGACGCGCTGAGCAAAAAAGTCCCCGACGGGAGAGTTCCGAAGCCTCCGCGCGAATGACCGCCCTGCGAGCTCTTTGCAGCTTCGGGGTCCTCGGAAGGTCAGTCACCAGTCGGCTCTGAAGGGTTTCTCCGAAGGGCTTAGGCGACCCCTCCTCCTCCTCCTCCTCCTCCTCCTCCTCCTCCTCCTCCTCCTCCTCCTCCTCCTCGCTCTCCCCTCCTCGGGTCGCCTACTTCCCTGGGGGGAACTTTCCAGTCGTCTCTGATCGGGGACAGGGATCATGACCATGACCCCATGTTCGCCGACGCCACCGTGCACAGCGTAGTGGATGTTCTCCGGGGTAGGTTCTCAAGCGGGAGACGTTGGATCAAGCATGCCCACTGTGTTTCGAACGAAGGCCCGCACACCGTAGTGTGTATACATATATACATATATATATACATACATACATACATACATACATACATACAAACATGTACATACATAAAAGTATACATGTGTGTGTGTATGTATATATGCACGTAGGTGTGTAGATCTGTGCATGCGTATGTATGTATGTGTATACATGTCGGTGTTTATAGACACATACGCCGAACTCCCCCCCAGTCCTCCACCGACCCGCTCGTCTTTGCCCCGTTTCATCTGCCGTCCAGGCCAGTTCTCTCAGCACCTCGCGTTTTTGTCGGCTGTTGGCACGCAGGTGCCAGAACACAGGACCAATATCTCGAGGGAGTGCGAAGCGAGCCCTCACATCTTGATTATATATACATATATGTATATATGCACGTGTATGTTCGTCTGTCTGTCTGTCTGTGTCTGTCTGTGTCTGTCTGTGTCTGTCTGTGTCTGTCTGTGTCTGTCTGTGTCTGTCTGTGTCTGTCTGTCTGTCTGTCTGTCTGTCTGTCTGTCTGTCTGTCTGTCTGTCTGTCTGTCTGTCTGTCTGTCTGTCTGTATGTGTGTAGTCTGCATGCATGCATGTATGTGTATATATAATGTGTGTCTGTGCGCGTGTGTTTGTGTGTGCATATATGTGCATACGTTCGGCCCCCATGTGGGGCTCCGGGTGAGTCCGGAGCCCCTGCCAGGCCGGCCGTACCGCTACGACGCGCCCCTGCCGGAGGAGTTGCCGGCACCGGCGCCAAAGGCGGCGCAGCCAGCTG
The DNA here is from genome assembly GCA_963575745.1 of Prorocentrum cordatum. NCBI lineage: Eukaryota > Dinophyceae > Prorocentrales > Prorocentraceae > Prorocentrum > Prorocentrum cordatum. The sequence goes on from CAUYUJ010016604.1 coordinate 941,043, forward strand.
CCGCTCCATTGGAGGCGCGGGCAGTGTCTGTGCGCTAAGTCTTCGGTAACGACTCAACGTAAGGATCAGAGGAGACAAAGGTACACCGATCGCTACCATTCTAGCGAATTCGCTTGTTTAGGTCTCCTAGGAGGCCGTCGTCGCCACCGCTGGATTCGCTTCGAAATCCTGGTCAGGACGCACCCCTGGAGAGGTCTGGGGAGGAGCGGTATCGCTACATCTGTTATCCCCCCATAGAGGAGCAGGTTGCGGGCCATTCCTCCACCAGCCTCCTTCCATCTCCTTTGCCACATCCTCCCTTCCTTCTTCTTTTTCGTCTCCCTCTTCTTGTGCAGTCTCGGCAGCAGTAGACATGGCTGACTGCGACAAAGAGACTCCTCGACGATACAGGTTGCGGGTGGTGGGTGGCTTTGGCATGTGATGCGGTATACCGTGGACCAACATCGTAGGCGATGTTCCTCCCCCAATCCCCGAGTCCCGCCCGAAGAAAAGTTCCGCCGCTCGGAACAAAGGGGAAACTCTGGTCGGACGCACCCCATATCGGAGGGATGGACGCCCCCCAATCGTATACAGTCGGGGCCCTGAAGAAGGAACCCTTTTCGTTGGGGAGGGACTCCGCGTTCCTTAAGTGTTTCGCAGCTTGCCTCAGGTTTTCCTTTTGTTTTCGATGGGAAATCGAAGTTTAACTTATGGAAAACAGGGGCCTCGTTCCTTATTTAGGGTTCCTTAGGTCAACGCCCCCACTGTATCCCAGGGGTAAGCCCCACATTTTCGCGGACAAGTCGAAACCCCACGAGGCCTGGGATGGGGGTCGGCATACCCCCCGCTACACCATAGCACAGACGCGCCGAGCGTTGAGGGCGCCCCGCCCCCCCCTCCGCGCAGGCCCACGTATGGCCACCGACCTGGCGAGCCTCGCGCGCGTTCCTGGCCTTCCCTTCCTCCTTCGCAGCGTACGGCCAGGGGTCGCTCGAGGAGGATCGAGGAGGATCGCGATCGAGGAGCATTGAGGATGGGGGAAGGAGGCGCGGATTTCCCCTCGTGCCTTTCGGGTGGGCTGTGCCTGGCAGGAGCGATGTTCCGAGGCAGGGCCGCGTGCGAATGGCAGGTGCGCGGGCGGGGGTAAAGGGGGTCTGGCATTCCGTGCGTGCGTTTCGCGCGTCCCTACCAGCCCGTGCAGTCACCGGCGCCTCTCCCACCTCCAGACCGATTCTGGTTTGTTCCGGTGGGGGGTCTTGTGTGATCTGACATCTGGTCGCGGACGATCAAGTGGTCTATCTTGTTGTGACTCTTCCTCTGTCTCGGCCTCCTTGGCAACATGATCTCGCCCAGCAGCAGATGAATCCTCTTCCTTATTGCTAAACAGTGCATTGGAACCGCGCGCGCGGCAACACACACACACACCTCCTCCTCCTCCTCCTCCTCCTCCTCCTCCTCCTCCTCCTCCTCCTCCTCCTAGCCGCTCTGGTACAAGCAACTTGTGCTTGCGATCACCGATCTTCAGAGCTGCTGGGTGTTCGTGGGCCAGGGTGGCTCTCGCCTTCCCTTCTTTTTCAGGCCGCACGGCGGCGTTTTGATGGCTCCTGGTGATAGGCCTCGTGGCGGGCACTCTAACACGCGGTGGACCTGTGGCCACTGCCGATGCAAGAAGAACACTTTCAGCCTCAAGTGGTGCAAGCACTGCGGGAAGCACTGGAAAGAACTTGTGCCAATCGTGCCTGCCGATGGAGGAGCTCTTTCTGGAGGAGGAGTCGCCGTAGACGTACGCTGTGCGGCCGCAGTCGCAGCTTCAGGAAAGCCTCCACACGCGCGCTCGTCAGCAGCGAAGGCGACCAAGAGCGATCTCAAGCAGTTGGTGGAGTTCAGTCACAAGGTCGGAGACGCATCGCTGCTCTCCATGGCCCAGGCTAAGGTTGCCTAGCTCGAGGCGGCCCCCTTGCCTCCGCAGGCGAGGGCTGACGCCGCCTTCAAGGAGATACAGAAGGTCGAGAAGAAACTTGACAGTGACTTGGAGAGAGTGCGAGCACTCGAGATCAAGCTAGCCCAGCAGCGCAGTGACCTCGACAGTACGCTTCGAGAACTGGATCGGTATGCTGCAGAATACAAGGTGGCGATATCGGAGCTCCACCTGTCAGTGTCCAAGCAGGCCCGTGCGGATGCAGCGGCACCTGCAGCAGGACATCCTGGACGGCAAACTCACATCCGTTCTTGTGGACGACGGCGACATGTTCGGCCTCGGCGAATTCCAGGAGCTCTCCTCCGAGAGTGTCAAGGAAACCGAGACTCGCAAGCAGCAGCTGTCCGAGCAGATCACGTCGCTCACGACGAAGTTGTTCGGCGAAGTCCCGGCGAAACGCAACGCGCCCTAGCAGAGCCACCAGGAGCAGGAGCAGATATTGTCGGAGAAGAAGCGCAAAGTTGAATCCTGTGATGCAGCTGCTGACCCTGTTCGACCCCGTTCCTCTGAGCCGACGCTTGGTTCTGCCTCGTCAGCCTCGGCGCCTGCGGGGAAGGCACCGCCAGCTCAGCCGGCGATTCCTGCACAGCCGCGTGCGAACGTTCGCGAGCAGGCTCGTTTGGCAGTGTCGCGGGCGGCGGTGCCTCCCAAGACGCGGGCTGCAGCGCCGGCAGCAGGCCCGCCTGCCAAGAGTGGGGCCGTTATCCCAGCCACGGTTGTGCCAGCCACTCTCTATCCCCCTACCCTAGACTTCCGACCTCTTGTCCCGTTTTGGACGCCCCAAGACACGTGTCTGCACAGCAACCTCGGGACCAAGGAGATCTTGATACAATGGAGTCGATTGCATTGGAGATAGTGACGGCTAACGACACACTTTGATTCTTAATCGCTTGATTTTTGAAGGTCATCTCGTTGCACATTGCTCGGGTCCCGGAAAAGAAGCTGGTTGCGACGAGGAGCTCAGGAAGGCTTCGGACTGGTGCGTTCGAAATGGTTGGAAAGCTTGTCTCGAACCTGGCACGAAGGGCCCAGGAGGGGGCCATGCGGCTGGGGTTGGGGCCTTGGTCCGATCGTTCCCGGGGGTGCACCGCCCCGATTTTTGATTTCACGATTAAAAAGCATCGGGCCGTCGGAGCCCCGGCCCACCTCCGAGGTCAAGGCTCCATTTGTTATGTTAGCGCTTCACTGCAAGATTGTGCCGGCCTAGAACCCATCAGTCAGGAGATTCTGGCAGCGTTGGCGGCGCGCGTCAAAAGCTTGACGGCCCCCTTCATTGCCGGAGCTGACTTCAACGCCGAGCCGGCTGCGATTGCAGGCTCGGCCTTTCCCGAGCGGCTAGGTGCCGACGTTGCGTGCCCCACTGACGTTGTAGGACATTTTCGCAGCACAGGGGGCGCTGCGATGCGCGACTATTTCCCGCGTTGCTCCCGCCTTGCGATGGCCATCATGAGCGCGAAGATAGTTAGCGATGCGGAGTTGGCGACCCACGACCCCGCCCCTCCTACTCTCCACCCCCCGTTGGTCTCCCTCAAAGCCCTCGCCTTTCGTCGACCTCCCCCCCTACCGACCCAGCGACCTTGTGGACCGTGCCCCGAACCCCCCCGAGAGTGGGATTTTGCTTGCAGATTGGCTTCCCGAGCCCTTGCTACGGCCGAGAAGTGTAATTTTGATCAGACTCAATATAACCTTGATGCCCTTGTCAAAGCGTGGGCCAACACGGCCGACAATGAGCTCGAATACGCGCGCGCCATCGCAGTCTCTCGCACCACGGCAGAAGTTGACGACAGGCGCAGCTTCGCTGTGTCAGTGTTTTGCCGCCCGACCGGGCCTCCATGGACGGCGTCTCTTCGACGCCCCGCCGTACTTCGCATCCCCGCTGGCTTAGCAATCGTTTCAGGCTGTGGCTTCGGCTGCGCGCCATTGGCGAGCAGCCCGAGCCGCGGTCCTCCTCCCCCCCCCCGTTTTGCCCGTAGCGGAATTGAACATATCAGGTCAGGAAGCGTCGAGCGCGGCTCGACGAGGATCAGCCATCTGGTCAAGACGGCTGCTGATTTGTTTAACCCTCCTGTCAGGCTTGGCCCATGGGCTTCAGAGGCCCACAACTTGCTCGTGCGCTGCCAGGATGTCGCGTCGCGTAGCTGGCCGGGTTCCCCCGGGGCCGTTTCGGAGGAACTTGGGCGCGCCCTCGATCCGGTCTCCCGCGCACGGGGTGCGGCCGAGAGCGAATCCAGAAACGATGATCACAGGAAATGCGTCGAGCCGTTTCGCGCGAACATCGAGGCGGGGGCCTGTCACGCGCACAGCGCTGTTAGGGGGGCCCCCGCTTGGACCCCCTCCACCACCCTCAGCTCGACAGGGGGGGCGATTTCGGATCCCCAGGTTCTCCTTGTTTCTGAATGTGCGAAATTATCTGGCCCCTGGCATGCGGAGGACGTGCAGGGCCACCCACCACCCTGGGGGAAGTTTGACGTCCTCGGCCCTCTACCAGAGCTTACACCCGAGGACCTTCGCCGCGTCTCCAGGTCCTTCCCAAGCATGCAGCGGCCTCGGTTGACGGATTTCACGTCAGCAACTTCCAGCATTGATCGCGTTTCCAGGGTGATCTCGGCGATCGGACGATCTGGTCTGCTCCCGATGCAGGTGCGGGCGTTGCTCTTGACCGCGCTCGCCAAACCCGATGGTGGCCATAGGCCGATTGGTATGTTTGTGTCGGTCTCTCGTCTGCGGGCTCGCGCCCAATGGGATCATGCTCGTAGGTGGGAAGTTGCTAACAGTAGGGAATACTTTGCAGCAGGCTCTTTCGGCTCGAGCGTGGACACAGTCTGGCGGCAGTGCGTTAGGAGCGAGCAAGCGATCTCCTCTGACTTGTGCTCCAGCTCAGCGCTATGGGACCTCCTGAGGGTTTCCGAGTCAGTTGAGCTCGACCTATTGTTCAGCGCTGTCGCCGGCACGGTTTCCCGATGCAGATTGCCAGAGTTTGTGATGCAGCGTGCCGCGCCTGCCTTTACATGGCCATGAGTAGCAGGGCCGCGGGACCCAAGTTCGCATGGCGTGGCATTGTGGCGGGCTGCGGGTTCGCGCCCGCGCTTCTCCGAGTCTTCCGCTTAGCGGCCCTCGATAGCCTCCGTTTGCCAAGATCGGTCTCATTTCATATATATATATATGTATATATATATATATATTGACGATTTCACCGCACATTGCCCAGTTTGAGCCAGCGTTGTTATTAATGACTTCTTTTGGGGGCTTTCAGGTTGCAAGCGGTCGCCGAGTCTGATCATGGTTGTGCGATCGCTGTCAAGAAGGCAGCCGTCACCTCCTCGGCGCCCGCTGTTGCTAAACGCCGTGCGCCAAGGTCTAGGCACCGTCGGCGGTGCGCCGCGCGACTCCGCTGCGAACCTCGGCAGCGACGATGCCGCCGACAAGCCCCGTCGCGTCGCCCGTCGGGGAGGTGAGGTGAAGGTTCGGAGGATCCAGCTTCAGAAGAAGAAGGAGTGCCCTGGTCGTCGTCGCAAGTCGCCGCGCCAAACGGGTCTTCGCTTCAGGTGCCATGGGCAGCCTCACTCATGCGCGCGAGGTGCACGGCACCTCGGACTGCGAACTCGCCGCGCTCAGGAGGGCCCTGGGTAGATGTTTGCCGCCCCCCGCTGGACGGGGATCACCCCCTGCAGCTTTGCCGTTTGCCGCCGACGCCGCTCGGCATGCGCCGGTCGCCCTGAGTGCGAGGTCGCCCATGGAGATTTGGGCCAGCCTGGTTGGGGCTTCCCTTCGTTGGCCGCCCTCAGGAACGCCGGGGTTGCGGGTTTCTCGGGCCCCCCCCCGCCGTGGAGGAAGATCCGCGGGCCCGTGGGGGCCTTTTGGCTCTTGGTGGAGCGTCCGGGGTGGGAGATGACGAGCTTCGGCATGCTTGTTGATGATTTCGGGGTTGGAGTGTCCCTCACCCTGGCCTCGCCCCCCCTCCTCAATCGTCTCCTCCGTGCGGCCGTGCTCCGCAATCTGGAGAGGGATTATGGAAAGTCCCGGGGGCTTGATTGCGGGGTTTGTTTCGGTTTGGTCCTAGCGGCCATGAGCTCATCCAAGCTGCCCCCTTCGGAGGGGGGGCCATGCGCGGCCGCGTCTGCCAGGCCCCTTTGGCGAAGACACGTGTCGAGGCCCACGGGTGCACCCTGCCGGTCCTGTTCTGCCCCCCTGCGGCATCGCGCGCGACGCGAAGTTCCGCGGGCCCAGGCGTTGCGCGCGCGAGTCTGTCGGCGAGATCCGAGACGAGATCCTCGGGGATGTCTCCAAGTTCAAGCCTGGCGCGCGGCACGCATTGTCGGATGCGGGGAAGGTTCTGCATGCGCTTGAGCTGTTCTCGCATCTTGGTGACTTCTTCCCGCCCCCGTCCAAATCGTAGCCGACGTTCCAGCGCCTTAGTAATCCCGATAAGAATGACGACAGAAGTCGCAGGCCACATATTCATGGACGGCTCGCGTCCGAGGTCGGTCATTCGAGAGTTACCGCGGACGGGGTGGAGCGACACATCGGTGTCCGACTCCGAGCAGGAGCTAGGTCATGCGTCTGCCCCTTTTCCCCGCCCCTCCCCCAGACGTCCCGGGCTGGATAATTTGCTGCCTGCGCTGCTGCTTGCCAGAATACGGTTGCCCCCACTTAAAGGTACAGTGATCGCCATGATGTAGTTCGGTTGTGGGAGCTCCCTAGGGCCGTAAACCTCTCGCACAAACGAGTGCACTCGGGGGCGTTCGTTTGGGCCTGAGACAGTCAGGTGGGGGCGATCCACAAGGCGGGAGCCCGCGTTTGAGCAGCAGGCTTCGAACGACGAATTTCTGCGTTTCAGTAAGGTAGGTAATGCTTTAGCTGATCACTACGCGGAGCTCGGGGCGCTGGCGCACGAGAAGCCTAGCCCTGAGCAGAGAGAGAGAGAGAGAGAGAGAGAGAGAGACAGAGAGAGAGAGAGAGTGGTTAGATACATGTGTCACGATTGCTCGTGAAGTGTTTTTTGGGGCGGCGAGTATGTTGCCGCCCTGGCATGCCTACGACGATTACTCTGGCGTGCCGCGAATCGGTGATTACTGGCAGAGTAACAATTGTCTATCGGTGCGTCGGGGCACCTGGCCCCGAAACAGTTCGAGTTGTGCAAAGAAGCGCAAGCTCCAGATTGACATCCTGGAGAATATGGGGCACCGTTGTGTGTGCCTCGCCTGCTCAGACGGAGGCATAGTTTGTGTCTGTCTGTTCTGTATTTTTTCAACTGGCAATTCTGCACGCGACCTGGCTAAAGCATGCCAGGGGGTACCTCATAATGTACGGAGCTCTAAATATTACTGGGACCGCCTCTGCGCTGGCAAGCACCCCGAGCTAAATGATGTCTGGTTTGATGTGGAGGCTAACGGTGTGATGCGTCTCGCTAATGTCCCCTGATCCTGCAGGCCGGCCTGGCCTCTCGGTCTCGTGCTGAGGGGGCGCGGCCTTTGCCTGCAGGAGCGCGGATGGCATGTACGCATGCCTGTGTCAGCAGTCGACGTGCCGTAATCGACGGCCGCCTAGTCTCTCACTGCCAGAACCCAGGCCAGCATGCGAAGTCATGTAGAGCAGCGCAGCGGTAAAACAGATCCTCCTCCTCCTCCTCCTGCTCCTGCCACTCGTACTTATTATCCGGCCTCCCTTGTCCATGTACCACCGTCTCTTCTCACTCGTGTTCCTCGCATGCCACCCAGATGTCCCATTTGGCAGGCGACAGGACTGCGGACGTTTCCATGGCCGCTTTCTGCGGTAGTTCGGCATGGTTTGTAATGTGCTTGTCTGCTATACGGTGTAACGGGGGTCATGGGGAGGAGAGGCGGCAGCATTGGGAGATGAGCGGGAGTAGCAGGAGAGAAACTCACGCCATGACGGGATTCTCGGGCGGTGATCATGGGAAACAGTGGTGATTATGATGAGGAGGTGCTTGCTGCCACACCGGCTTGTGGTTCGGTATTCATCCCGAGCCGTTTTCTGACGATTCCGGGGTCCGTGGAGAGCCCCGAGAGCCCGAACACTGAGAAAAACGTCAGGACCCGTTTCACTCAGGACCCGCTCCCCCAATGGCGCTTCAACAACGCGGAGGAGGAGGAGGAGGAGGAGGAGGAGGAGGAGGAGGAAGAGGAACAAGAGGAGGAAGAGGAGGAGGAGAAAGCAGAGAGAGAGAGAGAGAGGACGAGGCAGGAGGAGAGGGGAGGAGGAGACAGGAGGAAGGAGGGAAGGGGGAGGAGGAGGGAGGAGGCGGGAAGAGGACGGAGGAGGGAAGAGGACGGAGGAGGGAAGAGGACGGAGGAGGGAGGAGAAGGGAGGAGGGAAGGAGCTTAGTTGACCCCCGAAACGGCAGGGCCGTTGTTTTTTTTTCACTGCTTCCTAGCAAGTGCCTCTTGAACATGAAAACGGGAAAAAAACGGCGACCGGACAACAGACACGGCTCTGGGATTGGAACGGAAGTTGGAAGCGAAAAAGGCGACGGAACCAGCAACACAAGTGCGTCGAAACCGTCAAAAAGACGGCAACATTGGAATCCGCAAAAAGAACGGCCCTATCTTGTCCAGGGCCCATTAAGGGAGGGAGGAGAACGAGGGAGGGACGAGGGAGGAGGGGGGAGGAGAGAGTAGGAGGAG
>CAUYUJ010016605.1:0-17500 GCA_963575745.1 Prorocentrum cordatum
ACGACGACGGAAACGACCACGACGCCAAAGAGGACGACGACGACAAACACGAGGAAACACAGGACGACGTAGGCGACGACAACGACGACGACGACGACGACGACGACGCGGGAGGAGGGAGGACGGCGACGACGACGACGACGACGCAAGATCGCGCGGCACGCTTTTGTTGAAATTCCGTGTTGCGAAACCTTGTGTTTTTGTAGGTTTTTTGGACACGCGATTTTGAAATCCTTCCGAAACCGATGGGTGTTGAAGGTTTTCGGCATACGCGCACGACGACGCGCGCGTCTGCACTTCGTCCCATTTGTTGCAGAGGGTTCTCGCGACGGCACACGCGCATGGGCGTTCGACAGATTTCGACATGCGCGCGCGAAGCCCGTTTGGTAGCATGTTGTGAAAAGATTGGAAACCCTATGTTTTTTTTTAGATTACGCCAGAGATCACGCGGAAGCTTTTTTAGCAAATCAGTGTTGCGAAACCCTGTGTTTTTGCATGTGTTTTGGAAATTCGAATGCGCAATCCCTCCAGCACCGAAGGTTTTTGAAGGATTTCGGCATGCGCGCGCGACGGCGCGCGCGTGCGCACTTCGTCCCATGTTTTGTAAAGGACTCGTGAAAAATCTTATGTTAGAACAAAAGATGTCCCCGCGCATCATTGTTTACAAGGGAACCCCAGGGGGGTCGATCCCGGCCCCTCCGGGATAGTGTAAATTGAAATTTAGGATGGACATGTAATCAGAATCATAAATGATTTACATACCCGAAAGGGGGGCGGATAACGCCGGGGGGTAAGGGTAGAGTCTATTGTCTTTTTAAAAAGGAGAATAGACGTGTTGAGTGGCACGCGAGCAGATAAGAGCGAACAGTCTCAAAAAAGTGTGTTGATGTCGTCGTCGTCGCTGCTGTGGCTGTTGAACTCTCACCCCAAAGAATAGAAGTGCTTATTGCCCCTCCGGCGCTCACCTCAGCTTTGAACTGAACTGCCCCTCGCGGGGCTCGCACCCTGCCTTTTATCGGGGAGAGTCGTGAAGCCAAAATTGGCCCTGGCCCCCGAGCAACAACAACCAACAACAACAACAATAACAGCAAAAACAACAACAATAACAACAGCATCAACAACAATAACAACAGCATCAACAACAACAACAACAACAACAACAACCAACAACCAACAACAACAACAACAACAACAACAACAACAACAACAACAACAACAACCACAACAACCACAACAACAACAACAATCAGTTTAAGACTGTTCGCCCTTATATGCTCGAGTGTCCACTAACGCGTATTGCCCAAACCCTCGATACCCGCCCTCTTCGTCTTCGATCGAACCCCTTTTGGGGGGTATACCTTTCTTCCCTGCAGGTCGGGCCCAGGCAAGCGGCGGGGCGGCCGCAGACCGTCGGCCTGGCCAGCGGCAGCGTCGGCGGGGCGGCCGCGGACCGTCGACCCGACCCCAAGAGGGACGGACAGGGGACCAACCACGACGACGACGACGACGACGACGACGACGTCGAAGACGACGGCGACGACGACGACGACGACGACGGCGACGACGAGCGAAAGCGAGAGCGAGAGAGAACGACAGCAGGGCCACAAGGACACGAAGTAGGGCACGAAGGGCGACAGCGGGGACACGAAGGGAATGCGTATGGGCCCACGAAGAGCGCGAACGACAGGGGGCCACGAAGTGCAGATAATGCGGGGCCACAGAAGGCAACTATTGGGCCACTGAGGGTAGCAACTGAGCCACGTAGGACAGTGAGGGGGGCACAAAGGGCGACAGCGGGGCCACGAAGGGCATGCACATGGGGCCACAACGGGCGCGACTCCTGGGTGCCTGGCTGTCGGGAGCGCGGCGCTTGCGCAAAGTGCAGGAAATTCCAACGCAAGGCCATTCTTCAGTAAGTTGCAAGCAAATCTCCAGCGAGAGCGCGACTCCAGAGCGCCGGGAGAGCGCTTCCTGAATAAATTGTAAGGAAATCCCAAGCGAGAGCGCGATCCCTGAATAAAATGCGAGGAAGTCTCGGGCGGGAGCGGGGGTCCTGGTTAAATTGTAAGGAAGTCTGAAGCGGGAGCCGTTGTTGTTGTAACCCGGGGGCCACGGGGCCAGTTTGAGCAGGATGATTTTCCCTGTAAAAAAACAGGGTGCGAGCGTCGAGGGGCACACTTTGATTGAGAAAAACAGTTAGCACCGGTTAGGGGGGATCAACAAAAATTATTCTTCAGAAATGAGAATTAAACAACAACAACAACAACAACAACAACAACAACAACAACAACAACAACAACAACAACAACAACAACAACAACAATCATTTAAGACTGGGGACACTCCGTTCTCACCAGTGCCAGGGTTTTCATAGGAGGCGGGCAATACCCCCACTTTGTGGGGGGGCCGGTTCAAGCTCTACCAAGTTTCCAAACGACTCTTCGCCACCACCCACACCCAGCTTCCCGCCCTATGACGTTCGGACACTTCACTTCGTGGCCTGCGGACGACCTTGGCTACTACACTGGCGCATGGGTACAATGACTTGTTGTGGTAACATTTTGTGGAAGCTAGCTTAGTATACGACTTATCCCCCTGTTCCAACACTGGACACCTGTACCGTTTTCCGACGTTTTTCCGTTTCTGTACCACACAAGCAAAGATTATTTTGAGTGGTACCACGTGCGTGGCGCCAGCATACCACAGGACTTGTTTCCGTTGTTGTTATATGCTCATTCTTGTTATGTGGTTGTCGTTCCGGCCTCAATGTGCAATACTGGCTCATTCGTCTACGAAATACACGTGACTAGCTCTCTCTGGTTGGAGGTCCTGATGGTTGTGGTTGTCCCGATGGTTGTCGCGATGATTGTCCCGATGATTGTCCCGATTGTTGTTCCGATGGTTGTCTCCCGATGGTTGTCCCGATGGTTGTCCCGATCGTTGTCCCGATGGTTGTCCCGATGGTTGTCCCGATGGTTGTCCTGATGGTTGTGGTTGTCCCGATCGTTGTCCCGATGGTTGTCCCCATGGTTGTCCCGATGGTTGTTCCGATGGTGGTCCCGATGGTTGTCCCATGTCAGCGATGCCGGATCCTCACGCCCCCCGCCGGAGGAGGAGGAGGAGGAGGAGGAGGAGGAGCAGGACAAGGCGCGGCGGCTCTGGACACATACGTGCTCTGGAAGCATACTAAAGAGACGAGTCTTTGTGCTCATCGTCTTCTGGCATACGCCTGTCCCTAATGGCACGCATCGGGCGCAATACTGCAAGCTGCGCTCCTGGCACCAATACATCAGGGGCCAAATGTCCCAGCATGGTGCCGATACGCCTCCTCGCGGATACATCGCCCGTGCGTCCGTGGGGCGCCAATACCGCCAGGACACCCTGGACATGCGCCGACAAAGCCATGACCCATCCAAGAACACAGGCGATACCTTGATCCGAGATGGCTACGGATGTGACAGTGATCAGTGATTTTGTTCGATGACGTGGTGACACACTGACTTGTTGTGGTACCATGCCGACAACGACGACGCGACGACGCGCGCATGTGTCCCGCATGATATTTTTTGCAAGGGATTGTGGCCCCTGGCAGGCGCGCGAACGCCGTTGAAAGAGCTTGCGAAAACAGCTCGCGCGAGCTCTATAACATAAATGTTGAAAAACCATTGGTTTTTAAGGATTCGGACAGCGCGCGCGGGTAGAAATTTTGAAAATTCGTACAGATGTTTTTCGAGAACCTACGGTGCGATTCGTATGATTTTATGTTGCGCGGTGCTAAAATTCCTAAGAAACCCAATGATTTTTGAAGATTTCGGCGTGCGCGCGCGAAGAAAAAACGAATGTGTCCCACATGGTATTATTTGACAGGGATGATGGCCCTGGCAGGCGCGCAACCTTTGTTGCAGAAGTTCGAAGCACGTGAAAAAGTTGCTCGCAAGAGCCCGTTTGACAGAAATGTTGAAAAAGTATTGGGTTTCCTGAGAAATCCGCAAGAGCGCGCGGGGTGAATGTTTGAAACCCTTTTTTTGAAAAACCATTGGGTTTTTCATGTTTTTATTTGAAAATCGCTACGAAGACTAAGGTTTTGGAAGGATTTCGTCTTGCGCGCGCGAATGTGCACTTCGTCTCATTTTTTGCAAGGGAAGAAATGTCCACTTTGCCTTATTTTTTGCAAGGGAAAACCGATCGTAACAACACAACCGGATCCGGACACCCCGTTTTGCCTGAGACTTCCTCACGAAAATGATGAAAATGTGGCTGCGGCCTAGGCGCGGCGGGGGGGGCGCGCACCAGGGGTCCCAACAATAATTATTCTTTAGAATTAATAATGTTCAACAACAACAACAACAACAACAACAACAACAACAACAACAACAACAGCTCCCGCCGGACACTTCTTCACAATTGATTGGCCTCCCCCGCTCCTGCTTGAAACTTCCTCGCAGCTTACTCGAGGATCGCGCTCTTGCCTGAGACTTCCTTGCAATTTACTGAGGCCCCACGCTCTCGCCATTCAGACATTGCGCTCTCGCCTTGGACCTCCTTCTGACTTGCTTGGGAATCGCGCTCTGGCCCGACTTCCTGGCGAATTATGCAGGACCCACGCATTCCCGACCCGCCCGGTCGACCCGCCCGTCAGGGCCCGCCCGCCTGACCCGCCCGGTAAGGCCCGCAGTCGACCCTCGCTGCTTTTCGCCTGTTCCGATGCCCCTCGCTGCCCCTCGAGATACCGCAGTCGGATTTGAAGGCCCCGCCGCTGCCTTCGTGGCCTCCTCGGTGCCTTTCGTGGCCCCGCTATTGAAGCCCTCAATGCCGTTCATGGCCCCGCGGTCGCCTTTCGTGGCCCCCCCGCTGACCTTCGTGGGCCCCGATGTAGCTAGCTCGTCGTGGCCCTCTCGCTGCCCTTCCTGGCCCCTTTGCAGACCTCAGTGGCCCCCTTCCGTTTAAGGCTGGGCCAATTACACGTGGCAACGAAGGAAGACATCCCCCCGAAAGGGGGCACGATCGAAGACGAAGAGGGCGGATACCCAGGGTTTGGGAAACACATGTTGATTGACACGCACGCGTATAAGAGCCAACACTCATATAATGATTGTTGTTGGTGGTGGAGTTGATGTTGCAGCTGCTGATGTTGTTGTTGTTAGTGGTGGTGGTGGTGGTGATGTTGTTGCCGTTGTTGAACTCTCACTCTTGAAGAATAATTATTGGTGATCCCCCTCACCTCTGCACATGTTGTGTTTCAACTGAAGTGCCCCCCTCTGGGTTCGCACCACGTTTTTCCCAACCCTCCTGGGTTGGGTATTCGTTTTGAATAGAGCACTGTGGTCGCGTTTTCTCTTTCTCCTCCTCCCACCTCCCCCTTCTGCCTCTCGCACCCCCTTCTTCTTGTCTCCTCTTTCCTTGTGCGTAATTGCCACTTGTGTGTGCACGTTGCCTGCGGTACCTGCCTCCGACCTCGCCGACCCTGGGGAACTGCGTTCTGCGAAGCTGTCGCCACTATCGAGGGCTGCTGGGGGGACAGCATAATGGGTACCGCCGCGGACCCAAATTAGACCTCGCCATCCCTGGGGGGCTGCGATTTGCGAAGCTGTCGCCACTTTCGAGGGCTGCTGGGGAGGACAGCCATAGTGGGCGCCCGCCGCGGATCCAAATTAGACCTCGCCATCCCTGGGGGGCTGCGATCTGCGAAACCGTCGCCACTTTCGAGGACTGCTGGCGGGGACAGCGTAGTGGGCACCCGCCGCGGACCCAAATTCAGCATCGCCATCCCTGGGGCGGCTGCGATTTGCGAAACTTTCGCCACGTTCGAGGGCGGCTGGTGGGGACAGCATAGCGGGCAGCCACCGCGGACCCAAATTAGACCTCGCCATCCCTGAGGGCTGCGTTCTGCGAAACTGTCGCCACTTTCGAGGGCTGCTGGGGGGACGGCATAGTGGGTGGTAGCCGCCGCAGACCCAAATTAGACCTCGCCATCCATGGGGGGCTGCGATCTGCGGAACCGTCGCCACTTTCGAGGGCTGCTTGGAGGGGCAGCATAGTGGGTGGTAGCCACCGCAGACCCAAACTAGACCTCGCCATCCCTGGGGGCTGCGATTTGCGCAACTGTCGCCACTTTCGAGGGCTGCTTGGGAGGCCAGCATAGCGATGCGTGAAACTGTCGCCACTTTCGAGGGCTGCTAGTAGGTCCTGCGGAGTGAGGCACCGCGCAGATATGAGCGAGACCTCGCCGTTTCAAAGGCTGCTGGCGGGTCCAGCAAATGTGGCGCCACGCAGATCTGAGTGGGGCCTCGCCGTCCTTGGGGGGCTGCGATATGCGAAACCGTCACTACTTTCGTAGTCTGGTGGCTGGTCCAGCGGAGTGAGGCACCGCGCAGATCTGAGCGGGACCTCGCAATCCCTGGGGGGCTGCGAGCCTCGCGAATGACGCTCGCAGAAGTAGATGCGCCCATGTCACGTCATCACCTCCGTATAACGTTCCCAAACTACTCATGCCCCGCATTGCGCATGGGTTGGGTACGTCTCCAGGGTAATTTCTAATGTCGGATATATCCCTGCTCAAACTATAATGTTGGGCCTCGAACAGCAGCAACAACAACAGTAACAACAGCAGCAACATCAACAAGCATGTTTGCAGTTTGTTCGTTCCTCTCTGATCGCGTGCCATCCAACACGTATATCCCACACCCTCGGTGCCCGCCCTCTTCGTCTTCGATCGTACCCCCTCACGGGCATTTCTTCATTACCTGCCACGTGCCTTTACCGCAACCCCTTCAAATACAGGAAGGGAGGACGGATGGAAGGGGGAGGGAGAAGGATGGAGAACGAGACACGTTAGCAGGAGAAGAAGCAAGGAGCAGACACAACGTGGCAGAACCTGACGGGCAAATCAGGCGGGCAGACCCTAGCGGGCAGGCCGGGAAGGCGGGCCCAGACGGCCAGGTCGAGAAGGCGTGCTGCTGAAGCGTGAGTCCTGCATGAATCGCTGGGAATTTTCTAGCGAAAGCGCGATCCCCATTTACATCGTGAGAAAGGTCAAAGCGAGAGCGTGATTCCTGAGTGTCGAGGGCGCGGGGTCTGAATAAGTTGTGAAGAAATTCCGCGCGAGAGTGCGATTTCGCAGTAAATTGCGTGTTGTTGTAGTTCGGGGGGCAAGGACCCAATTTGAGCAGGAAGACTTTCCTTCCAAAAAACCGGATGCGAGCCCCGAGGAGGGCACTTCAATAGACAAAAACGCAATGTGCACCAGTGGGGGGATCAATAATAATTGCTCAAGAATGAGAATCCAGAAACAACAACAGCAATAATATCAACAACAACGACAACAACATCAATCAGTTTAAAACTGGTTGCTCTTATCTGTTCGCGGGCCAGTCAACACGCATATCCCACACCTTCGATACCCGCTCGTTTCGTCTTCGATTGTACCCCCCTTTGGGGGATATATCTTTCCTGCATGCAACGTGTATTTCGTGCAGTTTCTCAAGTTGGAAAAGAGGACGGATGGAAGGAAGACACAAGGGGGAGGAGGATCGAGCACGAGAGAGAGTAGCAGGAGACGGGTTCGGAACAGAAAACACGTCGCAGAACCAGACGGAGAGATCGGGCGGGTAGACCCTAGCGGGCGGGTAGGGGAGGCGGGCCCAGGCGGCCAGGTCGAGCAGGCGGGTTGCTGAAGCGTGAGTCCAGCATGAATCGCGAGTAAGTCGCGAGCGATACCGCGATTCCCAAATAAATCGCCTGGAAGTCCACAGCGAGAGCATGATTCCTGAGTGTCGAGGGGACGGCGTCTGAATAAATGGCGACGAGGTGCCACGCGAGAGCGCGATTCCTCTATAAAGTGGGAGGACGTCCCGCGCGGGAACCTGATTTCTGGGTAAATTGCGAGGAGATATCAAACGGGAACCGTTCTTGTTGTAACTCGGGTGCTGGGGGCGCAGTTTGAGGCTCAAGACTGCCCCTGATAAAAAGCAAGGTGCGAGCCCCAGGAGGGGCACTGCAATTGAAACATACAATGTGCACCGGGCAAGGAGAATCAACAACGATTATTATCCAGAAGTGGGAATTCAAAAACAATAATGTTACGACTGTCCGCTCGTATTTGCTCGCGGGCCAGTCTACACGTATATCCCAAACCCTCGGTACTCGCCCTCTTCATTTTCGATCGTACTCCTTTGGGGCTGTATTTTCCCAATCGTCCTTGGTTGGGTATTCGTTTTGAATAGAAGGGTGTGGTCGCGTCTCTCCTCCTTCTCCTCCTCCTCCCGCCTCCCGCCTCCCTCTTGTCTCCTCTCGCCTTGTGGGTGCCGCGTGTGTGTGCGCGTGCATCTTGCATGCGGTACCTCCTGTGTGCATCTTGCCCCTTCTCCCGCCCCCCCATGTGGTCGCCGTCCCTGGGGGGCTGCGACCTGCGAAACTGTCGCCACTTTCGATGGCTGCTTGTGGGTCCAGCGGAGTGAGGCACCGCGCGGACCTGAGCGGGACCTCGCCGTCCCTGGGGGGGCTGCGACCTGCGAAACTGTCGCCACTTTCGAGGGCTGCTGGTGGGTCCAGCGGAGTGAGGCACCGCGCGGACCTGAGAGGGACCTCGCCGTCCCTGGGAGGCTGCGATCTGCGAAACTGTCGCCATTTTCGAGGGCTGCTGGTGGGTCCTGCGGAGTGAGGCACCGCGCGGACCTGAGCGGGACCTCGCCGTCCCTGGGGGGCTGCGATCTGCGAAACTATCGCCACTTTCGAGGGCTGCTGGTGGGTCCTGCGGAGTGAGGCACCGCGCGGAACTGAGCGGGACCTCGCCGTCCCTAGGGGCTGCGATCTGCGAAACTGTCGCCACTTTCGAGGGCTGCTGGTGGGTCCTGCGGAGTGAGGCACCGCGCGGACCTGAGCGGGACCTCGCCGTCCCTGGGGGCTGCGATCTGCGAAACTGTCGCCACTTTCGAGGGCTGCTGGTGGGTCCTGCGGAGTGAGGCACCGCGCGGACCTGAGCGGGACCTCGCCGTCCCTGGGGGCTGCGATCTGCGAAACTGTCGCCACTTTCGAGGGCTGCTGGTGGGTCCTGCGGAGTGAGGCACCGCGCGGACCTGAGCGGGACCTCGCCGTCCCTGGGGGGCTGCGATCTGCGAAACTGTCGCCACTTTCGAGGGCTGCTGGTGGGTCCTGCGGTGTGAGGCACCGCGCGGACCTGAGCGGGACCTCGCCGTCCCTGGGGGGCTGCGATCTGCGAAACTGTCGCCACTTTCGAGGGCTGCTGGTGGGTCCTGCGGAGTGAGGCACCGCGCGGACCTGAGCGGGACCTCGCCGTCCCTAGGGAGTGCACCGCGCGGACCTGAGCGGGACCTCGCCGTCCCTGGGAGGCTGCGATCTGCGAAACGGTCGCCACTTTCGAGGGCTGCTGGTGGGTCCTGCGGAGCGAGGCACCAGGCAAATCTGAACGGGACATCGCAGTCCTTGTGGGGCTTCGAGCCTCACGAATGCCGCTCGCAGAAGTATATGCGCTCATGTCACGTCATCACCTCCGTATAACGTCTCCCAAGCGACTCATGCCCCGCATTGCGCAGGGGTTGGGTACGTCGCCAGGGTAGTTCTTACCTGCAACGTGTATTTCGTGCAGCCCCTGCGGTAGGGGAAAAGAGGACGGACGGAATGAAACGACAAAGGGGAGGGAGGAGAATGGAGCACGAGAGGAAACAGCAGGAGGGGGGCTAGGAGCAGAAAACACGTCGCAGAACCAGACAAGCAGATCGGGTGGGTAGACCCTGACAGGCGGGTCGGGAAGGCGGGCCCAGGCGGCCAGGTCGAGAAGGCGCGTTGCTGAAGCGTGAGTCCTGCATAAATCGAAAGGAGAGCTCGAACGACAGCGCGATGCCTAAATACATCGTGCGAAAGGTCAAAGCGAGAGCGTGACTCCTGAGTGTCGAGGGCGCGGCGTCGGAATAAATTGCGAGGGGGTCCCACACGAGAGCGCGATTCCAGCATAAGTTGTGATGAATTCCCGCGCGAGAGCGCGATTTTAAAATAATTTGTGAGGAAACATCAGGTGGAGCCGCTATTGCTGGAAACCGGGAGCCAAGGGCGCAGCTTGGTGATACAAAGCTTCCTCCTTTAGAAAATTCCGGGTGCGAGCCCTGAAAGAGCACTTGGAGACCAACCACAATTATTCCGAAAAAATGCAAATTTAACGGCTCCCGCCTGGTACTTCCTCACAATGTTTTCCCAAATCGCGCTCTGCCACAGGACTTCCTGACAATGTATACAGGAATCGCGCTCTCGCGTGCGACCTCCTCGCAACTGATTCATACGCCGCGCCCTCGACACTCAGGAATCACGCTCTCGCTTTGACCTCTCTCACGATGTACTTGGGAATCGCGCTTTCGCTAGAAAATTCCCAACGACTCATGCAGGATTCACGTTTCAGCAACACGCCTTCTAGACCTGGCCGCCTGGGCCCGCCTTCCCGGCCCGCCCGCTAGGGCCTGCCCGCCCGATCTGCCTGTCTGGTTTTGCCACGATATGTCTGCTCCTTGCTTCTTCTTCTGCCAGTGTCTCTCGTGGTCCATCCTTCTCCCTCCCCTTTCCATCCTTCCTCTTTTCCCCCCTTTCAGAAATATGCCCCAAAGGGGGCACGATCGAAGACGAAAGGGGCGGGTACCGAGGGTTTGGGATATACGTGTTGAGTGGCACCCGAGCAGATGGGAGCGAACAGTCTTACAATAAGTGTTGTTGGTGGTGCTGGTGTTGCTTTGTTGTTTGCTGTTGTTTGCTGTTGTTGTTGTTGTTGTCGTCGTTGTTGTTGTTGTTGTTGTTGTTGTTGTTCTGTTGCGTTTGCGCGGAATGGGGAAGCCCCTGGATTCCTTTTCTTGAACCAAACGGTTTCAGTACAAATAATACCGGCTCCCGTCCAGTGAAACCCTGCAGCCCTCCCCGAGGCCGCTGTGCACGCTAGCGGACTCGTCAGTCACGCCTACTTCAATTACTCTACAGTTCTACAGTATCCGAAACCACATCGGCTCCGATCCAAAATCATCGAATTATCTGAAACAGCCGTGGCAAAGGAAACCTCTCAGTCACGTGTATATCGGCCTCTCTTCTCATTCTCTCTCGCGCGAAACGACCTCGGGAGCTGATCAGACTCCGTCGTAATCATCCGAACAAGCCAGCTACGCTCAACACGAACTGTATCTCAAACTGTTCCCTCGGGGCGTGTGCAACATTATTGCTCGGGGTGTGTGCAACATGATTAATGCCAAGCTCCCCGATATAGTGCTCTCAATGGCGTAATACGGCCATCAGCTTCTGCATGGAGCTTGCCCCTGCTTTTGTAGGTCACGGGCCCTTGCACTGCCACCGACCTCATCCTCTTGATATGCTGCACCTCCAACTCACGCGAATCGCCTCGGCGTCGCCTCCTGGAAATTGATTTGTGCTGGGAACCGCTTGCACCACAACCCTCGCCATGGTCATCGCCCCTCGGGTCCTGAATATCTGACCCACAACTCCCATCTGCGCGTACTGGTCGAAATGGCGTCGTCCACACCCCCGTCCTCTGATTCGCACCTTGGGCCCTGAAGAATGAAAGAGCGTGTTCTACCGCTGTTGGCAGAAAACCGGGGTGGTCACTGGGGGCCCCTAACCCGCCCCCCCCTCGAAAACCAGGGGGGGGTCACTACCGGTTCGAACCGCCCCCCCAGTCCATCATGAAAGGGGGGGGGTGGGGTCACTACCGGTTCGAACCCCACCCCCACCCTCGAAAACCGGGGGGGGGGGGCCCATCGAAAACCGGGGGGGGGTCCTACCGTTCGACCCCCCCCCCCCCCCCCCCCCCCCCCCCCCTCGCCGCCAGCAAACGACGCCCGCCCCTCGGGACAGTTGGAGAATGGCGGGGATTTTGGGACAGTCGTGGGAACGGTGGTGGCGGGGACAGCAATGCGGGGACAGTGGGGCAGCGGCGCGGACAGCGGCGGGGACGGCGGCGATGTGGACAGCGGCGAGGGGACAGCGGGACAGCGGTGGGGACAGTGGGACAGCGGTGGGGACGGCAGTGGCGGGGACAGTGGCGAAGCCGGCGGTGGGGGCAACGGTGAGACAGTAGTACACTGGGGAAAGTGGCGGGGACAGTGGGGACAGCGGGACAATCATGGGGGCTGTGGGGACGGCGGGACAGCACAGTGGAACAGCAGCGGGGAGAGTGGGACAGTGGTGGGAACAGTGAAGTAGGGAGAGTGGGATTGTGGTGGGACAATGGCGGGGAGAGTGGGGACAGCGCAAACACTGGTGGGGGGCACTGGTGGGGACAGCGGGGACAATGGTGGGAACAGCGTAGACGGTGGGACAGTGGTGGGGACGGTGGTGGTGGGGACAGCGGCGCGGGGACAGTGGGAATGTGGTGGACACAGTGGGACAGTGGAAGGTACACTGGTGGCGGCAACAGTGGTGAGGGCGGTGGCGAGGACGGCGGTGGGATAATGGGACAAAGGTACAGTAGGGACAGCGGCGGGGACAGTGGAGACAGCGGCGGGAACAGTGGGACAGCTCAGTGGGAAAGCGGCGGGGGCACTGGGACAGTGGGACACTGGGGACAGTGGGACAGCGATTGGGGCCGCGGGGAAAATGGGGAGTGGAACCGCGGTGGGAACAGTGGTGGGGACAGTGCGACACTGGTGGGGGCATTGGCGAGGACAGTGGTGACGGTGGTGTGAACAGCGGGACAATAGTGGTGAGAACAGGCGTGCTGGGGACAGCAGTGGGGATGTCGTGCGGACGGCGGTAGGGACCCGGAGTTGTTTGCCGGCTGCGAGCGCGGGGGGGGGGGGGTCGAACCGGCAGTGGCCCCCCCGGTTTTCGAGGGCGGGGGGTTCGATTCGGTAGTGACCCCCCCGGTTCTCGAGGGGGGCGGCCTCGAACCGGTAGTGACCCCCCCCGGTTTTCCGGGCGGGGGGGGGCTTGAACCAGCAGTGATTCCTCTCTGGTTTTCTGGGGGGGGGGGTTCGAACTGGTAGCGACCACCTCGGTTTTCCGGAAGAGGGGGCGGCTCGAACCGGCAGCGCCCCCCCCCCTGGTTTTCCGGAGGAAGGGGGGGGTTAAGGGGGGGGGGGGGGGGGGCTGCCGGGGGGAATGGAGGGGGGGGGATTTTCGGAAGGGGGGGAGGGGCCCGGGCTCTGGATGAAGAGGGGGGGGAGTTTCCAAGGCAAAGCGGCGGTGGATCACGCTCTCTCTGAAGATATGACCCACAACTCGCTTCTCCTTCACCGCGAACAGATAGTCAGTGATCACCACTGCCACCACTGTTACCACTAAGTGCGTAGACAAACTCCACCAACTGAACTCGTTCGTCATGCTCACCTTGATATTGACTCCGTCCTTGTAGTAGCATTCAGTCGCCTCCGTCTTCGGCGTAGCCATCATGACTGCCAGCACCTTTGTCAATACCTCTGGTTCCTTGAAACTGGTCGTCGACCTTGGTATCAGCCCCAGCGTCTTCATGTGCCTCTTGAGCGTCTCCTTGTCCATCGGTTTGGTCCCGATGTCTGCGACTTGGTCCTTGGCGTTGGCCTTGCTCACCTCCATCTCTCCATCGCGAGCCAGATCATGGTGCCAGATCCACCTCGTATGAAGTTGTCGTACTGTACCCACGCCATGTCCGTGAATCAGCCTCCTCGCCGCTGCTGAGTCCGTCTCCAATTCTAGGGTGATATTGATATGCTCCTCCCTCATCTCCGCCATCTCCTGCAACGCATGCTTGATGGTGAGTCCTCTAGCAGTTCCTGATCCCATGGCGTAGAACTCCGACTCTCCACTTGATAATGCCACCGTCGCCTGAGACAAAACCCAACTCTCCAGCAAGTGCGCTCCCACTCGCACTCCTCTTGTTGAAATACTCTTGCACGTTGTCCCCAGTCCTGCCCAGTCTGCGCCCACCGACACCGACACCCTGAAAGTCCCCTCCTGGTACGGGTAGAATATCACGACGTCGGCCGCCCCCTTCAAGTATCCGACCAGGCGCTTCTGCATCAGGATGCGCTTCATCCTCGGGTCGTCATAGGAACAACTCTGCTCTCGAACAGCTCACTGCATGCCCCATCGGTCACCTGCCATGCACTGAGCAATACCTCCACAACTGCGGTAGACCATCGAACTCTGACGCGATACTGGATCTTCTGCTTCTCGAACCCCCTTTCGCCGCATGCTTCGAACTGGGCGCCTCAGCAGGCTTAGCCTGCTTCGAGTCATACGGCTCCACCATCTTCAAGATCGGCTTCGGACCTGGTAGAACGCCGAAGCCCTCCTCGCCCAAAAGAACCGTCCTGTTGAGAAACGCCCCTCCTGCAGCTCCTCCAGGTCCGATCCGCGGTTGAGGTTTGACCTTGGAGCGGCTTGTCATGTTTTCGTCGAGAGCGCCCAGCTCCTCGCCGTAGGCCTCCACGACGAAATGTCCCAATGTCCTGCGCATAGAGAGTCAACGTTCGGATTGTAGTACAGACAGCACACCGTCTTCAACTCCTGGTGACAGTTCTTGTCGAAGTTGTCTTGAACTCTCCCTGAAATAACATCGAAGCCTCTGGGGTCCCACACATCGCCTTCTGCAACTTCCAGAGCACTCCTGGTCGTCGTTGTTCTGGTGGTGGCAAGCAATACCGCGGCCGATTCAGCGACGCGTGGAAGAACGCCACCAATATATCGCATAGCCCCATCTCATTCCTCCTCCTCCTTCGGTCTCGTCGAAGCTGCCCTTGACACCACCAACTCCACTGCCCATAGTGCTGGTGCCCCTGCGAAATTCGAAGGGTCGGTTCCGTCACTGTACCTCCCGCGAACACATCGGCCCCTCACGATCCACTCGTTGTTGTGGAGGCCGTACTTCTTGCATTCGATCCATTTGGTATCGAACGGCTTCATCCAATCCTCGACTGGCACCCACTCAAATACCTCGAACTCCCCCATGCTCTTCATATCCGTGGCCCTGCCGTTAGCGACCCGCTCCTTCAGCAATGCCCCCCCAGTGCGCGCGCCCCTGCAGACTCCATCTCCAACCAGCTTGTCGTAGTTGACCCTCGGCTCGATCTCCTCGCAGACGTGGCAATCCCCCTCCCTAGTGATTGCCGCCAGGATGCCGACCTCCATCACGCCGCCCCTCCTTGGCGTAAGTGGTGCCACATCTCCTCCTGCGACGATCGCGTTGCCCGTCATCTCTACGTCCTGCTCGATTGCTTTCTCACGCCCAAAGAGGTGCCCAACCAGCGTACCTGGTGCTCGTGGGCCTTCTTCCTCCAGTTGTGGTTCCTGCAGTCTCGCTGCTGCCTGCGGTGGCACTGCTGCGGGTGATGCTGCTGCCCGTCCTGCTGGTGTTTCGCCTCCACCTGGTTGGGCTTCCCCAGCTGCAACTGCCATCTCGATCCCGGGCTGGGCCTCATCGAAGATCTTCGCGAGCCTTTTCCTGCACCTCGCGCCGTGCATGACCGAGTTCCCTTCGCATGCTGCACAACCGTCTGTAGGCCCATGCTCCTCCACCAGCGCCTTCGCGATGCACCCTCTCCCCCTGGTTACCTCGTCATGGCCCTTCACCTCCAGGCCTCTAGGATCCCACGGTACTCCGATGAACGCGTCGTAGACCTCCACGCTGCACTCGCCCTCTGCACTCCTCAGCTTCATCGCCCTGGCGCGCTCGATCCCGCACGCTGCCCCTACGATGACCTCGCCGCTCTCGCCTGGATCTTGCAATCGACCGCCTCACCGATCTTGCCCAACTCTGACCGCACTTCGCTCGTCCCAGTCTCTCCCCCAAGCTGCCCTGCCATCCGTCTTGATCGCAAACCTTGGCAGTAGAAATCCCACGTGCAAAACCAACCACGGCATGATCCAGCTCTTCGGACCTATCTCCACCTTCAACTTGAACTTCAACTCGCTGCGCAAAGTCCGTTGTGACTCCACTCCCCCACCGCGTTCTCGATCGCCCCGTTGCTTCGATGAGAACCTTTAAGTGCCTTCTCTGCCTGCGCGCTGCGTTTCCGCCTGTTCTGGACCGCCGTGATCACCGTCGCGATGGCTCCTGGTCGCCCTTCAGCATGATGTCCGCTGCGCCCCGCACGTCCAAGTAGAACTCCACCGCTGAGTTGACGTACTCGCTGGGCTCTTTGTGGATGACCATAATCGCTGCAACCGCGTCCTCGGGCTTCTCAACCACCGCCAAGACGTTTACCATCTCCGTCTCGAGCTCGGCGTCCACGAAGCAGTAGCACACACGAATGACTGGCATCGCCGGCGCCTCCTCTGGGTTCGTCCTCTCGTGGCCTTCATCCCTGCCTCGACCCCATAAACACCACTTGCACCAGTCTCGATGCGGCACGTGCGTCCTCTCGTGAATGCCGATATCCTCCTCGGTCGGCTTATACCTTTCCTTCTTGACCTTCGGGACCCGAGCCTCCTCACTCTCCTCTGGTTCTGGACGTGCAACTGCAGGCCCTTCTCCTACGACTCCCTCCAACGGGCAGAGCGCCCTGGCGTCCACGTCGAAGCTGTAGATCCCTCTCCTCTCGGCTATCTTCAGCGGCTTGTTCTTCGGGTCGTGGCCAGCCTCTTCATCGATCATATTATTGATCCTGTTGCTTACTTGTGGATTGACAACCGCGCCGCAGTTCTCGTCGAACACAACTCCTTGGGACCCTTTCGCCAGGTCGCTGACCGCAATGATCGCCTTGTGAACATCTCGCACATCAAATTGACCAAATTGACCTCGAATGGATTGTCGCGCACATGCCATCTACATCCTGACCGTCTTGCAGCCACCCGCGTAAATGTTCGTTCCGTCTGCTCGTCTCTGTGGTGGTGCGTCGGTTCTTCTCGTGGCATTCGCGGTGCGAACCCTGGTGGGCAAACACTCCTAGCTGCACATGGATCGACCATCATCTCGATCTCACAGCCGCTATCTTCCCCGTAGTGTTCTATAGGAATCAGGTAGCTCTCATCCTTATCGCCGCCAACGCCACTGGGCTCCTGCATGTTCTCTAGAAACTGATAGTCCTCCTGGCTCGGTGTAATCTCTGACTCCTCATTCGCGTCCCCAGTCAGGGCGAGGACATAGCCCTCCTCGGCGTCATAAACGTACCTAAGTACTTCATGTCATGATCCTTCGGCTTGTCGGGGGCAGGGGCGGTCTTCGGCTTGTCCTGATGGTCCTTTCCGCCCATGCCCTTGCATTTGCTGGTCTTTCGAAGCGCCTCTTTCGTGATCTTACCGTCTTTCATGTCCTGGGTTGCCTTCCTGCAATCCATCAGCTTGTGTCCTTGCTTCCCGCAGTACTTTCATGGCATGCTCGCCGAGTGGTTGTCGTAGCACTTGCCTTTGGCCTTGTCCATGCTGAACCTGTGTTTGCCGCCCTTGCCTTGCCTCCCAAACGTCAGCACCTCGGCCCAAACCAGCGCGTAAGTCGTGAACATCGTAGCGTTCAGCATCCGATGCTCTCGAAGCTTGGTTGGGCACCACCCGTGTATTGAGCACTGACTTCTTGATCGAC
>CAUYUJ010016605.1:22500-83949 GCA_963575745.1 Prorocentrum cordatum
GACGGCGACGGCGACGGTGACGGCGACGGCGACGGCGACGACGACGACGAAGGCGACGACGGCGACGACGACCAGCGGCCGCTCTCCCTGGCGCCGGAAAAAAACCAGACGTCTGGCTCACACTCTGCAGGCTCCCAGGCCTGTGGCGACTCGGAAGAAACGCGCCAGACATCGTTCGCCGCTGTCTTGGCACGCCCAAAACGGTACGGACAAAGTGGGCACGATGCCAAGCAGCCAGAGAAATCCAAAACTGGCAGCTGCCGCTATTGGGCAGACGACCCCTCATGTCTCAAAACAAGCAACGTCCGCGGCGACGCCGACAACGAGTCCTGCTCAAAATGGTCAGGAGCTGCTGTCGGCCTTCGCCACCAACCTCCTGATCGTCGGCGTCTGGAAGCCGTCTCCTGGCCTGGGACCATCAGAAAACCAACCTCCTCCTCCTCCTCCTCCTCCTCCTCCTCCTCCTCCTCCTCCTCCTCCCTCCTCCTCCTCCTCCTCCTCCTCCTCCCTCCCTCCTCCTCCTCCTCCTCCTCCTCCTCCTCCTCCTCCTCCTCCTCCTCCTCCTCCTCCTCCTCCTCCTCCTCCTCCTCCTCCTCCTCCTCCTCCTGTCCTCCTCCTGGAGAAGCTAGATTTGATTCGGGCGTGGGCTGACGTCAAGCGCTAGCTCCCAGGAAACTGGTGCGGCAGTTCGCTAACCCCTCCTGGATTCTTCCTGCGGAAAATGTGAGTGGGTGATTTCTGAAAAAAAACTCCCGGGCTCCAGGGGGGCGAGGAAGGTGTTTGCAAGGTTGTTCCAACAACCTTCCAAAAACCTCCCAAAAATCAGCCAATAACCATCCAACAACCATCCGAAAACCATCCAAAAAACCTTCCAGCCTTCTCAAAAAACACACAAAAAACTTCCGGAAACCCGCCAACCTTCCAACAAAAACCGTCCGATAACCTTCCAAAAACATTCCGACAACATTCCAAACATCTTCCCCAAAAAATGCTGGAAATCTTTCTCGGGAAGGATTCAGGAGGGCTTCCTCCCAAAAATCGTCCTATAACCTTCTTCGGCAAAGTTGTTGGAAGGATTTTGGAGGACTCCTCCTAAAAACTTCCCAAGCACCTTCCTCAAGAAGGTTTCAGAAGAACTTCCTCCAAAAAACCATCCTAAAACCTTTTTCAGGAAGTTTTCAGCAGGGCTTCCTCCTCAAAACCTGCTTAAAACCTTCCTTAGGACGATTTCAACAAGGCATCCTCCTTTAAACCCTTTTCTAAAAAAAAGTCATCAGGAAGGTTTCAATAATATTCCATCTTGAAAAACCTTCCCAAAACCTTTCCCAGGAAGGTTTCAGGAGGGCTTCCTCCTAAAAACTTGATCTAACCTTCCTGAGGAACTAAAATGTGTTCGGGGGATTCCTCCTGAAAATCTTCCTAGAACCTTCCTCAGGAAGGCTTCAGGAAGACTTCCTCTTGAAAACTCGCCCTGGATCTTCCTCAGGAAGGTGTTTGTAAGGTGATTGTAGGATCCCTCTTAACTACTAACAGCCTTCCGAAAACCTCGCTCAGAAAGGTTTCAGGAAGGCTTCCTCCTGAAAACTGCCTGAGACCTCCCTCAGGAAGGCAATTGTAAGGTTTTTTGGAGGGGTCCGTCAAAAACCGTCCAAAAGCCTTCCTCGGCAAGGCTGAAGCAGGAGTTCCTTTTGAAAACCGTTCTGAAAACCATCCTGTGGAAGGTTTTTGAAAGGTTGGTGAAGGATTCCTCCAAACAACCTTCCTAACATCGTCCGCGGGACGGTTGTCGCACGGTGTTTGTAGCATTCTTCTGAAAAGCTAAAACCTTCCTCGGGAAGGTTTCAGGAAGGGCTCCTGCTAAGAACCTTCCTAAAACCTTCCTCGGGAAGGTTGTTGGAAGGCTTGCAAAAGAAATCCTTCAAAAACCTTTCAACTAAAACTTCCACAGGAAGGTTTCAGGAGGGCTTGCCCCTAAAAACCTGTTTAAAAGACCGTCCTGAGGAAGGTGGTTGAAAGATTGTTGTACGATTCCTCCTAAAAACCTTCCAAAAACCTTCCTGGGGAAGGTTTCAGGAAGGTCTCCTAAAACTCTGTTTCAAACCTTCCCCAGGAAGTTCGTGGCACTGCTTTTTTATGAGATTTCTACAAAATACTTCAAAAAAAACACGCCTCAGTAAGGTTTCAAGAGATTGTCCTCCTAAAAACATTCCTGAAACCTTCCTCTGGAAGGGTTCAGGAGGGCTTCCTCCGAAAAATCTGCCTAACACATTCCTCAGCACGCGGGCTGCCGGGATGGCCCGAGGGGGCCCTCCAAGGCCACCCCCTTGCTCAAGAGATATGTCTCTGTTCGTCCTGGTTGCCCGCTTCGTTTCACTAGATGTGCCTCTTCGTCCCCGTCCCCGTCAGCTCTCGTGTGCGTGATTTGTGAATGTGCTGGTGGAGATACACGTCGTTCATGTCTAATCGTGCCCCTTAATTGTGCTCGTTTCCAATTGTTCCTGACCCCCTGGTGGCCAGGAAGAGGCCCAGGATAGCACAATTAGAAATGAAAGGATCATAAGAACTTTCGAATAATTAGAAATGAGCAATGCGTACGCGAAGCGTGAAG
This sequence comes from Prorocentrum cordatum, assembly GCA_963575745.1. NCBI lineage: Eukaryota > Dinophyceae > Prorocentrales > Prorocentraceae > Prorocentrum > Prorocentrum cordatum. The sequence goes on from CAUYUJ010016605.1 coordinate 25,109, forward strand.
AGTTACCCACCCAAAAAAAACTGGCGCGCTTCACCGTGCTCGCGGCATCTGCAAAGGCCGCCCTCGCCAGGCCCCGGGAGCGTCGAGCAAGTGACCAGGCCGAAAAGCAGGCCCTGGGGTAGGGCTGAACCTAAACGGTGTTTCTCGCTTTCGCGTTGTTTTCGTTTTCCCTCGCTTTTGTCTCGAATCCGCCTTTACCGCAAAACGAAATCGAAACGAAAACGGCCCGCGAAATCGCAAGAACACCGTTTAGGTCCACCCCTGCCCTGGAGAAAGGGTCGGGATTTCTGGGGACCCTGTTTCAACAGACAGCCAAAAACAGGATTAAGAAAATCATCAATCAAGAAAGCTGGGCCAGCTTTGCAGAAGTTTCTTGAGGAAACGCAGGGCCCGCTTCTGGAGCCAGGAACAAGCACTATTCACTTCTAGGATCCAAGGCTACCAATCCCCTTGAGAAGCTGAGCCAGTTTTCCGGCAAGTTGGTTAAGAAACGCTGGGCCAGCTTTTCGGGGGGAGGTTTCTGAATCATAAGTGGGACCGTACCACGTGACGTGCCCTACCGATTTGTATCAAGTGGCCAGAATATTGACCCCGCATTGTGATGGATGCTGACAGCGTGAGGAACCTCATGGGTTAGGGGGATCAGGTCAGGGTCGCGGCAAGAGCCAGAGCGCGCCGTGCTGCTGCGCGCGTGGCAGCACGCAAGCCTCTTTGCTGCCACCGCCCGGTCTCGAAGATTCTCACATATTCTCACACGCGCAAGTTTTGATGATTCTCACATGTCCCATTCTCGACGGAATTCTCACACGTGACAAAAATCAAAACAGAAGGTGTGACAGGAAAACGGGTCTCGCGAGCTAAACGAGACGCCCGCCCGCTGCACGACTCACAGGATCCTCGCCCGCTACGGAGAGGAGCTGGGGACTGGCGGGGGCGCCACGCGAACTCGAGGCGCCGAGACTCCGTAAAACGTTACTCCGTTGGACCCCCCAGCAGCCCTCGAAAGTGCCGACAGCTTCGCAGTTCGCAGGCCCCCCCCCCAGGAATGGCGGGGACTCGTCTAGGTCTCCGTGGGACGTCACTCCGCTGGACCCCCCCCAACGGCCCTCGAAAGTAGAGACCACTTCGCACTTCGCTGCCCACAGACATGACAAGATCGAGGGTGGATCTGCGTAGGACGTCATACCGCTAGACCCCCCAGCAGCACTCGAAAGTGGCGGCAGTTTGGCAGATCGCAGCCCCCTAGGGATGGCGAGGTCTAGGTCAGGTTTGCGTGGGACGTCAGTCAGCTGGACCCACAGCAGCCCTCGAAAGTGGCGACGGCTTCGCAGATCGCAGCCCCCCAGGGATGGCGAGGGTTGATTTGAATATGCCGGGGACGTAACTCCGCTGGACCCCCCAGCGGCCCTCGAAAGTGGCGACAGCTCTGCAGACCGCAGACCGTTGTGTATTTGCAAGTGCAAGGTCGAAGTCAGGTCTGCGTGGGACGTCACTCCGCTGGAACCCCCAGCAGCCCTCGAAAGTAGCGACGGTTTCGCAGATCGCAGTCCCCCAGGGATGGCGAGGTTTGATTTGAGTCTGCCGGTGACGTAACCCCGCTGGACCCCCCAGCAGCCCTCGAAATTGGCGACAGTTTCCCAGTTCACAGCCCCCCAGGGAAACACGCAAGCCGGCAAAAACAACACAGTTGAGAGCGACCAAAAGGACAAAGCTGACAGCACCCGAAGGTCTTCCCAGGCGGTCCCCCACCCCAGTATTAACCAGGCCCTGCGCCACTTAACTTCGGAGGTCTGAAGAGATCCGGTGCATTCGACGCGGTATGGCCGTCAGCAAATGAGATGGTCGACGCGGGATGGCGCGGGCAAGCCAGGTGAACGGCAGGAGAGGAGAGGAAGAGAGAAGAGAGGAAGAGGGAAGAGAGGAGGAGGGAAGCGGGGAGGACCGGAGACGAGAGCGCTTTCTTAAAAACAGGGTACTTTAGTCAAAACGAGAACCCAACGCGGGATTGCTGGGAAAAACGAACAACAACGACAACATCAGTAACAACAAAAACAACACCAACAACAACAACAACAACAACAACAACAACGACAACGACAACGACAACGACAACGACAACGACAACGACAACAACAACAACAACAACAACAACAACAACAACAACAACAACAACAACAACAACAACAACAACAACAATAACAACAACAACAACAACAACAACAACAACAACAACAACAACAACAACAACAACAATCATGTTAAGACTGTTCGCTCTTATCTTCTCGCGCGTACCTCACCACGTGTATCCCAAACCCCCCATACCCGCCCTCTTCGTCTTCGATCGTACCCCCTCTAGCGGGGTACATCTTCCTGACCTGCCACGTGTATTGGGCGCAGCCCCTAAAGAGCAAGAGGAGTGAGAAGGGAAACAGAGAGAGATGAAAAAAAGAGAGAGAGAGAGAGAGAGCGAGAGAGAGAGAGAGAGAGAAAGCGAGAATGGAAAGAGTGGGGGAAGGGAGGGAGGCAAGGGACAAGAGGGAGGGAGCAGAACTGCGGACGAGAGAAGCACCAATGGGGCCACTAAAGGGCAGCAGCGGGGCCACGAAGGGCAGCAATGGGGCCACTGAGGGCACAAGCGAGCGGGGGCCAAGAAGGGCGTATACATTGGCCACCACCAAGGGCAACAACGGGGCCACAAAGGGCAGCGAGGGGGCCACTGAGGGCAGCAAGGGGGCCACGAAGGGCAGCAATGGGGCCACTGAGGGCATTGACGGGGCCACAGAGGGCAGCAAGGGGGCCACGAGGGGCTACGCTGGGGCCACGAAGGGCAGCAACAGGGCCACTGAGGGCGCAAGCGACGGGAGGCCACGAAGGGCAGCGTCTGGGCCACTGAGGGCAACAGCGGGGCCACAAAGGGCAGCGGGGGTGGGGGGCACAAGGAGCTACGCTGGGGCCACGAAAGGGCAGCAATGGGGCCACTGAGGGAACGAGCGACTGGGGGCCACGAAGGGCGAACATATGGGCCACAAAGGGCAACGAGGAAGCCACATTGGGCACCGGAGGGGGGGGCACACGGGGCTACACTGGGGCCACGAAGGGCATCAATGGGGCCACTGAGGGCACGAGCGACTGGGGGCCACGAAAGGCGTAGATATGGGCCACAAAGGGCAGCGAGGTGGCCTCTGAAGGCAGCAGCGGGGCGATGAAGAGCAGCAATGAGGCCACTGAGGGCATTGACGGGGCCACAGAGGGCAGCAAGGGGGCCACGAGGGGCTACGCTGGGGCCACGAAGGGCAGCAACAGGGCCACTGAGGGCACGAGCGACTGGGGGCCACGAAGGGTACCATCTGGGCCACTTAGGGCAACAGCGTGGCCACAAAGGGCAACAAGGGCACCACTGAGGGCAGCGGGGGGGAGGCACACGGGGCTACGCTGGGGCCACGAAGGGCAGCAATGGGGCCACTGAGGGCACGAGCGACTGGGGGCCACGAAGGGCGAACATATGGGCCACAAAGGGCAACGAGGAAGCTACATTGGGCAGCGGGGGGGGCACACGGGGCTACACTGGGGCCGAAAAAAGGGCAGCAATGGGGCCACTGAGGGCACGAGCGACTGGCGGCCACGAAGGGCGAATATATGGCCCACAAAGGGCATCGACAGGGCCACTGAGGGCAGCAGCGGAGCCACGAAGGGCAGCAATAAGGCCACTGAAGGCACGAGCGACTGGGGGCCACGGAGGGCGCATATATGGGCCACAAAAGGCCTACGCTGGGGCAACAAAGGTCAGCAGTGGGGCCACTGAGGGCACGAGCGACTGGGGGCCACGAAGGGCGAACATATGGGCCACAAAGGGCATCGACAGGGCCACTGAATGCAGCGGGGGGGAGGCACACGGGGCCACACTGAGACCACGAAGGGCAGCAATGGGGCCACTGAGGGCACGAGCGACTGGGGGCCACGAAAGGCGCATGTATGGGCCACAAAAGGCAGCGAGGGGGCCACTGAGGGCAGCAGCGGGGCCACGAAGGGCAGCAATGGGGCCACTGAGGGCACGAGCGACTGGGGGCCACGAAGGGCGTATAGATGGGCCACACAGGGTAGCGAGAGGCCACTGAGGGCAGCACCGTGGCCACGAAGGGCAGCAACTGGGTCGCAGGGGGGGAGGGGCCACGAAGGGCAGCCACTAAGCACGAAGGGCGCGAGCGAGCATGGGACACGGAGGGCATGACGCAGACGGGCGGGCCGAGCGGGCGGATCGATCGCGAGCTCTGCGCGATTCGCCAGGAAGTTTCCGACGAGAGAGCGATTCCTACGTAAATCTGAAGAAGTCCCCAGCGAACGAACGATTCCTGAATGGCAGGAGCGCGGCGCCCGAGTACATTGCGACGAAGTCTCAGGCGGCAACGCGATTCTTGAGCAAACTGCGAAGAAGTCTCAAGCGGGAGCGGGGGACCGGAGTAAATTTCGAGGAAATATCAAGCGGGATTCGTTGTTGTTTCTGTCGTTGCAAGCCAAGGGCCAGGGACACAGTTTGAGGAGGAAGACTTTCCCTGATAAATAAAAAAGTGCGAGCGCCAGGAGGGGCACTTCAATTGAAAAATACAGTGCGCACTAGAGGGGGATCAACAATAACAAGAACAGCAACAGCAACAGCAACAGCAACACCAACACCAACAACTATCAGTTTAAGACTGTTCGTTCTTATCAGATCGAATGTCATTCCACGTGTATTTCCCGAAATCTCGATACCCGCCCTCTTCGTCTTCGATCGTACCCCTTTTGAGGGGTATATCTTCCTTCCCTGCAGGCCGGGCCCCGGCAAGCGGCGGGGCGACCGCGGACCGTCGGCCTGGCCAGCGGCAGCGCTGATCGGCGGCAACCTGACCCCAAGAGGGACGGACAGGGGACCGACCACGACGACGACGACGACGAAGACGACGGCGACGACGACGACGACGACGAGCGAAAGCGAGAGCGAGAGCAAGAGCGAGAGCGACAGCGGGGCCACGAAGGGCAGGAAAGGGGCCACAAAGGGCGACAGCGGGGCCACGAAGGGCATGCGTATAGGGCCACGAAGGGCGCGAGCGAGCGGGGGCCACGAAGGGCAGATCATGCGGGGCCACAGGGGGCAACGACGGGGCCATTGAGGGTAGCAAACACGTAAGACAGCGAGGGGGCCACGAAGGGCGACAGTGGGGCAACGAAGGGCATGCATGTAGGGCCACGACGGGCGCGAACGACCAAAGGCCACAAAGGGCATACGTATATTGGGCCGCAGAGGGCAAGGACGGGGCCACTGAGGGCAGCAACGGGGCCACGAAGGGCAGCGAGGGGGCCACGAAGGGCGACGGCGGGGCCACGAAGGGCATGCGTATAGGGCCACGAAGGGCGCGAACAGGCGGGGGCCACGAAAGGCACATATATACGGGGCCATGAAGGGCAACGAGGGGATCACGAAGGGCCGCAACGGGGCCACGAAGGGCAGCGAGGGGGCCACGAAGGGCTGCAACGGGTCCACGAAGGGCAGCGAGGAGGCCACGAAGGGCTGCGACGGGGCCAAGAAGGGCAGCGAGGGGGCCACGAAGGGCTGCAACGGGTCCACGAAGGGCATCGAGAGCGCCACGAAGGGCTGCGACGGGGCCAAGAAGGGCAGCGAGGGGGCCACGAAGGGCTGCAACGGGCCCACGAAGGGCAGCGAGGGGGCCACGAAGGGCTGCAATGGGGCCACGAAGGGCAGCAAGGGGGCCACGAAGGGCTGCAACGGGGCCACGAAGGGCAGCGAGGGGGCCACGAAAGGCTGCAACGGGTCCACGAAGGGCAGCGAGGGGGCCACGAAGGGCTGCAACGGGGCCACGAAGGGCAGCGAGATCCCGATTCATGAGTAAGCTGTGAGGGAGTCCTAAGCGTGAGCGCGACTCGTGGGTGCCTGAGTGTCGGGAGTGCGGCGCATGAGTACATTGCGGGGAACTCCAACGCAAGAGCGCGATTCTCCAGTAAGTTGCAAGCGAATCTCCAGCGAGAGCGCGACTCCAGAGCGGCAGAGAGCGAGTTCTAAAAAAAAGTGCAAGGGTAATCCCAAGCGAGATCGCGATTCCAGCATAACATGCGTGGAAATCTCAAGCGGGAGCGGGGGTCCTGGCGAAATCGTGAGGACGTCTCAAGCGGCAGCAATTGGTGTTGTTGTTGTTGGTGGTGTTGTTGGTGTTGTTGTAATCCGGGGGCCAACAATTCAGTTTGAGTCTCGTGACAATCCATGATTTTATATATATAGAGAGAGGGGGGGGAAACGCTTCAATTGAAAAACGAGAGCGCGACTCCAGAGCGCCGAGAGAAGGATTCCAGAACCAAGTGAAAAGAAGTCCCAAGCAAGAGCGCGATTCCTGAGTAAAATGCGTAGAAATCTCAGGCGGGAGCTCGGTTCCTGGCTACATTGTGAGAAAGTCTCAGGCGCGAGCCGTTGTTGCTGTAATCCGGTGGCCAAAAACGCAGTTCGAGCCGAGCGACTTTCCCTGCTAAAAAAAGGGTGCGAGCCCAGGGGGAAACACTTCAATTGAAAAACACACTTGTTACCGGCGTGGGGATCAACAACAAGTATTTTTCAATACTGGGAATTCGACAACAACAAAGATTATGTTAAGACTGCTCGCTCTTACTGGCACGCGTGTCTTGCATTCCGTATGCCCAAACCCTCGATACCCGCCCCCTTCGTCTTCGATGGCGCCCCGTTTCGGGGGAATCTCTCCCCCTTGACGGCCACTGACTGAAGTACGAAGAAGTCTCGAGCGAGAGCGCCGTTCCTGAGTTCGGGGGCCTCTTTGGCCAGGAGATCTTTGAATACCTATAGAGAAATATCGAGCGGGAGCCCTTGTCGCCGTGTCCGGAACTCCACCAACTTGTCTGAATTACGGGACAGTATCGAGCGAGAGCGCCGTTCCGGAGTTCGGGGACCTTTTTGGACAGGGGCTCTCGGAGTAAATCGTGAGGAAGAAATATCGAGCAGAAGCCCATGTCGTCGTGGTTGGGCCTCCGCCTACTTGCTTGAATTGCATGGAAGTCTTGGGCGAAAGGGCCGTTCCTGAGTTCGGGGGCCTGTCTTGCCAGGGTGTCTCGGGGTAAGTTGTGAGGAAGTATCGAGCGGGAGCCGTCGTCGTCGTAGCTGCGCCTTCAAGGGCCCACACCTAGGATCAAACCAACACTCGAGCGGGAGCCTCGCTTTCAAAGAAAATGCAGCCGGCGTCGAGGCGAGAGCGCGCGGAACCGTTTCCGGAGATCAATTTAAAAATGAATACTCAACAACAACAGCAGCAGCAACAACAAGAAGAACCATAATCATGTTAAGACTGCCTGCTCCTATCTGCGCACGTGTCAATCAATACGTGGGGTAGATCTTCCTTACCTGCCACGTGCATTTACTGCAGCCCCTAATACAAGGGAAGAGAGAACGGGCGGAAGGGGGAGGGAGAAGAATGGAGCACGATAGAAATTAGCATGAGGGGGGCAAGGAGCAAAAACAAGTGGTAAAACCAGACGGGCAGATCGGGTGGGCAGACCCATAGCGGGCAGGTCGGGAAGGAGGGCCCAGGCGACCAGGTCGAGCAGGCGGGTTGCTGAAGCGTGGGTCTTGCATGAATCGCGAGGAAATCTCTAGCGAGAACGCAATTCCGAAGTAAATCCTGAGCGAGAGCGTGATTCCTGAGCGCCGAGGGCGCATCGTCTATATAAATTGCGAGGAAGTCCCATACGAGAGCGCGATGCGCACATGAATCGTGAGAAAGTCTCGCGCGAGAGCGCGACTCGGGAATACAATTGTGAGGAAGCATCAGGCTGGAACCGCTGTTGTTGTAAACCAAGGGCCAGGGGCCAACTTTGAGCCCCGTGACTTTCCCTGATAAAAACAAGATGCGAGCCCCGGGGGGAGCACTTCAATTGAAAAACTACAATGGTCACCGGAGGGAGGATCAACAATAGTTGTTCTTCTGTAGTGAAAGTTCATCATCAACAACATCAACAACAACAACAACAATCATTATAAGACTGCTCGCTCTTGCCCGCGTGTCATTCAAAACGAATTCCCCACACCCTCGATACCCGCCCTTTCTGTTTTCGATCACACCCCCTTTGGGGGAATTCTTCTTCTTTGCGGGGGGCGGCGGGCTTAGACGGGCGGGTAAACCTGAACGGGCGGACAATCCTTCGTGGGCGTACATGTGCCCACTATTGGAATTGGTGTGGGCCCTGCAAAAAAAAAAGGAGGGGGAGAACGAGGGAGAGTGGGAGGAAGGGAGGGGAAGGGACGAAGGGAGAGGGAAAACGCCAGGAGAGAAGGAGCGAAGAGGGGGGCGGTTGATTAGAGGCAGAGAGAGAGAGAGAGAAACAAAAAAAGGGAGGTAGAGAAAGAGAGAGAGAGAGGGGAGAGAGAGAGAGAGAGAGAGAAAGAGCGAGGGAGGAGGCAGGAGAGGGGAGGGAGAAGGGAGGAGGGAGAGGAAGGAGGGGGGACAGGGCAGAGAGGCATAAGGATGAGGGATGAGAGGAGGGAGAGAGAAGGGAGGAGAGGAGGGAGGAGGGAGAAGGGAGAGGGAGGAGGAGCAAAAAGGTAAGAGCGTGAACGTTCGAGGAAGTCCTAGGCGAAAGCGCCGTTACTGAAGGAGGTCTCGGGCGGGAGCCCACGACGGGCGGGTGATCCCTTGACGGGCAGGTCGGGCGGGTGGGACATTCAAGCGGGATGCCGGAGTATGGCGAGAGCGCGATTACTAAGTAAATTGTAACGGCGTCCTTGGCGCAGCGTCTTTCCTGAGCGTCGAAAGCGTGACTTCTGAATAAATTGCATGGAGGTCACAGGCGAGAGCGCAATTCCTGAATAAAATGTAAAGGGTTCTCCGGCGGGAACGGGGGTCTTGATTAAATTGCGAAGAAATCTTGATTCAATTGCGAGGAAACTCTCAAGCGGGAGCGCATCTCCCTTGTAAACTGTGAGGCGGTCTCAGATGGGAGCGGGGGTCCTGACTAAATTGCGAGGAGTCACAGGCGGGAGCACCGATCCTGAGTAAATTGTGAGGAAGTCTCAGGAGCCGCGGTCCTGAGTAAATTTAAAAGAAATCTCAGGCGGGAGTCGTTGCTGTTGTAATCCAGGGGGCCAGGGGCACAGTTTGAGCACCAAGACTTTTCTATGTCAAAAAATAAGATGCGAGCGTCGAGAGGCACATTTTGATTGAGAAAAACAATATGCCCGGGTGAAGGGGGATCATCTAGAATTATTCTCCAGAAATGAGAATTGAACAACAATCCTTTTAAGACTGTTCGTTCTTACTGGCACGCGTGTCTTGCATTCCGTATACCCCAACCCTCCATACCCGCCCACTTCATCTTCGATGGCACCCCCTTTCGGGGAGGAATCTCTTCCTTGTCGGCCACTGACTGAAGTGCGAGGAACTCTCGAGCGAGAGCGCCGTTCCTGCGTTCGGGGGCCTCTCTGGCCAGGGGCTCTCTACGTATGGGAAAGTATCGAACGGGAACCCTTGTCGCCGTGTCCGGGCCTCCACCGACTTGCCTGGATCACGAGAAAGTCTTGAGCGAGAGCGCCGTTCCGGAGTTCGGGGACCTTCTTGGCCAGGGGCTTCGGAGTAAATCGTGAGGAAGTATCGAGCAGAAGCCCTTGTCGTCGTGGCTGGGCCTCCGCCAACTTGATTGAATTGCGAGGAAGTCTCGAGCGCGAGTGCCGTTCCTGAGTTCGGGGGCCTCTCTGGCCAGGGTGTCTCGGGTTAAATTGTGAGGAAGTATCGAGCGGGAGCCGTTGTCGACGCAGCTGGGCCTCCAAGGGCCCACATTTAGGCTAAAGCCAACGCTCGAGCGGGAGCCTCGCTTTCAAAGAAAATGCAGCCGGCGTCGATGCGAGAGCGCGCGGAACCGCTTCCGGAAATCCAAAAGAATTATTCTCCAGAAATGAATGTTTAACAGCCAAACCCGATCTCTGGTGACGGTACCCAGGCTCGTTGTTTGTGAGCTCGACCTCTCTCCCAGACCGTCAAGACCGAGTCGGGGGAAAGCTGGCACTGAGGCGGTGGCAGGCAAGGCGCTTGTCCCTCAACAGCGCGCCTTGCATGCGCTGCGCTACACAAGGAAAAGCCTCAGAAAGCACTCCGAACTCAACGGACAAAAACATACGCACGGTGCTAGCACGAGCATCTTGACACCAAAAAATACAATCTGGGCATGCAATGCTGGCACGAACGTCAGCCGGCCAGCAGCAACGGCATGTGCTGTCCAGCGGTGGGGAGGAATACTGCACTACGTGTGCATCTATGGCAGCGCAAGATTCCACGACCCATGGCAGTCCGCACCGCGTGACTCCGGGTGGATGAACTCGATTAATCCTAAGTTCAACGTCACCGCCATGGCATGAGTGGGCACCCGTGAGGTAGCCATAAAATCTGGACAAACGACATTTCTCCGGGGCACCTCTGCATTCCGTATACCCCAACCCTCCATACCCGCCCACTTCGTCTTCGATGGCACCCCCTTTCGGGGAGGAATCTCTTCCTTGTCGGCCACTGACTGAAGTGCGAGGAACTCTCGAGCGAGAGCGCCGTTCCTGCGTTCGGGGGCCTCTCTGGCCAGGGGCTCTCTACGTATGGGAAAGTATCGAACGGGAACCCTTGTCGCCGTGTCCGGGCCTCCACCGACTTGCCTGGATCACGAGAAAGTCTTGAGCGAGAGCGCCGTTCCGGAGTTCGGGGACCTTCTTGGCCAGGGGCTTCGGAGTAAATCGTGAGGAAGTATCGAGCAGAAGCCCTTGTCGTCGTGGCTGGGCCTCCGCCAACTTGATTGAATTGCGAGGAAGTCTCGAGCGCGAGTGCCGTTCCTGAGTTCGGGGGCCTCTCTGGCCAGGGTGTCTCGGGTTAAATTGTGAGGAAGTATCGAGCGGGAGCCGTTGTCGACGCAGCTGGGCCTCCAAGGGCCCACATTTAGGCTAAAGCCAACGCTCGAGCGGGAGCCTCGCTTTCAAAGAAAATGCAGCCGGCGTCGATGCGAGAGCGCGCGGAACCGCTTCCGGAAATCCAAAAGAATTATTCTCCAGAAATGAATGTTTAACAGCCAAACCGGATCTCTGGTGACGGTACCCAGGCTCGTTGTTTGTGAGCTCGACCTCTCTCCCAGACCGTCAAGACCGAGTCGGGGGAAAGCTGGCACTGAGGCGGTGGCAGGCAAGGCGCTTGTCCCTCAACAGCGCGCCTTGCATGCGCTGCGCTACACAAGGAAAAGCCTCAGAAAGCACTCCGAACTCAACGGACAAAAACATACGCACGGTGCTAGCACGAGCATCTTGACACCAAAAAATACAATCTGGGCATGCAATGCTGGCACGAACGTCAGCCGGCCAGCAGCAACGGCATGTGCTGTCCAGCGGTGGGGAGGAATACTGCACTACGTGTGCATCTATGGCAGCGCAAGATTCCACGACCCATGGCAGTCCGCACCGCGTGACTCCGGGTGGATGAACTCGATTAATCCTAAGTTCAACGTCACCGCCATGGCATGAGTGGGCACCCGTGAGGTAGCCATAAAATCTGGACAAACGACATTTCTCCGGGGCACCTCTGCATTCCGTATACCCCAACCCTCCATACCCGCCCACTTCGTCTTCGATGGCACCCCCTTTCGGGGAGGAATCTCTTCCTTGTCGGCCACTGACTGAAGTGCGAGGAACTCTCGAGCGAGAGCGCCGTTCCTGCGTTCGGGGGCCTCTCTGGCCAGGGGCTCTCTACGTATGGGAAAGTATCGAACGGGAACCCTTGTCGCCGTGTCCGGGCCTCCACCGACTTGCCTGGATCACGAGAAAGTCTTGAGCGAGAGCGCCGTTCCGAAGTTCGGGGACCTTCTTGGCCAGGGGCTTCGGAGTAAATCGTGAGGAAGTATCGAGCAGAAGCCCTTGTCGTCGTGGCTGGGCCTCCGCCAACTTGATTGAATTGCGAGGAAGTCTCGAGCGCGAGTGCCGTTCCTGAGTTCGGGGGCCTCTCTGGCCAGGGTGTCTCGGGTTAAATTGTGAGGAAGTATCGAGCGGGAGCCGTTGTCGACGCAGCTGGGCCTCCAAGGGCCCACATTTAGGCTAAAGCCAACGCTCGAGCGGGAGCCTCGCTTTCAAAGAAAATGCAGCCGGCGTCGATGCGAGAGCGCGCGGAACCGCTTCCGGAAATCCAAAAGAATTATTCTCCAGAAATGAATGTTTAACAGCCAAACCGGATCTCTGGTGACGGTACCCAGGCTCGTTGTTTGTGAGCTCGACCTCTCTCCCAGACCGTCAAGACCGAGTCGGGGGAAAGCTGGCACTGAGGCGGTGGCAGGCAAGGCGCTTGTCCCTCAACAGCGCGCCTTGCATGCGCTGCGCTACACAAGGAAAAGCCTCAGAAAGCACTCCGAACTCAACGGACAAAAACATACGCACGGTGCTAGCACGAGCATCTTGACACCAAAAAAAACAATCTGGGCATGCAATGCTGGCACGAACGTCAGCCGGCCAGCAGCAACGGCATGTGCTGTCCAGCGGTGGGGAGGAATACTGCACTACGTGTGCATCTATGGCAGCGCAAGATTCCACGACCCATGGCAGTCCGCACCGCGTGACTCCGGGTGGATGAACTCGATTAATCCTAAGTTCAACGTCACCGCCATGGCATGAGTGGGCACCCGTGAGGTAGCCATAAAATCTGGACAAACGACATTTCTCCGGGGCACCTGGGCTCCCCTGGAGAAGCAGAAAAAGAGTGGCAACTCGTGGGACAATTGAGCTGATGTAAAAATTCAACGACTCCTCTGGACATGAAACGGATAAGACAGAATCACTACGACAAGGGCAGTGATCAAGTCGTAGACGAGGCCTACCACATTAGAGGAATTGTTCCACCCAGGTGCAAGCTGGGGCATGACCAGCAGGCGTTGGCGCAGAAGCAGCTCTAGTTACTTGACCAGAAAGAAGGCTACATCTGACAAAACGGCATGTATGCGATCCACCCTTAGACCTAACAGCACGAGTCATCACCACTTCTGGAACAAATGAGCTGTGGGAAAGTTTGGCGACTCTTCCGGGCCTAGCCTGGATGAGACAGAGCCGCCTGCCTAAGGGCTATCCCAGGGCAGTGATAAAGTCTCTCGCTTGGCACACCGTCTGAGAGATGTTGATAACCCGATTGCAAGCTGGCGGATAACCAGCATGCGTTGGCGCAGGAAAAGCTCCTAATTGTGGTTATTCCGCCAGAAGGCTGCAATCTGCGAAGGTGCGAAGGGAAATGAGCGCGACTCGCCACTAGGCCTAAGAGCTGCTAGACGAAGCTGCTCCCAGCCCGGGTTGCCGGCAACGGCGGTGAGCACGCGTTATCAGGCGCCGGTGGACAAACCCAGCGACACAACGTCGTCCGAGTCGCCCAGCTCGCTGAAACTCGAAGAGCACTCGCTCTCGCCGACCGACTCCAGCATGGCGGACTCGAACGGAGCCAGCGTGCTCTGCGTGTCGATCATGGCAGGGCCCTTCTTCGCATCAAATGCAGCGTTGAAGTAAGGATGCCCCAAGGCGCCACTTGCACTGCAGCGCTGGCTCGGCTCGCGCTGCAAAAGGTCCCTGCAGAAGCTCGTGCCGTCGCTGCCCCGAATCCGATGCGCAGTCGTCAAATACCTCGGCTCAGGTACTCCCGCCCGGATGGCTGCCTTCGCGGCGTTCGAGGTGGTCTCCTGCGGTATGTAAGGAAGTTCTCCGAACAGCATGAAATATGCCATCACGCCATCCGCTATCGTGCCTTCGGCATGTTGGGGCGTGTCCAACATGCATCCCACCTCAACGATGCCCCCCGGCTAGTCGACCTCGAGATGGTTCTCCCGAACCTCTTCGAGTCATCGCGCCCAGGACGGACCCAAGATCTCCAACGGACCCCAGGAGGCCCTCAAGGAAGCCCCCAAGAGGGGCCCGAGCAGGCCCTGAGAGGTCTCAAATAAGCTAACGATAACTACGCCTGCGCCACGCGACGACATCGCACCGATTCTCCTCTAAGGGCGACAGGACGATGGCTCGACCGAGCCTGTTCGGTAAAGATCGGTAGAGCCGTCCTGCATGCACCCTAACGGTGTGCTGGCACAGCCGCAGGCAGCTGGATAAGACCAGACGTCCGTGCCGATGCCATGCCGCGCCGCCAGCATCTCGGGGGACATGAAAGGCGCGGTGCCGAACTCTCCCACCAGGGATTGGCCAGGAGACAGCAGGGCAGAGAGGTTGAAGTCGCACAGCTTCACCGTGCTCCCATCCAGGCCGATCAAGTAGTTGTCCGGCTTGACGTCACGGTGAACCACCGAGGCTCGGTGGCAGGCCTCCAGGCCAAGGAGCATCTGGTGCAGGAGGTGCGGGAGTCCAGACTGCAGAAGCTCCGGGTTGGAGTCGGCCTTCTCCCAGACCGTGCACTCGCACCTCTCCATGACCATGAAGACGACGCGGCTATCACAGAACACCCTGCGCAGCTCCGCCACGCTGGGGTGTCTTCCTACCGCGCGCCACACCTTGACCTCCTGCATGGCGAGCTCCCGCTTCCAGTCCTGGCCTTCGCCCGAGTCGACGACCTTCACGGCGTCCATTCTCTGGGAGCTCCTCTCGCGGGCGGACATGACGATCCCGAACGATCCCTGGGGAAGGAGGGAGGGGGGAGGAGCAGGAGGTGGAAGAGGAGGAGGAGGATGTGTGCAGGAGTAACAGCGTACCCAAGTGTTTCGAGCGTCCTCAGCCAGCGTCGGGCCAGGACGACGTCGCCGCGGGGACGGACGATGAGGAGGAGTGGCCGTGGGAGCTCTCCCCTCCGCTGTGGATTACATTATACCGTGCTATCTGTGGCTTTGGGTTGCTGGGCAGCCTCCTCCTCCTCCTTCCAGAGACTGGCTCGGATAGATGCAAGAGGGGAAGGGAGGAGGCGGGGAGGGGAGGGGAGGACGACGGCGGCGGCCGGGAGAAGGAGGGCCTTGCCAAGCGCACCGCCCAGCTCGTACTCCGAGGCGAACTTCTCCCCGGCGCCGAGGGCAGGCTTGGCGGCGGCGCCGGGCTGCAGGTCGTCCGGGAGAGGGACGACCCTCCTCCTGCTGCGCCCCTTCCCCAGGGGCCCCGCCTGGCTGGCACCCGAGGCGACGGGCGGCGCGCCCCCCGTCGCCCGCCTGCCGAACGCCCCGACGAAGCCGCTCCACACCATCGCCCGCCTGCTGAGCGCCCGGACGAGGCCACCTGCAGAGATCCCGACTCGCTGCGCGTGCAACCAGAGGAAGGCTCGAGCCGAAGCGGCTGCAGAAGTGGGGAGGCCAGGATACTGCATGCTGAGATTGCACCCGGGAGAGCGTTTGGCATGAATAGGGGAACAAAAAGTGACATAAACATGAAAACTCGGAGGTCCGCGCGGATTTCTCGCATCGGCGCTGGGGCCCCCCGGCGGCGCCTCCGGCGCCGCCCCTGGCGCGCTCCGCGCGTCAGGGAGGGGGTCCAGCGCCGATCCGAGAAATCCGCGCGGACCTCCGAGTTTTTTATTAATGTCACTTTCCTCCTCCTCCTCCTCCTCCTCCTCCTCCTCCTCCTCCTCCTCCTCCTCCTCCTCCTCCTCCTCCTCCTCCTCCTCCTCCTCCTCCCTCCTCCTCCTCCTCCTCCTCCTCCTCCTCCTCAACGCCATGGGTTGAGAAAGGAGGTCGTTGGCGCGAGCAGCACGGTGCTCCACCTCGACGGAATCTCCCGCGCGGCTGTGGCGCATGGCGGAAGACCACTTCCCCGAGGCGTGCTGGTAACCCCTGACACCAGCTCACCCGGCTCGGCCTCCTCCTCCTTCTCCTCCTCCTCCTCCTCCTTCTTCTCCTCCTCCTCCTCCTCTTCCTCCTCCTCCTCATCCTCCTCCTCCTCCTCTTCCTCCTCCTCCTCCTCCTCCTCCTCCCAATCACGTCACCTCGAGCATGACTGGGTGAACCACGACCGACTGTCCACCAGCATGCCCCACCACAACAGCAAGGCCGTGGACGCCCATCCAAAAAACGTAGGTCGGGCACTGAGAAGCAACAGAAATAAGATGAATGATTTCCATCTGCAGTATCAGATGGCAAGTAACTCTGACCCCTGCGCCCCCGCCCCCTTCCCCCTCAGGACGAGACTACAGAAAGCTCAGCAATCCCGAGTGGTTGATCACGAGACACTTGCCGCCCGACAGAACGCCCTCTCCCGAACACGCCGCGCTTGAGGAAAGCACATCTCGCATGAAAATGATGATACCGAAGCTCGTTTATGTGAATTCAACCCCTCTCCCAGGCCGTCAAGAACGAATCCAAGGAGAGCTAGCATTCCTGAGGGGTGGCACGCGAGACGCTTGCCCCTCCAAGTGGGGCTTTGAGAACAGAACGCGCTGGGTGTGTTGCCAAAAAAACTCAGGAAGCACCCGAATTCAAGAGTCCAAAATGAAGTACACGGTGGCAGCACGGACGCGAGCCGCCAGAAACTCCCACATTGATGGGAAGGAATACTGCACTACGCATGCATCCAAGGCACCGTAAAGGTTCCACGACCTATGGCAGTCCGCACCGCGTGACTCCGGGTGGGTGTACTCGATTAATCCCAAGTTCCACGGGACCGCCATGGCATGAGGGGGCACCGGTGAGGTAGCCATAAAAGTCAGGACAGGCGTCATTCCTCCGGGGCACCTGGGCTCCCCTGGAGAGGCAGAATAGAATAGACAGCGTTTGGACAAAATAAGCAGTCGAAAAGGTGGGCAAAGGCAATATGCGAAAGGTCACCTCGGCGAAAGGCAACCTGAAAAGATGGGCAAAAGGCGAAAGCCAGCAAATTGCGGTGGAACAAATTAAACAGGGCCACCTGCCAAAACGGCACTTCCAGGCAAGTTTCAGAGCCGCTCGCGTGGCGTACCATCTGAAAGGATTTGTTTCACCTGATTGCAAGCTGGCGCATGAACAGCATGCGCTGGCGCAGGAGCAGCTCTTCAGGGTGGCTATTCCGCAGGAAAGCTGGCAACAGCGGTGAGCACGCGTCACCAGGCGCTGGTGGACAAGCCCCGCGCCTCGCTTTCCTCAGAGTCGCCCAGCTCGCTGAATCTCGGAGCGCACTCGCTCTCGACATCATACGACTCCAGCATGGCGGACTCGAACGGAGCCAGCGTGCTCTGCGTGTCGATCATGGCAGGGCCCTTCTTCGCATCAAACATAGCGTTGAAGTAAGGATGCCCCAAGGCGCCAGTTGCACTGCAGCGCTGGGTCGGCTCGCGCTGCAGAAGGTCCCTGCAGAAGCTCGTGCCGTCGCTGCCCCGAATCCGATGCGCAGTCGTCAAATACCTCGGCTCGGGTACTCCCGCCCGGGTGGCCGCCATCGCCGCCTTCGGGGTGACCTCCTGCGGTATGTAGGGAAGCTCTCCGAACAGCATGAAATACACCATCACGCCATCCGCCACCGTGCCCTCGGCACGCTGCGGCGTGCCCTCCCTGGCACACGTCTCGGCCGCCAGACGGGCCCCAGGACAGCCTCAGTCAGCACCAAGACGTCTGCAAGACGTCTCGAGACGACAGCCGAACGATCCCCTATTTGGACGCCCGAAATGGGTACGGAAAGAATGGGTACAATGCCCAACAACGAACGTTGTCCCAAACCAAAAGCGGCCGCTGTTGGGCAGGCGGCCTTCTGCCTCGAACGGACACGGGTCGCGGCGGCGCGGACAGCGAGCCCTGCTCAAAAGGAACAGGAGCTGCTATTGGGCATTGTACCCCTTCTTTCCGTACCCATGAACGCTTCGCCACTGCTCGATCCCCCCAGGAGGGGGAAGGAGGAGGAGGAGGAGGAGGAGGAGGAGGAGGAGGAGGAGGAGCGGGAGGGGGAGGGGGAGGAGGGGGAGGAGGAGGAGGAGGAGGAGGAGGAGGAGGAGGAGAGAAGGAGGGGGAGGAGGGGGAGGAGGAGGAGGAGGAGGAGGAGGAGGAGGAGGAGGAGGAGGAGGAGGAGGAGGAGGAGGCGTCCAGAAACGTGCGTCCCACCTCAGCGACGCCCCCTCGGCCAGACGGCCTCGCGACGGCTCCACCGAGCGTCCTCGGGGTGAGCGCTCGGCAGCGTGGCCGCGCCCGGGACGGGCCCAAGACCTCCAACGGACCGCGAGAGAGGCTCGCAAAAGAAGCCTCCGAGAAGGCCCGGGAAGGCTCCGAGGGGCCCCCAAAAAAAGTCCCCAGGAAGTCTCCCAAAGTACAGTCGGGGCGTTGACCTAAGGAACCCGAAATAAGGAACGAGGCCTCTTTTCTCCCTAAGTTAAACTTCGATTCTCCATCGAAATCCTGAGGACAACCGAAGGCAAGCTGCGAAACAATGAAGGAACACGGAGCCCCTCCACAACGAAAAGGGTTCCTTCTTCAGCGCACCGACTGTATCCCCCAAGAGGCAACGCGACGACCATGCAACGATACGCCTGCGCCACGCGACGGCATCGCACCGATTCTCCCCCGAGGGCGACAGGGCGATGGCTCCACCGAGCCTGTTCGGTAAAGATCGGTAGAGCCGTCCTGCATGCACCCTAACGGTGCGCTGGCACAGCCGCAGGCAGCTGGATAAGACCAGACGTCCGTGCCGATGCCATGCCGCGCCGCCAGCATCTCGGGGGACATGAAAGGCGCGGTGCCGAACTCTCCCACCAGGGATTGGCCGGGAGACAGCAGGGCAGAGAGGTTGAAGTCGCACAGCTTCACCGTGCTCCCATCCAGGCCGATCAAGTAGTTGTCCGGCTTGACGGGGGGGGACTTGTTGATAAAGCGGTACCCGATCTCGGAGTTCCGCCTCGACATCTCCCCGTCGGTCAGCTCAAGGCTGCAGGCAGGGAGTCGTACATGGCGCGGTCCAGGAATATCGTATGATAGTCCGTATCCGCTTCAGTACTCGCATCTCCGTCACATGGTGTGTTCATGATGCTCTTTGTATGCCTGCTGTCAAGCCCCTGGCGCCGATGAGAACACCCTGGTCGACGACATGATATGTTGAGAGAGAAGTTCTTCTTCATTGAGAAAAATATGTGTCGAGAACTCGATCTCCAGTTCTGCTGATTGGTCTCCTCAATCCAGTTCGCATGTGCTGAATGCCTGTACGTTGAAAGTTGCTGCCAGTCTCTCAATGTCATATCTCCTAAGACGTTGGGTCGCCCTGGACACGTCTTTGATGCGTGATGCCAAGAAATCGTAACGTCGTCCTCCTTGTCTTGAGTCCGTGCCAGGTTGATTGTGAGCCTACATCTCGCACACAATAAGGTCGTAGAACTCGCTGAATTGAATGGGGTCAAGAATAGATGCGTATCCGTATCCATCCGAGCTTCAATATTGTGGAACAATCTCTTCTCTTCCTTTCGCTTGTGAAAATTTGGCAGTCGTGCAAGGAGTTGTCGATCAGCGTCGGAAAAGGAATCTGCGTGAGTCGTTCGTAATGTGTTATGGAAAAGACGTGTCCTATTCTGAGTCCGTGCTGTTCTCATAGCCGAAGATCCGTCTTGTGCTGGAGGATGTTGCTTGCCTCGTAATCGTCGATGTCGGTCCCTCCGTAGGTCTCCTTTCCACACCGGCGTCACTTGACTTGCGGGAAACATAATCTGTGCCCATGGAGTGGTTGTCGGCTTCTTCATCTGCTCCACGGCTATGTTGAAAAAGAAAGAATTCACAGCGTCAGGCTGGAGCAGTCGAAGGCGTCCGTGAAATCCTGTCGATATTTTTAATCCAAGTGGATACAGCTGGCGGCATTCCTTGACTAGTTGGAATACACTCTGGCTGGCTCTCTCACCCTTGTGATATGACTTTTGCTTACCAAGACCGAACCTCGATAGTAGGTTGGAGCTGGCCGCTGTGAACATTTTGGCCGCTGTCCCGATTGATGGAGTTGACGACTGAGTTCGCCATCCCATGTATTCACCCGTCGCTAGAGTGAAGTCAACAACTGCCATGATTGAACTTGTTTGGTCGATCGCCATGGTTGATTGATCTGGTATCTCTGGCGGCTCTGTGTCTATGTATGTAGATGACCAGTACCAAAATAAAGCTGGCACGTTTGATAGTTTCCACTGCCAATCGTTCTTCGTGAATGTCACTTCTGATATTGTTCGACCTCTCAACCAGGGTGTACGCTCCACTGTAGGACGTTGTTCCCATATCACGTGAGGAAAGACCTCCTCCTTCGTGGCTGTCATAGTTGGGGCTCTTACTGGTGTTGAGGTTGTCGATGGGGTCGTCTGCTGTGTCGAAGCTGACGGTGGAGTGGTCGAGGACGTAGCTGGCGTTGTTGTGCTTGCCGCTCGGGTCTTTCTTGTCAGTCTGCGTGGAGTTGCTAATACCGTTTGTACTGGATGTGGGGTGGGAGGAGCTGGCGGTTCGGGATCCCCTTCTGCGTCATCCATTCCACCTCCCCACGGATCTTCTTCCTGTATGTCCCAAGTCTGTTGTTCTTCTTGGTCTTGATGGTCGAGCTGCTCGTGGACCTCTTGGTAGTACCTGTTGAGTTGTTCTCCACGTGGCTTGCGCCCGAAGAGAAGTAGTGCCTCGGCTGCTCGTGCTTGTATGACGTCGAGAAGCATAGTTTGTACGTCTTGCTCTCTTTTGATCCGTGCTTTGTGAGCGTCGAGAAACTCGCCGTCGACAGCTCTGAGTCTTGCTGCCGTGGTGGCTCGCTTGTCGGCCTCCTCGTTCTTGAGTCGGAGGCGCTTGTCTGCTTCAGATTCAGCTTCTTTTTGCTCCTTGGTTTGATGGCTTTGAATCTTCCGTGTCCTGAAGTTGTCGTGACCTTTGGCCTCAATTGCTGCCTGCAGTCGGGTCCATAGATCCCTGTGGGACTTGAAGTTCGTCTTCTGCTGGTTGATGATCTTGAGCAGCCCACGGCATACGTAGCTCGAGTCGGTCAGGTAGATGCTCCGCGTCCAGTTCCACAGAGCCCACCTCAAGGCGCTCCGAAGTTCTGCACGTTGGGCGTTGTGTATTACTCCTTCCAGTCCAAGTGTGCTGTTGTGGCTGTGTCGATCTCCATAAAAGAGACCGCAGCCCGCGCGCCTGAGCCTAAAGTCTGCCTGGCCAGGGACTGCGCCGTCACCGGCAACGATGGCGTATCCCTCACTGTCTACTGAGAGCTCGTCTTGACTGTCCAGGTCTGGTGGTCGAGCTTCGTGAAGTTCATGTGATTGTGGTGTGGCTATCTCCGCAAAGAAACCGTCGACGCGAGGATCGTCGAGGACCAGACCTGCAATCTTCGTAGCTTCAGGGAGTGCGTCGAAGTCGTAGTTTGGATACTTCTCATATAGCCACTGCCTGTTCTTGTCAAAGTGAGTACACTTCCATAAAACATGAAGTAGAGTTTCTTCTTCTTTCCAGCAAAAGGGGCATAGGTTCGATGAACAATATCCTGCCGCGTGCAGGCGAGATGACGTGATCAAGCCTCCACTCCATAGAATACGTGCTGCTGCTCTCCTCTTTGCTGTCCATTTGTATTGAGTGATCTCAGTTGTGCCATTGATGTCACTCGATGCTCCTTGTCTTCGACGACGCTGTCGTCGATATTGAGATACTGTGGCCTCGTAGTCGATGGATTTCTCCAGCACTCCATTGAATTCATATCGAAAATGATGACCTGTCTTCGTTTTGACGTAGTATCCAGCTCGCCAGACGTGTCTACGCAGATCTTGTCGTATGATGTGTCTCCATAGTAGATCATCCCCTGCGAACAAAGATATGAAGCCACCTGAAGATCTCTCAATATTCAGTTGTCCATCAATCTTCCATTTGAGATCTGAACATATTTGAAGAAGAACCGAAGCAGGTCCATGTGATATGGCTTGTTGATCACCTCGTTCGTGGTACTGCTGGAGTACTTCGATCAAGCGCTGCCTCAGTCTCACCCTTTTCTGCATCAACCTACGGATAGTGATCAGTGCCCAGTAGCGACTGGCCTGCCATGGATCTAATAGATGCCCATGGCATGCCAAAGTAAAAGTTGAGACTCGAGAACGATACATAACCTTGCCGTTCATCAAGATACGATGTAGTTTTGCTCCAAGGTGCTGACATGTTGTGCTATTGGGTAACTGCAGTTCTGATCCGTAGAATCCAGCTGAGCTCCCATATACTGTCATACATTTTTCTCGCCATTCAAAGGAACCTGGGCCTCGCTCCACACGTTCGAGGATGTGATGTAGTTTTGCATGGCGTTTTTGTAGTAGTCGTTGTCGTTCAGCTTGTGATCCTGTCGTGCCGTCGCTTAGGATACCGCCCACTAGGATGATGGCCTTCGTGAATGTGGCTCCCTGATTGCTGAAAATGACATTGAGTTTCTTGCGTAAGGATATGGAGTTTGCCAATATCTTCGTCTTCTTAGCGTTCAGAGAGCAACCTGCCACTTCTCCGAACTCTTTTGAAACCTCCCAGGCCGTAGTGATAGAGCGGACCACATCATTGATGTCCGCCGATGTCTTCAGAATGCTGCTGTCGTCAATGAAGCCCTGGGTGTCGCATGATGATTTTGCCATCACTGACTTTGTCCAGACTGCCATCAAAGATAGTGCAACTGCTATGCTATAAGAAGGGCCCTCGAAATAGCCGGCCTTTCTTTGTGTACTCTCTTTTTCGACACTTCTTCCGAGTTTGAATCTGTATCGTGCTTCGTGTACCAATCTACGTTCTGCATTGAAGTAGTTGTGTGCCTCGTCCGTGGTCTCCTCGTGGCCCATGTGCTCAGTGATCAGCTTGTTACCGATGTTGCGGTGGATCGTGGAGAAGAACTTTGACCAGTCGATCGATAGGCACGCTCCGTACGTACCCATTAGTTGTGCAGATTCCATCTCCAAGGCGTGGAACACAGATACCTCCTGGGCCTCGTGCGTGGGTCTCGCCCCGTGCATAGCTTCGGGCATCCAGCTCTCTCTCCAAGGTGTGGTATCTATCCATCTCACATGCTGCCAAGCAGCAATCAATGGCGAAAAGTTTGATATAATCCTGGTCTGTGATGCCGCAGGTAGTACAAGGTACTCAGGATTGTCATCATCTGCTTCTGGGGGAGTCTGCTTCCTCAATGCGCTGCAGTATACCTGGGTCAGGATACTTGGCCAAGCAGCTCCGTTCTCTATGTATGTGAACATCTCTGTGTAGAGTGCAGTGATGCGAAGAGGTAACGCTTGCAGCTCGCACACACGGAATCCGCATCCCGCTGTAGCTCTTGCAACATTCAAATGTCTTAGAGCTGAGTGGAATGCTCGAGGACATAGTGTGCCGATCTTGCAAGGCCGTTTGTCAATGTAAGAGCCGAAGATATTGAAGAACTTGTGCCAGTCTCTATCCTCGGCGTCGTCGAATATAGGCTGCCAAACTTTGCGGAGCTCGTGGAGTACGTCTTCAGGTATGACGGCATACTCTTTGTCTCCGCACTTGACTGCTGATTCTCTGGCATTCTCCCCTGGGCGTAGATCTAAAGCGAGTGCTGTGATCGGCTCATCTCGAGGAGGTCTCATATGATTCTTTAGTGTTCGTCGATCTGTAGCTGAGGCTGATCCCGTCATGGCCGCTGACATTTTGGCCCTCCATATTTTGATTCGTGTTCTGACTGCCACATCCTCGTATTTCGTGATCTGTGCCTGGATCCGAGGGATGAGAGCTTCAACTTCTGATAATGTGATCCAAGGTTTGTCGAACAACGTGTCCGTGATGCCGATCTTCTGAATGTCGTGGACTGTCGTTCGCCATAGCTTGATCATCTCCGTACGTTGACATAGAGAATGTTGATCTGTCCTCTTGTGTTTCTTGGCGAGTTCATGTACCCGGCGTAGTGCTTTGTGTAGCGAGGCAGCCTTCTGGGTCCAAGGGTCTGATGCACACGAGCGCGTTGATGCAGGACATGCCAGTGGTTCTTCGTGGAGGCGAACCGTGGTACATCTTCCGCTTGCTCCATTGTCCGATGATGTCCCTTTGCATCTTTCTGTAAGGTACTTCTCCGCTAGGGTCGTGGCTGTAGTCATCATGAGCTCAGCGTCTTTGTTGTTCCGAGCTTGCGTGATCTCAGCCTGATGTGTGTTGAATAACTCGTTGAGATACGTCTCCTCCGTGTCATCGTCAAGTGGTGGAGCTCGATCTAACGGGAAGGCCTTCGGTACTTGGATTGTCCATCGTGATTGTGACGAAGCTCTAGTGGAAATTTCGATCCTAATCGGCAAATGGCTGGGTAGCTTAGCATCTCTGATGACCTCATACTTGGTGATCATCTGTGCAGCAGCTCTGTTAGCAATGATCCGATCAGGACGAGTAATGTATTTCCCATGGCTTTCCCGATCCCACTTGTCGAAGTCCTTCCCGCAGTATGTCGGGGCAGGGGGTCCTCCGATAGCAAATCGGGCGCCAATGTCTATGTATACTCCTGTTGCGATCGCGTCCTGGAGGACAACCGATCTGTCAGAGACGTTGGTGTCGGCACAGATGATGACTGGCTGCTCTCCACAGCTTATTCCATCTTCCAAGACTTTGTCAAGATGCCGTTCCTTGCGTAGCGTGGCTGCTGGACCGTGATCTGCGTCATTGTAAAACGAGACCAGGTGGAGGAAGTGTGTTGATGCCGTGCTCGTCCCTGCGTATACAGGAAGGACCACTCGCACATGTCGTGATAGTTCGTATACCTGCTTGGCTGCCGTCGTTCTCGCAGTACACGGTTGTAAGTTGTAGGAAGGTCGTCCCATGATGGCAACCCCACCGTGGATGGCTGTACATTCCATGGTCGGAGATGTCTTGGGACGAAGCTGCTTTACTGGTAGTGGCTTGCCTCCGATGAAGGACATGCCTTTTGTCTTTGCCAAACTCTCCGCACGTTCCGTAGCCAAGGCTGTGAGCCTCGTCTCCTGGACCACATAGAGATCAGCAGGGAGTGAAAATAAGGAAGTAATATTCTTTTTCCAAGAAGTAATGTTGGCCGAGATCAGGACCAGCTTGTCCCTCTCGATCGTAGCCTTACCTCTTGAGTTAAGCTGCGCCATTGCGAGTCGGACTGCGGCTTCTCCCGTCGTTGCGACGTCGTAGGGCGGCCAGCTCAGCTGATAGTTGTGCCTTCAACGTGCGCACTTCGTCCAAGGCTGCTTTGAGTTCTGCGTTGCGTGCGTCCATTCTCTCATCGACAGCTTGTTGAAAGGCAGGGACAGGTTGAGCTACTTCCTGTGGTGGAGTGTCAGACGGTACTTGTCTCCTCATGGGGGCTGTGTAGTACGATCCATTTCTTTGTTCCAGCACTGAGAAGGCAAACTGTTTCATCACCGATGTCGCTGCCGTGTGCTTTTTATTCATGATGACTGATGCGGCCTTGTCTTTGCTCATCACCGTTTTCTTCGAATCCTTCAGAAAGACTGAGTTGGGATCCTCATCGACCTCCATGACCTGAGACTTGTCCGTCATCTTTGTGATAGTGACCATGTGTGTTCCCATCAAGAATGTGTCTCCTGGTGGAGGTACATGGGCCTTAACCGTTATTCGCAGATATTTCCCTCTCCGTTGTGCTGATGGATATTGCACGACCCAGGACATGGTCTCCAGAAGTATTTTTGGAATAGCCTCTGTCGGTGTCCCAACGGGTATCTTGTCGAGGAGATATCTTTCTGTTGGCGGGGCGTCCTCTTTCCTGATGAGCTGCCACCCTGCGGTTGTGTCTTCTTTCCGTATTCTCAATTTGATAGTCACCCCATCCCGGCATAATTTCATTCCGTATGTGGGCTCTGATATTTTGTCCAGTTCCTCGTGGGCTTCCTGCGTCGTCCAGTGTCCTGTCTGCTTCGCCCGTAGTGGGATCCAGGTCTCCGTTGTGCGCTCACGAGTCTTCCCAATCTCATCGTACCCTGCCGTGTCAAAGAAGATCCCGTCAGTACCTGATGATTGTCGAAGAATGCGTGCCATTGAGGTTGTGGTCGTCACGTCGATGCGTAACGTAGCCTGTCCTTTGGCAGCTCCGTCGCATTGCTTGATGGAGTTGATCGTGATGTCCAGGTCTGTTGCTGTAGCTGCCGAGTAGACCTTCGTGATGTGCGCTTGGAGGAAGTCCTTCGCCTCCTGTTTAGCAGCTCGTACCAATTTCCAATTGTGTTTCTTAGCCTCAGCGTCTAAGTCATTGCCATGGTTTCTCAATTTGTCCAAAGACGAAGAGCCAATCTTGTGCTGCTTGAGAAGAGTCTTGTAGATCTCATCTGCATGTATTTCTGATATCACTGCGATCGAGTTGGTGAACCCTTTGGACCATGCTGGAGCTGCAGGAGTCACAGCTCGGTACTTTGGTGGTTCCACAGGGTCGTTGCTTAGAGTAGGCGGAATGCTCCATAGATAGCCGTCTCGAGTTCCCACAATTGACTTGGTTGTCCCGTCGTTGTTCGTGGTCTCCTTTGTCACTGGTAGCTGGTATGGCACAGGCTTGATGTTGTAAGCAATGGCCGCAGCTTTCAGGCATTCAGAAGGAGTTGAAACCGATAGAGCCACGTAATTGGGAAAATCCGTGTTGTTCTTGTCGATCCATTCCATTATATTGATAACATCTGCGTCGGACTTTGCGAGGTAGATCCCGTTCGACTCCGATGTTGGTGGTTCGTCTAAGACTGGGATTTCCCACATGTTCCGTAGTCTGAGGCCGCTCTCGTGAAGTCTCTCATTCGGGGGTGGCTTGTCCCCGTTGTGTGTTGTTGAGATCTTCTTCTTTTTGGGACGCTTGGTCGATGGTTGGCCGTCCTCTCCTCGTGGGGGTTTGTCCTGTGACCATTCATTGAGTTTGGCTTTGATCTCGGCCTTCTTCGTGTCGAAGTCTGTCGAGAAGAGTTTGTAAATCATGCTGAATTGTTTGGAGTCGCTTGCCAACTGCTTCTTTTGTTTGTCCGTGAGTGTCGTTGCAGTAGCTGCGCACATGATATTGACCGTCCGAGTGTTGGCAGTGATCCGAGCGGCTGATCCAGTCTTCGGTGCGAAACCAGACCTGCGTGCTGGAGGAGTGTTGCCATGCTCGGCGTGGTATTGAGACTGGGCGTCCTGCTGCGTCTGGTGAGATCTGGCATTCTTGACTTTGCGGAACCATGAGATCCGAGCCATCGTCCATGAGATGCAGAGGGAGCCGTCTTTGGCGAAATTGGGAGTGATGGGCCTCAGCGCGACATCTTTCTCCCAGGCATTTGTAGCCTCCAGGTTAGCACCTGTCCAGTCAGAGAGATCCACAGGCCGTGGCTGCCCTTGGTTCTCCCTTATATTTGAGTCGTGTTGCCCGTTGTCGGTAGGAGTGGGAGGGATGCACTCGTCGGATGGAGTTGTGACATTCTTCTCCCAAGCTGCAGTAATCTCCAGGTTAACACCTGTCCAGTAAGGAGGAGACATGAGCTGTGGCTGCCCTTGTCTCTCCCTCATGGTGCAGTTGTTGTCCTCGTCGTTCGTGTGGTCGTTCGTCTTCTGGATCCCACTGATGTCCATCATGTGAGTCGCGATGCCTTGCTCTGTTTGGTAATCTGATCTTCCAAAACTTGAATCGATCCGATTCACTGTCGTACTGAAATAGCTGCACATCGTGTCATTGATAAGCGCCCTCTCAAAATTGCCAACCTCACTTAAGAAGTTGCCCCTGTCAAAATCTGAACCTGCACACGGTATCTCTGAGATACTGTCTGTGTAGTCAAGGTTCACCATCATCTTGATACCCATTGTCGTGATGACGTAGTGAATGATCATCCCGAACGTGAAGTCGTCGTCAAAATTGCCAACCTCCGTGTCGAGGTTGCCCCTGTCAAAATCTGAACCAACCCACGGTATCTCAGAGAGACAGTTCGTGTAGTTGAAGTTCGAAATCATCATGATACCCATTGTCATGATACTCGAAGCGATGCACTTGATGCCCCACATCAAGAAGAATATGGCTGTCAGTAAAAACACTGAACATGTCACCCACCAAGGAACTGATGTGCAGGAAGGTTCACGCTTCTCCCCTGTGGCTGTCTCGCTGGAGATGCCGTCGTTGCCGGCCTCGGGCTTCGTCTTGATGGTCATGACGTCGCTCAACGAGGATATGTCATTGCATTGATCGATCCTATTCGTCTCCCCCATCACCGTGAACATGATAAGGTCGTCTACCTCCGCCGTGCTCTTGAAGATCGTCGAGGACTGCCCGATGATCTCGAGCAGGGGCTGGATGTTGCTGGCCACCACCACGTGGTTCAGCTGGAGGCAGTTGTCCGGCTTGACGTCACGGTGAACCACCGAGGCTCGGTGGCAGGCCTCCAGGCCAAGGAGCATCTGGTGCAGGAGGTGCGGGAGTCCAGACTGCAGAAGCTCCGGGTTGGAGTCGGCCTTCTCTGAGACCGTGCACTCGCACCTCTCCATGACCATGAAAACGACGCGGCTATCACAGAACACCCTGCGCAGCTCCGCCACGCTGGGGTGTCTTCCCACGGCGCGCCACACCTTGACCTCCTGCATGGCGAGCTCCCGCTTCCTGTCCTGGCCTTCTCTGGAGTCAATGATCTTCACGGCGTCCAAGCTCTGGGAGCTCCTCTCGCGGGCGGACATGACGATCCCGAACGATCCCTGGGGCAGGAGGGGAAAGGGGAGGAGCAGGAGGTGGAAGAGGAGGAGGATGTGTGCAGGAGTAACAGTGGGCTTAACAATGCCAAGCGCCTTCGGCCAGCTTCAGGCCAGAACGACACCACCAAGGAGTCGGACGAGGAGGAGTGGCCGTGGGAGCTCGCCCATCTGTTGCGAATGATGCTGTCTTGTGCTTGCTATGGCTGTCGATTGTTGGGCCGAGTGGCGGTGACGCTCTGCCTACAGGGCCGAGTTGACGTTTTCCGAACGAGATTGGTCAGTGAAAGTCGCCAAGGATGGGCCAAAGGGGCAAGGATGCAAGGGTACCCTTCGGAAGGTTGGCAATCCTTATGAAGCGGGCTGACTGTACCAGAGACTGATGGCGATAGATGAAATAAGGGAGGGGCAGTGGAGGGGAAGGTGCGACGACGACGACGACGACGGCCATGAGAAGGAGGGCCGGCCTTGCCAAGCGTGTTGCCAAGCTCGTACTCCGAAGCGAATTGCTCTCTGGCGCTGAGAGCAGGCTTGGCGGCAGCGCTTGGCTGCAGGTCGTCAGGTAGAGGAACGATACTCGACCGGCGCGGTGGGACCACGAGCCCCTTACTGGCAGCGCCCGTGAGAGGAATGACCCTCTTCTTGCCACGCCCCTGTCCCTGAGACCTCGGCTGGCTGGCGTCCAAGGCGACGGACTGTGCGCACCCCATCGCCCGCTCGCTGAACGCCCTGACGAGGCCGCTCGCACAAATCCAAGATGCTGCAAAATGATCCTGCCGAGCTCAGCCTGTAACCAAAAACGCTCGAGCCAAAACGGCTGTATGAAATGAAAAAAAAAAAATACGACATAGCCTCGTAACGAATCAAGCGAGGAAAGCTGCAAAAGCTGGGAGTAAGGAACCAATGCGAACATTGAAGATGGGACGGATTTGGAATGGTCGACGCAGGTAGCAAAATGCACCGCCCGGTCTGCAAATATAATTCAGGACGTTCAGGACGACCACGATCTGAAACAAGCATAATGCGACGATAACAGGTATCAGAAGGGGAACAACACACACAGACACGATTAATCGTCGACTCCCAGGAATAGATGGGAAAACATGTGAAGTGGGGGGAAGACGAAAACCTAGAAAAAACATAAAATATAGGGAATCCTGGGAGTTGTGTGTGTGTGTGTCCCTGGGCCCCTTCAAAGTAAGGCGCCTGAAATGCAAATTTCCCCCTGGCAGTGTTTAGATATATAGAGATATAGATAGATATATATATATATAGAAAGAGATAGATAGATAGATAGATAGATAGATATAGATAGATAGATAGATAGATAGATAGATAGATAGATAGATAGATAGATATATAGATAGATAGATAGATAGATATAGAGAGAGGTATATAGATATATAGAGAGAGACAGATAGATAGATAGATATATGTATAAATGAACAAGGCCCAGGCTGACATAAGGCAGGGCACAATGAGCGGCTCTAAAGCGGAGATGGATGCAGAATCAAACACACCAAATTCTATGGTTGTTGCTGCCGCCAATGCTTAAGGGGATGCACGGCCTCCTGGCTTCGGCGTTGCCCGTGCCCCGGCTGTGGCCCTCGCGTGCGGCGTTGTTTTCTGTACTGCGCTCGGGAATTAGTAGGCGGCGGCCCCTTCGGGCCAGGACCCCCCCCCGCCTCTCCTCCTTTCCACCTCCTCCTCCTCGTCCTCCGTTTCCTCCGTTTCCTCCTCCTCCTCCTCCTCCTCCTCCTCCTCCTCCTCCTCCTCTTCCTCCTCCTCCCTCCTCCTCCGCCTCATCCTCATCCTCCTCCTCCTCCTCTCCTCCGCCTCCTCTTCCTCCTCCTCTTCCTCCTCTTCCTCCTCCTCTCCTCCTCCTCCTCCTCCTCCTCCTCCTCTTCCTCCTCCTCTCCTCTTCTCCTCCTCCTCCTCCTCCTCCTCTTCCTCCTCCTTTCCTACTCCTCCTCCTCCTCCTCCTCTCCTCCTCCTCTTCCTCCTCCTCCTCCTCCTCCTCCTCCTCCTCCTCATGCCGAAGGCTGCCGCAGCCCCGGGGGTGAATGTTGGCCAGGACGCATGGGGCGCTGGTAGGTGTGTGCGCCGCATGGCGCACGCCCGACGAGCACCTGTCCAACGCCCCAGGGGTTGGCAACTGGGGCGACACCAGCATACGAGGTCCCTGATACCTCGGTCTCAACAGCGGTCGGCAGCAAGGTTGTCTTTCGCACCGTTGGGCCGTCGCGTGGTATCTTGACTTCGAGGCAACTACCTCGATGGGTACCCAGAGGTCGCTTAATATGGAGCTCGCATTGGTGGTCGGAACACGGATGTAACACGGATGTATCCACCTCGCGATCCCGTTTAGAAGGCAGTTTCGAGGTGTCCGCCTCGAGGCATTCATTCGAGGGTGCTCCCTCTGGGTGCTTCACCGCGAAGCCGCCAATGTCCCATGACTGCTTCATCTTCCGGCGGCAAGTCTGCCGCCGATTTCCGGCGGCCAGGCCCTCAGTCCTGCACATTTTCGCGCATCCTCTCATTTCCCTCTCCCCCCTCCCTCTTCCGCCGCCCCCTGGCGGCAAGGCCGGGTTGAATGCATCGTCAGATTCTGCACGCACGCCACTGTCGCGAGGCAGCTGCCTCAAGGACGCACCCGGCGGCAAGGCCGGTAGTCCTGCACACCCATACGTGTCCCCCTCACCCCCCCTCCTCCCCCTCCATCTTCCGCCACTCCCTGGCGGCAAGACCGGGCTTCGTGCATCCTCAGATCCTGCACGCTGGCCCGTGTCGCGAAGCAGTTGCCTCAAGGACGCACCTGGAAGCAAGGCCGATAGTCCTGCACACTCTTACGTGTCCCCCTCACCCCCCCTCCTCCCCCTCCACATTCCGCCGCTCCCTGGCGGCAAGACCGTGCGTCGTGCATCCTCAGATCCTGCACGCTGGCCCGTGTCGCGAGGCAATTGCCTCAAGGACGCACCCGGCGACAAGGCTGGTAGTCCTGCACATTTTCGCGCATTTCCTCATCCCCCTCCCCCCCCTCC
This sequence comes from Prorocentrum cordatum, assembly GCA_963575745.1. Lineage (NCBI taxonomy): Eukaryota > Dinophyceae > Prorocentrales > Prorocentraceae > Prorocentrum > Prorocentrum cordatum. The sequence continues at coordinate 56,716 of CAUYUJ010016605.1, forward strand.
CTGTTTCGCCGCCCTCTGGCGGCAAGGCCGGGTTGCGTGCATCTTGAGATTCCGCACCTTGCCCCAGTCGCGAGGCAGTTGCCTCAAGGACGCACCCGGCGGCAAGGCTGGTAGTCATGTTCGCCCCAGTCACGAGGCAGTCGCCTCAAGGACGCACCCGGCGGCAAGGCCGGTAGTCCTGCTCGCCCCCGTTACGAGGCAGTTGCCTCCAGGACGCTCCCGGCGGCAAGGCGGGTAAGCCCGCACACTCTTACATCGTCCCCCCATCCCATTTCTCCCCCTCCATCATCCGACGCTCCCTAGCGGTAAGGCCGGGTTGCGTGCATCGTCAGATTCTGCACGCACGCCACTGTCGCGAGGCAGTCGACTCAAGGACGCACCCGGCGGCAGGGCCGGTAATCCCGCCCATCCCCCCCACTCCCCGTCCATTTTCCGCCACTCCCTGGCGGCAAGGCTGGGCTTCGTGCATCCTCAGATCCTGCACGCTGGCCCCCGTCGCGAGGCAGCTGCATCTAAGACGCGCCCGGCGAAAAGGCTGGTAGTCCTGCACACTCTTACGTGTCCCCCCATTATCCCCCCTCCTCATCCCCCTCCTCATTCCGCCGCTCCCTGGCGGCAAGACCTGGATTCGTGCATCCTCAGATGCTGCGCGATTGCCTCCGTCGCACAGGGCAGCTGCCCTTAAGGACGCACCCGGCGACACGGCGGGTAGTCCTGCACACACATGCGCCTCACCTCATCTCCCTTTAACCCTCTATCTTCCGCCAGTCCCTGGCGTCTCTGCCTTCTCCCTTCCTCTCCGATTCCTCCTCCTTCGTCCCTCCCCGCCCCCCTTCTACCCCATCCAGCGCCCGCTGCTCCCTGGCGGCAGATGCCCTGGGCCCTCCCTCGGGGGCCTAGTCCGAGCCAGAACCCCAGGGCGCGCGTCGAGCCTAATCGCGGGCATGTCTCAGGGGGCTCGATCCGAGCCCGCATCCGGTGTGTGCCCCAATGAAAGTCTGCGCTCGAGATCCACTCCACATGACCTCTAAAAGTGGGCCTCGCAGCAGAGGCAAAACTGGGCAGACTCGAATACGGCCTAATAGTTTTGTCGATCCTGCTGCCCAGCACCTTGAGATCCTGTCGCAATTCTCAGCGTCTACGGGACGGCATCATCGGGGAACCGCCTTTCGTCTATCTGTCTGCACAGGCGCGAGTTTGGCACGTTATTGACTCGCCTCTGTCTGCACACTCCTGTGTTTTTCCCCACATGCTTCGTGGGGTTATGGTTTTCTTCCCTGCCGCGCCGCACCCGCGACACACCTCACTCTTCGTACAGCACAGCTCAGCACAGCACAGCACATCACAGCACAGCACAGCACAGCACAGCTCAGCTCAGCACAGCACACAGCTCAGCTCAGCTCAGCACACAGCACAGCTCAGCACAGCTCAGCACAGCCCAGCACGGCTCAGCTCAGCACAGCACAGCACAGCTCGTGGCACTTTCTCGACACCACAAGGGTGCGCAGGGGTTGGTCTCTCAGCTCGGCCGCTATCCACGACACTGGCGCAAAGCCTAGCAGGCGTGGCACTCTCTCGACACCAAAGGGGGTGGGCAGGGGGTGGTCTCTCAGCTCGGCCGCTATCCACGACACTGGCGCAAAGCCTAGCAGGCGTGGCACTTTCTCGACACCACAGGGGGTGCGCAGGGGGTGGTCTCTCAGCTCGGCCGCTATCCACGACACTGGCGCAAAGCCTAGCAGGCGTGGCACTTTCTCGACACCACAGGGGGTGCGCAGGGGGTGGTCTCTCAGCTCGGCCGCTATCCACGACACTGGCGCAAAGCCTAGCAGGCGTGGCACTTTCTCGACACCAAAGGGGGTGGGCAGGGGGTGGTCTCTCAGCTCGGCCGCTATCCACGACACTGGCGCAAAGCCTAGCAGGCGTGGCACTTTCTCGACACCACAGGGGGTGCGCAGGGGGTGGTCTCTCAGCTCGGCCGCTATCCACGACACTGGCGCAAAGGCTAGCAGGCGTGGCACTTTCTCGACACCACAGGGGGTGCGCAGGGGGTGGTCTCTCAGCTCGGCCGCTATCCACGACACTGGCGCAAAGCCTAGCAGGCGTGGCACTTTCTCGACACCACAGGGGGTGCGCAGGGGGTGGTCTCTCAGCTCGGCCGCTATCCACGACACTGGCGCAAAGCCTAGCAGGCGTGGCACTTTCGCGACACCACAGGGGGTGCGCAGGGGGTGGTCTCTCAGCTCGGCCGCTATCCACGACACTGGCGCAAAGCCTAGCAGGCGTGGCACTTTCTCGACACCACACGGGGTGCGCAGGGGGTGGTCTCTCAGCTCGGCCGCTATCCACGACACTGGCGCAAACCTAGCAAGCGTGGCACTTTCTCGACACCACAGGGGGTGCGCAGGGGGTGGTCTCTCAGCTCGGTCGCTATCCACGACACTGGCGCAAAGCCTAGCAGGCGTGGCACTTTCTCGACACCACAGGGGGTGCGCAGGGGGTGGTCTCTCAGCTCGGCCGCTATCCACGACACTGGCGCAAAGCCTAGCAGGCGTGGCACTTTCTCGACACCACAGGGGGTGCGCAGGGGGTGGTCTCTCAGCTCGGCCGCTATCCACGACACTGGCGCAAAGCCTAGCAGGCGTGGCACTTTCTCGACACCACAGGGGGTGCGCAGGGGGTGGTCTCTCAGCTCGGCCGCTATCCACGACACTGGCGCAAAGCCTAGCAGGCGTGGCACTTTCTCGACACCACAGGGGGTGCGCAGGGGGTGGTCTCTCAGCTCGGCCGCTATCCACGACACTGGCGCAAAGCCTAGCAGGCGTGGCACTTTCTCGACACCACAGGGGGTGCGCAGGGGGTGGTCTCTCAGCTCGGCCGCTATCCACGACACTGGCGCAAAGCCTAGCAGGCGTGGCACTTTCTCGACACCAAGGGGGGGTGCGCAGGGGGTGGTCAGCATCCACGTGGTAGTGGCACTTTCTCGACGACAGGCCGCTATCGCACGGTGGCACAAGCTTTGCAGCCGTGGCACTTTCTCGACACCACAGGGGGTGCGCAGGGGGTGGTCTCTCAGCTCGGCCGCTATCCACGACACTGGCGCAAAGGCTAGCAGGCGTGGCACTTTCTCGACACCACAGGGGGTGCGCAGGGGGTGGTCTCTCAGCTCGGCCGCTATCCACGACACTGGCGCAAAGCCTAGCAGGCGTGGCACTTTCTCGACACCACAGGGGGTGCGCAGGGGGTGGTCTCTCAGCTCGGCCGCTATCCACGACACTGGCGCAAAGCCTAGCAGGCGTGGCACTTTCTCGACACCACAGGGGGTGCGCAGGGGGTGGTCTCTCAGCTCGGCCGCTATCCACGACACTGGCGCAAAGCCTAGCAGGCGTGGCACTTTCTCGACACCACAGGGGGTGCGCAGGGGGTGGTCTCTCAGCTCGGCCGCTATCCACGACACTGGCGCAAAGCCTAGCAGGCGTGGCACTTTCTCGACACCACAGGGGGTGCGCAGGGGGTGGTCTCTCAGCTCGGCCGCTATCCACGACACTGGCGCAAAGCCTAGCAGGCGTGGCACTTTCTCGACACCACAGGGGGTGCGCAGGGGGTGGTCTCTCAGCTCGGCCGCTATCCACGACACTGGCGCAAAGCCTAGCAGGCGTGGCACTTTCTCGACACCACAGGGGGTGCGCAGGGGGTGGTCTCTCAGCTCGGCCGCTATCCACGACACTGGCGCAAAGCCTAGCAGGCGTGGCACTTTCTCGACACCACAGGGGGTGCGCAGGGGGTGGTCTCTCAGCTCGGCCGCTATCCACGACACTGGCGCAAAGCCTAGCAGGCGTGGCACTTTCTCGACACCACAGGGGGTGCGCAGGGGGTGGTCTCTCAGCTCGGCCGCTATCCACGACACTGGCGCAAAGCCTAGCAGGCGTGGCACTTTCTCGACACCACAGGGGGTGCGCAGGGGGTGGTCTCTCAGCTCGGCCGCTATCCACGACACTGGCGCAAAGCCTAGCAGGCGTGGCACTTTCTCGACACCAAAGGGGGTGGGCAGGGGGTGGTCTCTCAGCTCGGCCGCCACGACACTGGCGCAAAGCATAGCAGGGAACATTCGCGACGAGGGCCCAGAACGCAGGATTGTGCATATATATATATATATATATACATAAGCAAACACATAAGATTTAAAATTAAGTATGTGGGGTTCCTCGGTAGCGTAATTCACGAAGCATTCAGCAAGTCCCTGCCACGATCGTCGCAGTCTTCACGCTTGTTTGTTCACGATCCGTCTACCCACGTCCATCTCCTTGGCTGCGGCCCCGGCAGCCCGCCCCCCCCTAAGCGGTGCACCGTCCCGTGACCCACTCTCACAACGCTTCGACCGTCATTCGCCAATTCTGTCATCCATGCCTTCTCCTCTCTCCCCCGCTTCTTTGTGTTGCCCTCCCCCTCACTTGCTCCACTCCCAACGTTTCCCTGCCTCCCCCCCCCGGCCCCCTCCCTCCGATGGTGCGCGGGGTACCCCCAAAGCTGCTACACCCCCCCCGACGCCAACACTGTCCAATGAATCGAATTCGCTGTTCCCTGAGTCTATCCTGCCCGTCACTTCCTCGCAATCGCTCAGCGTCTTGCTAAGCGAGGCCCTGAGCTGTTCACTCAATGTTTACTGTTTGCCCCTCGTCTTCGTAAAAAACTGTCGGGGCGAATCCTGGGCCCCCTGTGTCCCAACACAACCAGGGCAAACATTTACACTGCGAGCCCCTGACAGTGCAAACGATGAAGCCATCGGGCATGTAAGAGCGAATTGCTCTTGGATCAAGGGGACAATCCAATACCTTGAGGGTGCACTCTTATCCTCCGCTCTTCCCTCCTGGCCTTTCCGTTTACCCGGCAGTCTGTCGGGGACCTGCCCCGGCCCCCACGCGGCCTTTTTCCAGGTCCAGGGGGAGGACGCACTAGGGAGGACAAATCCTGCCCCCCCTCCATCATTCGACACTGCAAACGTCGCGGTGATCAGCTGCTAGCAGCTATCTGGTGAAGGGAGGGTCAAAAGTTCTGCCTCAAAGCCAAGGGGCGACCTAGATGATACGAACTTGAGGCATTTTCGTATCAGCACTCCCCTCCCTCTCCTTCCTTCCCTCTTCCTCTCCCCTTTGGGCCGCATCCCCCGATCTCCCCGCCCCCCTCCCCTCTTCCTTCCCTCCGCCGCTCTCCCTCCACATGAGAGGTGTGGGAATGTGAAGCGAATTGTTCTTGGATCAAGGGCAATCCAATACCTTGAGGGTGCACTCCTAGCCTCCGCTCTTCCCTCTTGGCCTCTACGCTTGCCCGGCGGGCGGGCGGTGACCTGTCGGGACCTCCACGCGGCCTTTTCCAGGTCACCGGTCATGGGGAGGACGCACTGGGGAGGACAAATCCTGCCCCCCTCCACCATTCGACTTCACAAACGTTCGCGGAGATCAGCTGCTAGCAGCTGTCCGGTGAAGGGTGGGCCGAGAGCTCCACCTCGAAGCCACGGGGCGACCTAAACGATGCGAACTTGGGGTATTTTCGTATCAGCCCTCCTTTCCCACTCCCCCCTCGCCTCGTCCTCCCCCCTATGTTTCTTCCTCCTCCCCTCCCCCTCCCTCCCTCCCCATCTCCATCCCATATCTCACTCGGAATCCCCTCGCTTCCCATCAGCAAGCTGAGCCACCATTGTCTCTTGCTGGTCATCGTCTACCTCCCTGCTTTGAACATGATCCTTGTCCCCTCCCCCTTCGCCCCCCTCCTGCCCACACGGTCTGGAAAAGCGGAGCGTGGCTGCCCGCGGGGACGTTTCCCGCGACACCCCGTTGTCACCGGGACATGGCCGTCGGTGTGTGTGTGCCTTCCACCTTGAGCTGGCACAGGCGTCTGCTAAAGTATTGCGGCAGGCGCGTACGAGCCACTACTTTAGGTGCGTCGCACGGTACGTGGTACCGTTTAGCGGAAGGTGGGACTTCCCCAATCCTCATCAGCAACGCCTCGATAGGGTGGGTGAGCCCAAGCGCCCCACCCGACACATAGGGTTATGCCTACCCTTAAGGGCATCAACATTACGCTGCAATCCTCCTCCTCGTCCTCCTCCTCCTCCGCCTCCTCCTCCTCTTCTTTTCTTATTATTATTATCTCTAGTACTGCTATGATTATCAGTACTATTATTCTTCTTATTCCCCAATCAGAGCTTGCCTCTGTAGGGGTCCTAGCGGATTAAAGGTTTAGGTGAGGTTGGTCGCCGATTTCGGTGGCCGGGCCCGGGTGCCCGGGTGCCCGGGTGCCCGGCTGTGCCCGGGTGCCCGGGTGGTCGGTGAGGTGCGTGGCCGACTTCGGTGGCCGGGCCCGGGTGCCCGGGTGCCTGGGTGCCCGGGGTGCCCAATAGCCCAATAGCATATAGCCCAATAGCCCTACAGCCCTATAGCCCTATAGTTTTATAGCCCCATAGCCCTATAGCCCTATAGCCCTCTAGCCCTATAGCGCAATAGCCCAATAGCCCTATAGCCCTATAGCCCAATAGCCCCATAGCCTTATAGCCCTATAGCCCTATAGCTCTACAGCCTTATAGCCCTATAGCCTTATAGCCCGATAGCCCAATAGCCCAATAGCCCTATAGCCTCATAACCTTATAGCTTCATAGCCCTACAGCCCCATAGCCCCAACAAAAATCGGATTTGTTTCTCCGGTGTCATTAGTATTAGTCTTATTAGTCTCATTAATAGTATTACTCTTATTGTTATTATTATTCCTCCTCCTCCGAGGAAGGGGAGAAGGAGGAAGAGGAGAAGGCGGAGGAGGAGGAGGAGAAGGAGGAGGAGTAGAAGGAGAAGGAGGAGGAATAAGAGGAGGAGGAGGAAGAGGAGGAGGAGTCTCCCGTTCTCTTCCTCTTCCTCCTCTTCCATCTGGCGCGCTCGCTTGCTACCTAACGGCCAATAGGTCCAAAGACCCACCCTACAAGATGAAACAAAGGCCAAGACAGCAGCCTCTAACGTGCACGTGCAAAGGGAGTGGCAGGGTGGCGAAACAAACTGAGCGGTTCGCCTCGCATGCCTGGCATGGGCAGCACTGGCCAGAATACTGCATGCTAGGTCAAACGCAAAGAACGCCAGCTGACCAGGGAAGTCTTTCCTGGGCACAAGATGGCCACGGCGGTTGTGACAACACCCCCTGCACAGCCAAGGTTTGAAAGGGTCCGCGGCAATACCAGACGAAGCAACCAAGAGACAGAAAGCAAATCAGCATATAAAACTGCAGAAATCCATGTCAAAATGCTGAGCCTCACCTGCCTCGCAAAGGGTCCTTACGCCAGGTTGGTCAAGCAATCGAGGAAGGGTACAATCGCGCCCGTGGGGGATAACAAGAAGGGACGGAGCATTGGACAACAGGCATTGGAAGGCGATTTCCCAGCTGGTCTGCACCAGTGCGTTCTGTCATGTCACCAGTGACGCGCCCTTTTCTCCCAGGCCCCTTGCACCCCAGGGTTGAATGTTGAAGCGCGCGACCCCGCCCTCGCGCACAATTTTCAAGGGGAAGCACGAGCCTCCAGCAGCATGGCCGCAACCTTCCCCATCCCAACCTGACATCCCCCCACATTTCCACCTCGATGACGTCAATGCGTAGGGCAGACGTACATAACCAGGAGCGACCATGCGCGCCAATCGAGCAGGCGAAGCCCTGACCTTCACTGACAGCATGCCCTAAGTAAACCACGGCGTCGTCATCCCTGAGAGGGGCGCCCACTGCAACCCACACAGAATGAGAGGGGGGGCATCCAAAATCGGAACCCACGGGAAGACCCACCTTGGTTTCTCGCGGCTGGTTCACACAAGGCCTCACAAGAGGTCCTGGCACGCGCTAGGCGGGGAGGGCCGCGAATGCGTCACGGTGGCCACTTCGTCCGTTGAGTCTGGGCGCTTCTCTCATGTCCTGGGCCGCGCTCTCTTACTCCTCCCGGGCGGGCCAGAACGAGGAGGCAAGCCAAGTGGAGAAGCAAGAAGCGAACGGTGGAGATCTTTGACAAGGCTGTTACCATCCACGAACTGCCAGCAGCAGAGGGGCATCTCGCGCCAGCGGCGATCTGCTCGGGGGCGTCGCCAAGTCGACGGGCGCTGGTCTGATGTATCCTGAGCAGCCTAGCAGTCTCGAGCACGCGTTCACACTGGTAGCACACAAAACCTTCAACACACGGGCGCGGCGGATCAGGAGCGGCCTCAACGGGAAATTGACCCCTGAATATACGTGGGCCATGGCGAGCAGCCATGGTGGGCTGATCGCCCATTGGCTCAGCCGAAAAGTGGCGACTATACTATCGCCCAATATTGCCTCCCACAAACAGGCCGACGGCCCTGCGCATCCCTGCCGCTATCTTCACGCGACAGGCCCTTTCTGGTTCGAGCAAGAGAAGTATGAGACAAATGATCGCTTGCCCGATCCCAGGCTGACCTGCCCGTTCTTGCAAGGCCGATGCGACGGGTGAAATCAAACAGCCCCATGCGCCAACCGACTACTGCAAACTGAAGAAGCCAAAGATGCTCATCTGCCTTCGCAGTCTGGGGCGCGATACGGAAGAAATCCCGCCGGTCTTCTCTAGACAAACGAATGAAGGAGAGGTCGTCGAAGCCGCCAGCACCAGTGCCCGCGGCTAGATAGCTTCTCAGCGAGTCCAAGTCTGAACGACCCCACCACCGATCCGAGAAAAATCTGCCACCACTGATTCCGAAGAAGGAACAAAAACAGTCCTTGGCAGCAGCCCCAGTCTGGCCACGGGCATAGCTTGCCGCCAAGGAAGCCTCGCCATTTTCGCAAGCAAGATGACAGCAGCAGAACACTCACTGGAGCGAAGCACCCCGAGGCTGATGGGGCGTGCGAAAGATGCGCACATAGCATGCCACCGCTCGTGCCATGAGCAGTCTGGGCATCCCGCCCCATGCACGTGCAGCAGTGAAGGGGCCCCAGGACACACAAATAAATACACACAAATAACAAGATCCCCCACATGTTCCATATTTTTTGAATTTTCGTCTTCCCCCCCACTTCCCATATTTTCCCACATGTTCCGGGGAATCGACGATTCATTGTGTCTGTGTGTTTTTGCCCCCTCCTGAAGCACGCAAGCAGTTTGGACACGCATCTGCTTCACCCTAGCAGATGCTGCGCGACAGGTCCAAGGCTGCGCACGGTGACGCGACTCTCTTCTCGGGCCTCCGAGCTGCACGACCTGTCCTAACCTTGGCAGACATTTCCGCTGCCAGGCCACCCGCACGCCCGGTGGGCAGCTTGAAATTAAGCCCCGCGCTGTCAATATAGGTCCCTGCTTGCCTGCGGCACGGCACTTGACAGCTGCTTTTCTAGCTCCAAACCATCGGGAAGTCCTGAGAGCAGCTGCCGCGGTGAAATCGATCCTGGCACCATGAGCGGCAGCAAGAATGCGCGTGGCCCCAGCAAGCCGCAGCACCCCGACTGGTAGCTCGCCCGTGGCACCTAAAACGAAGGATGCGCTGGAGCGCGGCGCGCTCCTGCGAACGCCAGAACCTAAATGAGCCGCGGATGGGGGCGACCCCCAGGCGAGTCCTTCATCGCGAGATCAAATCTCGATTTCCCCCTGGACCCTGGCGACGCCACGTTGAAAACGCCAGTAAACGGAAACGATCCTGGCCTGCACCCCTGGCAGGAGCCGCAGAGCCACGCGCTCCCCAGAGGCGCCGAGGCCCCCGAAGCGTCTTTCCCCCGCCGCGCCACAGCAAGAAGGCGGAGGGGGACAGCACGTCAACGCAATCCAAGGGTCGCCCCGCGGACAGCTCAGCTTCGACGCCGGTTTGGAGGAAGGGGGCGGGCTCAACGTTGCTGAGAGCAGCCTCCAGCCTATCTTTCTCATGCGGCAAAGAAACGGAAAATTGCTTCAAGGCGCCGAATAGATGGCCGCGCGCAAGACGACAAAGGCATCCTCCGCAGAGACCGAGCAAGCAAGAGTAGCGCCCCAGCACTGTCTGATTGTCAAAACCGTTCCTTCGAAGCCTGCGCCCGGCGAATCTCAACGTCGCGACTGAAGCACGGCAGGCTGCAAGCATTTCATAGCCGCCCCTCCCCGCATCTCATGGCGAAGCTCGCCGATCGCGGCCCCAACAAGGCGAGCTTCGCCCCCGCCCTCGCGGAAGCACACTGCCTCCTTTGCCGCGGGGAAGTTCCGCGGGCGGCAGTGAAAAACAAACAGGCAATGACACCGCGAGCGCACCCGATTAGCAATCACTCCGCCGAGCCCAGCGGCATTGTCGGGCGGGCCCCTGCGGAGCAGCCCCCATCGCGTCAGAAAGGAGCAGGGCAAAATCGATGAAGAGGTCTGGTCTGTCCATGTCCAAATTGCCAGTATCATTATATTCATCAACCATCGCGTCCAGATCCGCCAGCTGCGCAACTTCGATCATGCCAAAAGAAGCCTGCACCGTCTGGGCGATTTCTTAACGCGCCGCGGGCACGCGTTCCCCCCCGCCCTGCATCGCTAGAAAATTGGAAACTTCCTGGGGGCGAACGCGATCGCGTTATCAAGGCAGTCTCATGCGCCAACTGGGGTTGGACCGTCTGCAGCAACGGTGACATCCTGGATATATTTGATGAGAAACTGATGTCCATCCTCACTCATGCTTCTAAATAGCAAGTCCTGGGAGGCAGCGTGGACGCACTTGAGAACAAGCAAAAAGATGTCATGATTCACGCGGCCCCTGAGAAGTAGATAGACCCACCAGCCCAGCTCAGCCACCCCATTGCCCTAACGCAGGCGGGGGACAATCACGCAAAGGAAAAGGCACCCTTTCGCGTGGCCTTCCCACGACGCGCTGCAGCTCCCTGACCCTGTAGTCTTCAACGCAACCCCAGGCGCAATCTTGACCAAAGCTGACCAAACTGACCTGCGAACGTCAACGAGGTTGAGCGCGGGTGCCGACAAAAATCCAGGTCTTGGCCTGCGCGGGCCAGGAAGGACTTCGCCGCCACCTCGCGCGCCCCCGCCACCAATTCCGCGAGGTGCCCAGTAACGCGACGCTCGCAAGTAGGCACGGGTGAGTCGTCGAGGGCTTTCCTGAACTCCTGAGGGCACTCCTCAACTGAGAACTCCTGGCTTGTGCTTGGTGACGATGCTTGACCAATTGCCGCCCACCTTCGCCGGCATACGTTCAGGCTGCTTCTCGTGCAGATCCATGTCATGCCTGGTTCGCATCTCCTGGACAACACCGATGTAATTGGCTGAACAAGAACCAAAACCAACTCTGTGTTGGCAGCCACCCTTGCCTATGAACGCGCGCGCAGGGTCGCACGACACCTGGGCGGCGGGACAGCAAAGTTGTAAGTTTGAGCGGCGAACGCGTGCAGGCACTCGCCGGGAGCATCCTGAGTTCGCGCGAACCCCTCTGCCAACCAATTCCGAGGCAACGTTGCCGACTCGAGCGATAGCGTCAGCAAGAACTAGGTCCACCTCCCAGCGCTCAAAAACAAACAGGCGTCCTCCCAGAGCTTCTGAAACGCCGGCATCTCGCGCCCAAAGCGCGGGGCGCGCAGGACAGCAGCCACGGCAGCGAGGGCTTCAAATCGACGGCAGATATGAACCTTCGAGGGCCGGAGTGGAGGACGACAACATCCCGCCAATTCAAAGTTAAGACTTCACCCGTAGATTTAGCCAATGATCCTCTCAGTTAACCCAGAGCTCGCACCCGAATCCCCCCTGGCGTCTCCGAGGACAGGACGGGGAAAGGCCCCGACACGCGAGCACCCCTTGGGCCCCTGGCCGCTTGGACACCAACCAAATCGGAAAACCCTCGGCTGAAGAGTGCGCCCTGAGGATCTGCGTCTCCACGAGCCCCCTTTTCCCCCCGGTGCCACTTGGGGCGCGAGAATGCAGGGACTTAGCGTTGAACTGAACAACTCCCATGTCGACCCGGCGTTAAAGTTCCCAGGCGGCGCCCACCTCGGGGCGGCCCCTGTCCTGCACTAGCTGCGGCCACTCAACAACCAAATCACCCCCACTCTCGACGAGCGCCGCGCCGGGCTGGAACGGGCTGAGCACGAAAGGAAGCACACAAAAACCTGGCAACATCCTCGGCAACATTGTCGGCTAAACTGTTCCATGGTGCGAGCTGTGACCCCTGATGCGCCGAAACTTAAAACGAACCTTCTGCGCCGCCACATGGCATGCAACGCTCGCGAGTCTGGCAGTTTGTCCTGGGCACATGACACAAATTACATCGACCGCCGACTGCGAGCCTGGTCATAGCTGCACCTTCTGTCCAGCACGTCTGTCAGAATCACAAAGGACGGCAATGCAGGTCCAAAGCATGGCTAGCAGCTCTACATCAGCGCTGCCACAGCGGCGCCTACCTGGTTCAACTTTGCACCAGTCAGCCAACGCGGCCGCCCAGAAACCCGAAAGGGCGACCTCCCCAAGATCGCCCTGCGAGACTCTGATTCATGCCCACACAGAACCACGGTAATCTCAACGCCTCAGCGCCTCGAAAGGTGATCCGTCCACGCAATACGCGAGTGACGCTCAGTCTGCCAAATCACGAACTGGAGAGAACTCAAGCGCGACTCTTGCGAGATCCACAACGTCCCACATTCGAATGCTGGTGCGCCGTGGATGGGGGGATGAGCAGGTTGACCGATGTTCAAGAAAATTGTTTTCGACTCACACTTGACTGACCTGGGGGTGCCTACCACGAAAGACGACTGGCCAGATTTGCACGCGAGATTCGGGCTATTCCCATCCGCGCGCCACCCTGGGAAGTTGGGGGCGGGGTAGAAAAGCGGTGTCTGAACACCAAATGGGTCGGCGGTCGCCGGTGACACTCTCTGAGTTCCGCGCCTGCGACACCGCGGGCGCATCCAACGTTGCCGCGGGCTGACGCAGATCGCAATGCTGCGCCGCGCTCGACCCACATATGTCCGACGATGATGCCGCACTCCTTACTGACCATTGCGAACGGCATGGACGAACGACCTCACCACGGAGACAGATCACGGCAGGGACCACGCTGCTCCTGCTCGTGGGGGGTCAGCGCAAAGAGGAGAGGCACGAGAGTGAAAGTGCGACCCTTGCTCTGCTGCTACGACGGCCTGACTGGCTTTCACATGGCTCAGGTGAACGCTCACAGCCTTCGCCCCGGGGACCTGGCTGTCTGTGCCCGCGCCAGTGCCCGTGGACTCAGCGAGAAAACATATTGTAAAATATGTTCTTCTCGCCTAGTATATGGTCCCGCTGCGCTGCAGACGATTGCCGAGGAAACTGCGAGCTGCTACTCCATCGACGTCACGCTGCCTGCCAGGCGCAAGCGCCCCCCCCCCCCCTCAGGGCGGGGGCTGGCGGCGGAAAAAGGCTTAGGCCATGGGGCGCTTGGACACGCACCGGCGGCTCATCGCGCGGGGAAATGTCCCCACGACGCCGCCCCACCACTCGACTGGTCGCGGGATTCTGTCCTTGGCGGCGACTCGATTGGCAGGCCCGCCTGCTTCTCCGACGCGCAAGCTCTCTCGATCGGCTGAACCGCCCCACTCACCTCTTGCCATGAGATCCCGCCCGCGGAAGGTGAACCGCTTGGGTCTGTGCATTGATGATGAGCAGGTCCTCCGCGAAGATCTGAGGTTGCCCGCGGGTGGGCCCCCGCCGCGCGCGCATCGCCTGGGTGGAAAGCACTGCGGGCGAGACCTATGATGAATCGGCGACAGCGAGAAGAGCCCCCCAGATACTTCGCGCCGTTCACATCATCCTCTGTTCATATATACTATATATCATCAAATTTTCTTGAAAGAAAAGAAGGGCCAGTTGTCCTGCTGGCGGTCTTAGCCGCGCTGGGTGCCCTGCCACTGGCACGCCGAGTCCTGCTGCCGGGGTTCTGCCGACCGGCGTCGATGGCAACGGTCGGACCGCGGAGGCGCTGCCGAGCTGCGCTTGCCGAGGCTGCATTTTATGATGTCTCCGCTGATGCACGCGGGATGGGACTCAAGCCCACTGGGATACGGCATGCATCCGCGCACGCAAGCTGAGCGCCACCCGCCGAGGAAACTGAGGGCGCCGGCGGTGCTGGATGGGGCGCTGGAGCCTCCTACTGCTGCTGTGGCTGGAGGATCCGACCGGAGCCTCCGCCGCCGCACGGAAAGCCACGAACGCATGCACCACCTGACCAAGAATCCGTTCTGACCCTGGTTGACGCGTTGCCATCCCAGCCAGGATCCCCCTCAACTCCTGCAGCTGGTCCACTTAGCGATAAGGCAATTTGCTGTGCTGGGCCAGCTGCATATGGCGCTGGCGATAGCGCCTGCGCTGCTGGCTGGCATTGACGGGGACGCCGTCCATGCGCTGGCTGCCGAGCCTGCGTGCGGGGGATCTGCGCATGCTGCCCGAAGCAGCGCTGCCGCTCACATAGCGGCGGTGGCGCAGGCGGAGGAGGAGCATGAGGCGGAGGTCATGGAGGCATGGGCAGATCCTAATTTGCGAGCACGTTCTCGAGCTCCGTGATGCAAGCTCTGAGCTGCGATATATGGTCAGCGTTCTGCGTTCTTGTTGTTCCACGTCTCTTATGCGGGGCTGCGCAGCTTCCAACGTGCCCATCGAAATGTCGAGCTCGATTATGTACTCTAAAAAGCCGTTGGTTAAGGGCATCGCAGGTTAGCTTCAACATGCACGCGACAGCTGCGATCTTCCTGTCGCGACATGCTGCTGGAGTTCCTGATCGCGCCGGGAAGTCAAAACCAAGTGCGCAAGATCGCTGAGCTGACGCTCTGCCTCCGTGCGGCAGGCGCGCCGGCCCCCTGTCCAGCGGCGCGTTGAAGCGCGGTTCCCCCGTCGCCCCGTCTTTCGTCAGAGGCCGCACCTTGGCAAGATAGGTTACGGCCCCTCTGTCAGCGAAGGAGGGATGGCGACTTCTGGCCCTCCGGCGACCTCGACACACCCGCCAATGCCCTGCCATCCCGACGAGAGGGAGGAAGCCGAGAATCGCAATGCTCCCAGTAGAAGCAACGCGGATGACGCTTGGGCGACACGCTCGGCAACCCGATGTTGAAGCCCATGATGACGCCCCTAGATACTCAAAGTAGGGGCCCTGGCCCCGGGCTGAGCGATGGGGCCGCATGGAGAGAAGGGCCTGGCGCAGGCGCGCGAGTGCCCCATTAGACCTCCATCGCGCCCCCTGCAACGCCAAGCTGTTTCCAAAAGCCTCGTCGCGGCCTTCAGGAAAACCACCATCGCCGAAGTAGAGGAGAGGGGGGGGTGGCGGCGCGGCTCGAAAGGGCGCGCATGGGGTCGGGCCGAGCGAACCCAATCGATCGAACCAGACGTTTCTCCTTCCTTCCCCCCATCCAAATTATCCCCCCTCCTCCCGAAGATATGACGGAATCCTTTTTCCCTGGAGGCAAATTGAACTCGAGCCAAACGCAAGACGAGAATCGTCTCAAATCTGCACAGGACCAGTCTCACTAGCCACCCGACTCACCCAATCGGAACGCCATAATCGACACCCCCCTCCCCCCTCGGCCGGGAAGCCGAACGTGGCGACGGGCGACATGTAAACAGCAAAGGCGACTGGGCAACGGATGAATGGGTGGCAGCGCGTCGAGGCCAGGACTCCTTCCTAGCAAGTCTAAATGTGAAACTGACCAACTAAAAACATAACTGGCGCAATCAGAGGCGCGACCATGATTCGTGCGCAAGCGCGCAGGGGCCCCCTGACGCGCGATACGATAATGCAAAATGCAGCAAAGCACCAAGTCATGAGACATGAGCCACACCTGCTGCAGCACAAGTTTTTAGCCGCGCAGACGAGCACCTGGATCTCCACTGATCCTGAACTCACCAAGTATACGGCAAAGCGGCTTGCTAGATGGCCCGGCCGTGAATGATATTTGGCTTACTCTCCGTGGCTAACTATATTGTCTGCGCCCACGCACTTGGTCAAAGCACCTGGCAGATTTTCGCGGGTTCCCACTTCGATTACAACAATGCCTCCATCGCCGTGCCTTCTCTCGCAATCAGCGCTGCCAAAAGTCGGTGCGTCCGACATGCCCGAGCCCTCACCTGCTCGCATTGGCAAAGGCTGCACTTGCACCACTCGTTTACGAGATGTCACAATCAACCTCAAAATCCCGAGAAGCCGCGCGCAGTCCTAACGGAACTGACGCGCCCTTCACCATTCCACGGAAATCCGCCTCTCTCGAAGATAATGATACCACACCTAGAGCTCAACTCCACAATCTTACGTGATGGGACCCTGGCGTCAAAGTACCTCCGCTCGTCGATTTCGCGCTCTTTTGCATCCAGCCTCGGCGCCCGGCCATGCAGTTAACTCCCCGGGACGTTCTTCATACAAATACTGATACCCACATCTGCCGTGGCGTTTCAAGCACTTGCCCAGCGAGTTAAGACTTGCCCATGCCCCTCGAAGTGGGGTTGACACGGAACGCGCCAGTTCCTGAACTAGAAACTGCATGTCCGAGCGGTCTTGTGTCAGGTAAGTTGCCCAGGCCACAAAAGCATGGCACTGCTTAACTTCATGGTTTGGCAGTGGCTCCTCGCCTTCTCCTACGCAAGGCAATCCTTCACCTGGCATATCACATCTCACTACTGAGTGTTGTACCAGGCCTGCCTCTTTGACAAGCAGCCCAGCAGGCCTTCGGACTGCCCCATGCCAGAATACCTCCCGAGTCCACTTCACCGCCCAAATCAGACACCGAATTTGTTGGGCCCAGGCCCGACCGCGCCCCGCATTAAAGCTTCGAAAGAATGTCGAGCCCCCCGTTACAACCAATCAAGATCAACATCAGCACGCAAAAAGATTATTCATCTCCATGGACCGTTAGCCAGGTTCGCCTCGCCTTGCGTTTAAACACACATGGCAGCGCTTCTCCGTCATCAGACCCAACGCCACATGCAAATCCCATGCAGCAGCCCCCCCCCAATTGCTAGCGGCGCCCGTCGCGCCACACATTGATCTTAAACGTCTTCCACGCACACTTGGCTCGCGACCTTCTTCGGGCACCCGGATGCAGATGTTATTCTCCATTGGCGTGACAACATGCGCCCTTAGCATCTACGAACCCAAGTCGGAGCCCAGTCCCACGCGCCCCTCGCGCATGCCCCACCCCCTCGGCAACGGCTACGGAGGAGCAAAGTTTTTGAGCTTTCAATGGAAGGGCGGCTGCATGCATGCAATTTTCTTCGGAAATTAACTCAATATGCTAAGCCGCGAAACGGGGCCGGCACTCAGCAGCGGCCCCGTCGCCCTCCTTGATATCAAGCCACCGCGAATCCATTGCAGCTTTGCCGGCGACGGCCCAGCATTCCCCCTCCTTCACTTCCCCATAAACATAGTTTCGTTACACTTCTCCGTCGCCCCCCCCCCCCCGAGGCATTAGCGCGAGTTGTGGGTGAAGCTCCCCATCCAACCACGTCGCCCACGTCCGGCGCTGCACCGCCATCGCAATCAACTGCACGCGTGGCACCCCTGTTAACTGGACGCGCCTCCGCAATACTTCCCCTTGCCTCACACGCCCCTGGGATCCTCAACCATCCCTGGTGTGGACATACTCCACGCATCCACTGATCAGGCTGGATGCCCCGCGAAACATGGCAGGTGGCGCGAACGGCCATACTGCGAGCTCCATCCCTGGACCCCCCCTCCGCCCCCCCCCATCGATCTCGCTCACCCCCTGTCCTCAACAATCTGGCCGGCGCCCATGTCGCGAGTAACTCGGCGCAGGCACGAGATTCGCAGCGCCCCTGAACTTCCTGGGAACGTCCGGCGAAAAGCGCCGTAATCTTTCCTGGCCCAAGTTTACACGGGCCAATGTCCACTTCAATTCTGCCCATGCAGGACTTCGTCAATGTCAATTCCCTCCCCTGGTTCACAAGAATCGGCATCTGGGTCGCACCGCCGGATGGAGCACCCCAACCTGTCGCCGGCCGTCATTCGGTCAGACAACCATTGTAGCATAGGTTGACATAATCGGTGCAGGTACATGTCTGATCGCTTCGTTCAGCCCCCCCCCCCCCCCAGCGAACTCAACGCGTCGACGCTGGCCCCGACACTCGATGCTGGGGCCCTTGCCAACATAGGGGCTCTTGGTCATAAACCAGGTGGGTTTCTTAATGAGAACATCCTCTCACTTTGAGAGTTGTCTTAATCAGAACCTCCACAGATAATACAAGCATACATCCCCGTCACACGTCTGCACCCCTTCGCGCCGCGGCACTCTCTGCATTGGCGGCGCGGCCCAGCTCGAGGCGGAACAGCTCGAGGCTCCTGCGAGATGCTCAAAGTGACAATGCAGTACCAATTTTGCCTCAACATTCTCAACATCCCAACGCAAACTTGAAGCGTTTCATCCCGTTGCCCAGCATGCCCCGCGCCCTCCCTGACCCGAGTCTCTTCGAGCCGAAAGCTCACAACCAACTGGAGCCGCGCACGTTGGCCTCGCTATCATCAGTAGGGCTGCTTCACTCTCGATTATCTGCTCGGTTTATGCACGCATCGTTTCGCATTGAAATCCCATGGGCTTCCCATACTCATCGCGCGTAGTCACGCCCATAGCAAACGCGGGCACGAGCCCCATTTCCCCCCGCCAGACTGGCAACTCGCGCTGGCGAGTCAGCCTCGGGAGCGCGCGACTGCGCGTCGCGCTGAGGTCTGCCGCGTAACCCCGCAGCCCCCTTGACATCGTTGACCTGTTCGATGGCATCCACATTTGCTCCGAAACACCACCCCGCTACCTCGGAATCAAAACCCAACACATGTGCCCCGGCACGTACCTCATCGGTAAACATGATGTCCTGTTCTTCACCGACATGCTCAAGTCTGATTTCTGGTGCGTTTCGACATTGCGCATTTGCCTCGTCCAGCTCCAGCGCCCCATTTTGGCATTTTTCGTGTTCGCCCGCATCCATGCCTGGACTCTCTGACCCTCTCACCCCCCCCTGGATCCTCGGCCTCTCCCGCCGCTGCCGCAGACCCTGGCGGATTGACGTCGGCGGGGCGCCTGTGCCAAAGATGACGCGAGACTCAATCCGCCCCGTCCAAGATCCTCGTGGCCGCCTTTTTCACCTCTATCTTTCCTATCGTCAATGAACCCCCCGTCTCGCGAGCATCCTGATCAGCGAAATGCGTCCGTCTCTCCATGCCCGATCGCTTGGGGGCCTCCAAGCCCATCTGTCTCCAAGGCGCGTGCAATTTCGCCCTGGGCGCCAGTTCGGCGCCATGCTAACTTGGGGTCGCGGCAGTGCATGACAATGGTCGGGGCCCCTCTGCCATCTCCCTCACTGCCTCCTCTTGCCCCGCCTAGCCACACGCAGTCAACTGAGATCGCCCGCGTGCTTTGGCTGGGCACCCCCAACACCTTCATGCGCGATCCCCTGCGCGACCCCCCCCCCCCCCCCCCTGCTTCTGCAGCGAGGGCGCCAGCTTCGGCGGGGTCGGCGAACTTGATTGCGCAAATCAGTCTCCGCCTTGCTTCTTCTCGCGTCATGCGGAATCCATTTGGGCGCCGCGCCCCCCCCCCCCCCCCCGCCCCACAAAAAAATATGTTATATATATATATATATATATATATATGTATATATATATATATGTATAAACACAAAAAAAACTCCGCGTCAACTACCTCGCTGCCCCCGCCCACGCCTCCTTCTCCATCGCCCTCCAAAACTCGCGCTGGCTGAATTTTGGCTCGGGCCCACGGGCTCAGTTGGACCCCGCAGAACAGGTCCGCCATGAAAGTTCGCCGCCCAGGGAAACACTCACGCCCCCCCTCGCAGACCTCCGCTAACTTCCTCACCCCTCTTGACTCGCAGCCCCAGTTCGGCACCCGGATGGCGAACTGCAAAATAATAACTGCCGCGCAGATCGACGTCGTCTGCCCGGGCGCCTCGTGCTCGAGATAACTGCAGGGTCGCCCATCGCTGTCTCAATCTAACACCGCGCGGTTCCCCGCGTTGACCATCTCACGAACAAGCCAGAGCACCTGTTGAACATCCGCTACCTGGAGGGGCGTCCCCACCGTGGATCCTATCCCACGTTTTCCACAACTCCCCCGAGCCCACGGTTTCGAGCGACTGAGTCTGCCCGAACAGCTGCGCAGGCTCTCCCGGGCCCCCCGCCCACCCACCCCCCCTCCTCACCCCCTGGCCGGGGGCAACCTCGTCGGCGTTCCTGAGACAGCGGTCTGAGACGTGAACGCGCTCACAGCATCGGTCATACTCCCCCTCGGTGATCGGCACAAATCCTCCTTTACCTCCTCCTTTCCAGCCTGGGGCCGGGCACCTTGGCAACCTCCTCGGGGCCCCCTTTGTAGCCTCCCTTGCCGCGATCTCCTGGATGACCCTCACTGCCTTGAGATCCCCCTTCAAAATGCGCCTGCCCGCACACGTTAGCAACCTTGACTCCCGTGTACTCCCCTGATCCGCCTCCTCATCCTTCGCGGCCCCCTTGGCGGCGCAGTCCTCAGCAACGCGCCCATACCTTCCGCGCCTGCAGCACACGGGCAATGTGTCCTTTTTCCTTTATTGCACCAACTTCGTTCGCGCTGCAATTCTCGACCATATTTTCCACGCTCCAGGACCACCAGCTACCTACCTCGTCGCGATAACCTGCATCGCCTCCATTGGTGTCCAAATTTCCACCGTCGTCATCGTTAACCTGGCTACGTCCACTGAGTCGGCGTTCTGCGCATCGGCCTCTGGCCCAATCCCCGCCTTGACCGAAGAGCTGGCGGTACCACCTCCTGGATTAAAAAATCCGGATCGGCCGCACAAGGCCCCTTGCGTCCTCGCCCACCGCTTCCATCTGGAGCAGTTGCCCTCGATGGATCTTCGGCCCCCATTTTCGGACATGGCCTCCAAGACGAACCCAAGACAACGCCGCGCGCCGAACAACGGCACAGCACCGCAAAGCATCGATCACCAGAACCAGAAAGTTCTGTTTAGAATCGCGCGCATCGAGACAAATAAACGCGTTTTGCAGAATCTGCCAAAGAATGACGCTACTTCCAAGCATTACAAGTCGGACCAGAAATTCGTTCGCGAGGAATTCCCAAGCGCAAACGCACATTTCCGATCGCCTCTGAAATTTCAAGCCCTCTGAAACCCGATCGGGAATCTGTTGTTCGAAGGAAGTCTTGGGCGGCATGCGAATTTCCGATCGTCGCCCCACTTGGCGATTATAATCTAAAGGGGCCGAGGCATGAATCGGAAATCCGCCATGGCGGTCTCGGCAACATTGCACTGGGGCCCCGCGGCCCAACGGGACACGCTCAACGCAAGTTTCCGCAGCCTCTGCGGTCCGAACTCTTTGTTCGGGGGGTTGTAGGTGTCGATTTTGAAAGGGTCACAAGGATCCTGAAGGCTGCAACGGATGGCAGCGCATCACCCATACGCGCTCCACTGTTCCATCTGCACAGCCGCCGCATTAATTGTCTTCGCCTTTCGGGGTTCATAGCCAGATTCATCGCGTGCGAAATCGAAACGCCGGTAACTGCAGAGTGCCACTTGTATGTGTTCCATAAGCTGTCTCCTTCATGTAGAACTGTAAGTTTCCCCCGTGGCTCTGTTCTCTTAAAATGCGTCATCTAGCAAATACCAGAGGTCCTCGTCCAATCTGGCATAGTCGTCTTCGTCGAACTCATCTTCCTCCATTTCGTCATTTTCCCTTTCTTGATTTTCGCCGCCTTGGTGGAACCTCCCGTTCAGGACCTTCATCAGACCGTCCTCCTCGTCATCGGGACATGCCTCGTTCATGTTGTCGAGATTGTTGCTCTAATTCTTTGGTGCGTTCCGATAACCGTAATTCACTGGGGCGAATGAATTCAACAGCGCTTCGCTCCATTCCCTGAACTTGGCCCTGTCACCAGAGAAAGTTTTCACTAGAGAAACAACCTCGTGTTCGTTCACGGGCTCGCTTCCTGCACTGGCGTTTTCAGCTGACTTGATTGCCTCAGCGATCTGAATAACATGCTCCAAGGTGTCCGCTTGATGCTGCAACTATGTCCTCCCATTTTCTCTCAAATCATAGAACTGCCCCTCGCACTACATGCTGTGGTTGACGACTGAGATCACGAAAGCATTCATTGTGTAGCTCATCTGCAAACACTTTGCACCCTTCATCGTTGCCAACAGTCCTGGTGCCCTGTGCAACACTGCGCTCGAAAAGAACATGTCCTGCCTTCGATTTGATTTGATTGAGAGCCGTGCTCATATACCTTATGCCTCCGTTTCCTAACCGGCATTGTACAATTCCTCGGGTCGGCTCGTGTTCAGGCTGTACCATGCCTCTCGGATTTCGCGTAACGTGCGCAACGTTACATCGAAACCTTGCTCGGCTGCGC
The DNA here is from genome assembly GCA_963575745.1 of Prorocentrum cordatum. NCBI lineage: Eukaryota > Dinophyceae > Prorocentrales > Prorocentraceae > Prorocentrum > Prorocentrum cordatum. The sequence goes on from CAUYUJ010016605.1 coordinate 79,075, forward strand.
CACAATTCGCGGGTCCCGCTAATTCTGCCGCTGCGGCCATTGCCGGATGAGCAGTGCTTCGCGAAGTTACCCACGCGCACTGAAACCCGTGGGGCGAACCAAGGGTTCCTACCATGAAATATGGTATGAACCTTGGCCCTGGAGGCGACTGGAACTTGAGCCAAGCCTGACACGGCAATAATCTCAAATATGTACCAAACCAGTCTCACTTGCTGACTCTGCTCATCCAGTCGAAACGACATAATTGAACATATCCTCCTCTTCCTCCTGTTCCCCTTTCCGCCTCCCAGTCCTATTCCTTCTCGTCTTTCTCCTCCTCTCATTCTTATTCATAGGATCCTGTTTATGATCATTGGTAGTAGCATCGATGCTAGTATTAGATCGACGATCAGTATCATTCGCATGCGCATGCGTATCCTCATATGAGTATTGGTGCTCCCCCCGTCATCTTATTATTTTTCATAGCTTCCTTATCGTGAATATTAATAATATGAGTTTAGTCGCACGTGTCTGCTCCGTACAATTCGTATGATTATGAATATTCTTAGTTGTAGTAGTATTAAAACCGCTGTAAGTGTGATTATTCGTTTTCGTGGTGATGGCCATATTATTCGTCTTACGCCTCCTCTTCCTCATCCGCCTTCTCCCCCTTCCTCCGCATGATCCTTCTCCTCCATCCCCTGTCTTTATCCACCACCGTGCCCCTGGGCACGGAGTGGGCGTGTCCTCAGGTACTTCTCCGAATCCCTTAAGCCTCAATCCTCAAGCCTGAGAAGCCGTTGTCCAGGCCTAACATTGCCAAATCTGTTGGGGTTTGCCGCGTCCTCCTGGGGTTCCCGGCATTCCCCCGCATTACATGTTCGGGCCCAAGAGGGCCCCCTGACGGGCCAAGAGGGCCCCGAGAGGCCCCCAAGACGGTCCAAGAGGGCACCGAGACGCCGAACAGTCGGCCCAAGACGGCCAATATGGCCCCAAGACGGCCCAAGAAGCCCTCGAGACACCCCGAGGGGAAACCCAAAAGCCTTCCCAAGAAGGCCCCTGAGAGGCCAAAATCATTGACTGCCCATCGATTGTTCAATGTTTTTGGGGTTCTCCACCTTTCTAGGCTCCGACACTCCAAGACGTCCCAAGAGGCCCCCAAGACCGCCACGAAACGGCCCCAGAGGCCCCCAAGAGAGCCCAAAGACGGCGCCATAGGGCCCCAAGAGCCACCCAAGACAGCCCAAGAGGGCCCAAGACGGCCCCAAGAGAGACCCCAGAGGGGGAGCACGAACCGAAACTCCGAGCCTTCCGCCCAGAGAGGCGCCCTGGAGGCCCCAAGAGGCCCCCAAGAAGCCCGAAGAGGACCCCAAGAGGCCACCCGGAAGGCCCCGCCGCTGCACAACCAAGGTCTCCAAGACGTCCCCGATGGCCTCCAAGACGGCCGAGGTGACCCGAGATGGCCTCCAAGTTCGCCCAAGATGGTCAAAGACGGACTCCAAGACGGCCCTGGAGGGTCCCAGATGCCTCCAAGTCCGCCCCAGAAGCCAACCAGACGGCCCAAAATGGCTCCAAGAGTCCCTCAAGAGGCCTCCAAGACGGCCCAAGTGGCCTCCAAAAGGTCATCCAGAAGGGCTGGAAGAGGCCAAAATCACTGGTGTTCCAAAGGTGTTTGAAGGATTTTGCAATTTGCTCCTTTCGGGTCGTCAGACAGCCCACGACAGCCCACGAGGCCTCCAAAATCGCCCCAAGATCGCCCAACAGGCCTCCAAGATCGGCCCGAAGGGCTCTCAAGACGGTCCCCAAAGTGCCCCAAGAACGCCCAAGAGGCCTCCCAGACGCCCAAGATGGGCTCCAAGACGGCCCTGAAGAGCTCCAAAAAGGGCCCCAAGATGGCCCAGAGAGGCTCCCAAGACGGCTTCCGACGGCGTCAAACGGACCAGGAACGCCGCAAGACAGCCAAAAAGAAACCCAAGAAGCCACCAAAGGCCCTCAAGAGGCTCGCAAGAAGCCCAAGGAGGCCCCCAATAGGCCTCATAGAGGCCGCTCAGAAGCTGCCAAGAGATCTCCTGATCCTTCTCCTCATACTCCTTGTTCCTCCCTCTCCTCATCCTCCACTTCCTCCCCCACTTGTTCCCGGAAGGGCATCCACAACGGCTGGGGGCACGCATGGTCCAATGGTGTGGCCAAACGTTGCCCAAACGTTTAGCAACATAGGCGTATCCTACAAGGCAGGGTGCGGCGGTGATTCGCCGTAGGCGTCTTCGAAAATTCCTCCATGCCGCACCCCCAGGAGTATCGGTAGGGCAGGCAGTTGCACTGATGGAAGGCGGGTCTTTTTCAAAATGTGGCTCTCGCTCTAGCACCGCGCACATTCGTCTTAAAAGTTTACAACAGCTTCGCGGATGGAGGGCGGGTCGTTTTCAAATGAACCCAGCGCGATCCCAAGTAAGAGAAAGCTTCCAATTGCATGGGCACAATGCTGGGCATTGCTTGGCATTGCTTGGCATTGCTTGGCATTGCTTGGCATTGCTTGGCAATGCTTGGCATCGCTTGGTATTGCTTGGCATTGCTTGGCATTGCTTGGCATTGCCTGGCATTGCTTGGCATTGCTTGGCATTGCTTGGCATTGCTTGGCATTGCTTGGTAGTGCTTCGTATTGCTTGGCATGAGGCACAAGGAGCGGGGAACCTGGGGAACCCGGGGAAACCAGGGAACCCCCGGGGAACGGGCAACGAAAGAAAACAAAGCAACGGGGGCGGGGAACCTGGGGAACCCGGGGAACCTGGGGAACCCCAGGGAACGGGCAAAGTAACATTAGGAGGCACCAACATTTAACCAAGTAAGAACCCCTTAGGCAAGCCTAATTGGGGAAGTGCGGGTCTCGCCTGAGTGCCGCGCACATGCGCCTCAAAAAAAGGCATTCGGATAGAGGGCGGGCCATGTCGTAAATATGGCTCTCGCCTTAGCGTCGCGCGCAACTGTTTCAAGGATGAACAGGAAGGGTCTGAACCGAACTGGTAACCGGGAACCGGCGGCCGAACGAACCGAACCGCGCGAACCGGACTCCAAACCGAACCGGTCAGAACCGGACCGGCCGCGTCGAACCGAACTGGCGAGGCGAAACCGGCCCGGACGCCCAAACCGAACCGGCTGGAACCGAACCGGCCCCCCATGCAAATCCTTGGACACCCTCGGACACCTTGAAACCAGCGGAACCCTCGAAGACCCTCGGGGTCCTCTTCCTCCTCCTGCGCCTCCTCCTTCCTTCTTCCTCCTCCTCCTCCGCTTCCTCCTCCGTCCTACCTCCTCCTCCTCCTCCTCCTCCTCCTCCTCCTCCTCCTCCTCCTCCTCCTCCTCCTCCTCCTCCTCCTCCTCCTCCTCCTCCGTCCTTCCTCCTCCTCCGCCTCTTCCTCCTCCGCCTCCTCCTCCTCCTCCCCTGGCGGGCGCCGCGCGCGACGGCGACGGCGACGGCGACGACGACGACGACGACGGCGGCGGCGACGACGACGACGACGACGACGACGACGACCGGGAGGGGGCGGGGAGGGGTCGGGCGCGCGGCGGACCGCGGGAGGGCGGGCCCCATCGGCGGCCCCCCCGCGCGAGGGCAGGGGGCCGCCTCCGGGGTACCCGGGTTCCCGCGGGAACCACCCCACCAGCAGTCCACCCGCCACCCCCCCCGTGGCCGGGGCCACCCCCCCCGTGGCCAGGGCCACCCCCCGTAGGCCCCGGCCCACCCCCCCCCCCGTGGCCCCGCCACTCCCCCCCCGTGGCCGGGGCCACCCCCCCCGTGGCCCAGCCACCCCACCCGTGGCCGGGCCACCCCCCCCGTGGCCGGGGCCACCCCCCCCGTGGCCCCGCCACCCCCCCCCGTGGCCGGGCCCCCCCCCCCGAGCACTCCCCCCTCCCCGTAAGGGTGAGATTTAAGACTATGTGGCGTGGGGTGTGGGGTGTGTCTTCTTGCGTGAGGTGTGTCTCCTTCCTTTCTCTCCTCTCCTCTCTCCTTCCTCAGTTCTCTCCTATCCTCTCTCCTCCCTCCTGCCTCCTCTCCTCTCCTCTCCTCTCCTCCCTCCGCTGTGTTCTTATGTCGGGAAAGGATTCAATCGGTTTGAGTCATATTCAATCACGTGGATCGAAAGTACCAACAGTTCTAAAAAAAACCCAACAAACCAAAAAAAAAACCAAAAAAAAACCTGACAGGTCTAAAAAAAAAAAAAAAAAATGATTTCAGAATTTATGCTGGCCCGTGGAGGACCGCCCGATATTCTTCGCCAGAACCTTGAATTTTTGGTGTTTTTTAGATATGTCAGGTCTTTGTTTGGTTTTTTTTTGGTTTGTTTTGTTTTTTTTAGACCTGTCAGCACTTTCCTGTTCCTCCTCCTCCTCCTCCTCCTCCTCCTCACCTCCTCCCTCCCTCCTCCTCCTCCTCCTCCCTCCTCCCTCCTCTCTCTCCTCCTCCTCCTCCTCCTCCTCGCTCCTCCCCCCCCTCCTCCTCCCTCCTCCTCCTCCTCCTCCTCCTCCTCCTACCCTCCTCCTCCCCCTCCTCCTTCCCCCTCCTCCATCTCCTCCTCCTCCTCCTCCTCCTCCTCCTCCTCTTCATCCTCCTCCTGCTCGATGATCCTCCTCCTCATCCTTCTCCTCCTGCTCCTCCTGCTCCTCGGTCCTCCTCCTCCTCGGCACGATGTGGGCCGCTCTGGAATCTGCATGCCGATTCAAGGTAGATTTCGTGGCGTTCGGCCCATCCCGCCACCGTGCCTGGGTTGCGGGCATGCGGCATCTTGGATGTTCGTGGGGATCTCGTGCGGACCCTCTCGGGAGGCTCTTGGAAGCATGTTTGATGTTTCTCAGACATTCGATGCTCTTGAGGCCTCTTGGATGTTCGCGCGGATGGAG
>CAUYUJ010016605.1:84049-99049 GCA_963575745.1 Prorocentrum cordatum
CGCGGGACTTGGAGAGCGCCACGTTGAGGTCGACCTCCGTCAAGAGCGTCTTGAGCTTGAAGGCCGCCTCCGCCACCTCCTTCGTGACGCGCACGGCGCCGCCGAACCTGTGCAGCATGGGGTCGTCCACGACCACCGCCAGCTGCAACGTCGGGTGCTGCTCGACCAGCCTGTCCAGCGGCCCGATCAACATCAGCTTGAGCAGGGTGGTGGCGAAGCCGTCACCTGGCAGGATCGCCTGCCGAGCCTCGATCACGTCGGAATGCGCGCTGCCCAAGGCGAGCACCCTAGGCGCGCAGTACAGCTCCACCTGAAGCTTGAGCTGCCACAGCGGGAAGCCAGTGCGCACCGCGGCGTCCAGCAACCAGTGGTGCCTGACCTGCTCGAAGGCCTTCAGCAGGTCGAGCAGGACGGCCGCCGCCACCCAGCGCTTCTCGTCGCCGCAGTCCTGCCCACGCTGCGTGGCCCACTCGCCAATAGCAGCCTGGTGCCAGACCGCCCGCTCGCAGCTGCGCCCCGCCGAGGCCCACCAGTAGCTGCGCGCGTTCTGCACCTCCCACATGCGTGCGATGTCACGACGCAGCCGGGCTTGCACACGGGCCAACACCATGATCAGCGCGATCGGTCTGACACCACCATGCCTCTTCTGGATGAAGCAGATCTTGGTGGTCATCTCGGGCCAGGACGCGTGGAGCTCGATGGCCTCGATGATGTCGGCGAGGACCTCGATGCCGTCGTCGCAGAGATCGTTGAGCTGCCTGGGCCGCACCGCGCAGAAGGAGGTGCCCGTGTTGGCGGGGAAGGTCACGAGCACCTTCCGCAGCTGCGCCACCGTCGGCCGAGGCGGCCGCGCGCCAAGGTCCTTCGGCCAGCGCAGCGACACCTGCTCGCAGGTTGTCCTCCACCATCCGCTCCAGGCAACCTCCAGGGCGGTGGCCTCCGCGGCGAGGTCGGCGGGCTCGCAGAAGGGCACGTGCGTCTCCGCGGTGCTGGTGTGCAGCATGGGGCTCTCCGCGAAGCCGATCGGCAACCTAGCCACCGCGTGGGGCCCGCCGCCGCCGCCCACAGCTTGCTTGGCGACCCACTGCTGGAACCTGGCCTTGCGCTCCGCCATGTCGCGCTCGGCCAGCTTCACGGCGGCGGCGTGGGCGCGCTCGCTCAGCTGCAGGACCGTGGTGGAGGGACCCAGGCAGTGAGTGCCCAAGCTGTCGAGGAGCTGCCACCAAGAGCTCGCGACAGGCAGGTCGTGAGGCTCAGCCTCCGCGACACCCTTCGCGGCCTTGGGCGCGGTCACCATCAGCCTGTGCAGACCTCGAAGCGCACGGACGCGGCTGACGGGCTGCGCGACGGCGGCGACAAGCTGCAGCTCGCACGACACCCTGTAGAGCCAGGTGGCCTCGACCGAGACGCTGGGCCAGCGCGCGCCAGCGACAGGCAGCTTGCGGACCCAGCGCGGCTGCACTGGCTGACCACGCCCACGATACTTCTGGCCGTCCTCATCCACCTGGTACATATCGATCCAGTCGGTCTCGGCCTGCTCCAGGAACCGCTGCCAGGCAGCGTTGATCTGGCCGCGGATCTGCGTCAGCTCCACGTCGGCGCAGGCCGCCCGCGACACATGGCCTTCAACGGCAGCAGCCCCTGAACCTCGCTCACACTCCCCAGCCAGAGTGGCACGTTCTCCGCCTGCAGGTCGTCCTTGCAGGGGCCCACGAAGTTCAGAACCACAGCCGCGTACAGGCCCATGTGCGCTCGCACCACCGGCAGCGGGCGTGGATCCCGCAGCTCCTCGAGGCGCACCGCTCGGGGGAGCAGCGCCATTAAGGGCAGCATCCGCAAGCCCACCCTGAGGAGCCGTCGACACACCTTGCCGAGGCGCAGAGCGCAGGAGCCGCCGTGCCTCCTCGCTGGCGCTGGCCCACGGCACGTGGTAGTCCCAGCGCGCGCAGCCAGCAGGCCGCTCCTGCGGGAAGCTCCTGGGCACATCCATCACGCGGATGTAGGGGTTCTGGCGCGTCGCCTCGAGCTCCAGCACCACAGGCCGATGCGGCCACGCAGGCGATCCGCTGATCACCTCCACGTTGAGCAGCCGCAGGCCGCTCGACACAACGAACATGTCGATGGAGCGCATCGACTGCACGCAGGTCGGCTCGAGCGCGTCGACGCAGGTGCCGTCGAAGAAGCGCAGAACTCCGCTCTTCTCCAGCTCGGCCTTGGTACAGTTGAAGTCGCCGCCGATCACGTACGGCCTGCCGTGCTGCTTCAGCCTGCACGCCAAGTCGCGCAGCGCCTCATAGTTGTAGGCGTTCACCCCCGCGCCGCTCTCCAAGTACACGTTCCCCGCAACGACTCCACCAGGGGTCAGCCCAGCGTGGTGGAGCAGCTGCACTCGCCCAGGACGAACGACAGGGGTCTCGTACCCCATCATGGGCGCCAGCCCGTGCTCAAGGCGCGAGCGCGCCAGGAGACCCCCAGACGCCAGGCCCCCCGCCTGAGACGCCTGGGCCTCAACACCTGGGCCTCAACACCCGCGGCGCGCCATCCCCGACGACGAAGCTCCCCTTCAGCATCCGTCGTGCGCGCCCCGCTGCGGCGGGTCTCCTGAAAGAGCAAAACGTTGCACCCGATGATCTGCTCCGTGAGGCACCTGTCCAAGTTGCTGAAGGCGTTCATGTTGAGCGTCGCCAGCCGCCACCTGCTGCTACCCCAGCTTCTGCTTCTTGTCCGCGTAGCAGCGGTCGCGGAAGGCCTCGAGCCACTTCCTCTTCTCGGCGCCACCGTCGCAGAAGGCCTCGACCTGCGCCGCGAAGGCCTCAGGGGACAGGTTGAGGCTCTCCATGTCCTCGTCGTCGTCGCCAGCAGCCTTGTGCTCGCCTCCCAGATCCGCTGCATGAGCCGCTGCCCCAGGCTGAGCGCCTGCCGCAGCGACGGCAGGGGACGGCGCAGCGGCGGCTGGCGGGGCGCCCGAAGCCTCGCAGGCGGCCGCATCCAGCTGGTGCGCGGCGAGGAGCGAGTTGAGCGGGCCAGCCAGTTCGCCAAGCTCGACGCCGCCGAGGGCGCTCGAGACGGTGCCCACCAAGTCCCTGTACGTGGTGACGTCGGCGACGTAGCGGTCCTCGGTGCGCGGCACCGCAGCAGCAGGCGGCTCAGCCAGGACACGCCTGGCCTTCTCGACGAGCTCATCCAACTCCACCTGCAGCTTCGCGACCAGCTTCTCCTGGTCGAAGGCCGCCTGCAGCGCTGCCTGGGCCGCCTGCTTCTTGCGCTCCAGCTCGCCGCGGGCCCGCAGGAGGCGCTTGGAGGCCTCGTCGGCCGCCACCTGCGCACTCCTGACAGGCTTGACCGCCGACAGCGAGCCCAGCTGCTGCTGGAGGAGGGAGCGCTGCTGGCGAATGGCCTGCCAGTCCGCCTCCGCGATGAGCTCTTTGCAGGCGTCGAGCTGTTCGACGGGGCAGGCCACGAAGTACGCGATCTTCTCGTCGGTGAGCCGCTTCGGCTTGGGAGGCTGCAGTCCTTTGCCGCCCCCAGCCGCCTGCTCGGCTTGGCGCCACGGAGCCTTGGGCTGTCCCTCGGCCCAGCGACCGAGACGAGGCCAGCCGCCATCACCAGCATCACGAGGCAGAGGAGCACCACTGGACGTCGGGCGGTACGCGCAGCAGTCTGGCTGCCGACACTGCGTCCTCCACCCGAGGTTCTTGTAGCAGCACGAGGGGCAGCGCCAGCCAGAGCCCGCCTGGGAGCTGCCAGGAGCGCCGCCGCCACCACCGCCGGGTTGCCGCCGCGAGGAGGAGGCGCCATGCCGCCCACGCGCGTGCCGCTGCACACTCAATCACTTGGAAATCACTTGGCCTCAAAGCGCGAACCCCCTCGCGCTCAGAAGCCGCCCCGTGGGACTCGCGGTCTTCGGGATGGTTCATAGCCTTGAGCCAAAATGGCTACGGAGAAGAAGAAGAGGAGGAGGAGGAGGAGGGGGGGGAGGAGAAGGAGGAGTGGAGGAGAAGAAGGAGGAGGAAGAGTAGGAACAGGAGCAGGAGCAGGCGGGGGAGGAGGAGGAGGAACAGGAGGAGAACGAGGAGGAGGACGAGGACGAGGCGAAGGAGGAGGAGGCGGAGGAAATAGGAGGATGAGGAGGAAGGAGGAGGAGGACGAAGAGGGACGATGAGGAGGAGGAGGGGGAAGAGGAGGAGGAGGAGGAAAACGATAACGAGGGCGAAGGTGACAAGGATGAGAAGAGGACGACGAGGACGGTGATGATGCTGATGATGATGATGATGGTGATGATTGTGATGATGGTGATGATGATGATGAAGAAGATGCTGATGTTTGTAAGTATGCTGATGATGCTGATGATGCTGCTGCTGGGGATGATGATGATTATGATACTGATGCTGACACGATGGTGATGATGATGATGCTGGCGACGATGATGCGGATGCTGATGATGAGGACGATGCTGATGCTGCTGGTGCTGATGATGACGATGGCGCTGCTGGTGTTGATGTTGCTGTTGATGATGGTGTGGTGGGTGATGGTGAGGATAACGAAGATGATGCTGATGTTGCTGTTGTTGCTGCTGCTGATGATGATGCAGATTGTGATGATGATGCTGAGAACGGTGATAATGCTGACGAGGAGGACGAAGATGCGGATGGTGATACTAATGATGCTGCTGCTGATGATTATGATGATGATGCCGATGATGATGATGATGATGATGATGATGATGATGTTGATGACGATGATGGGGATAATGATACTGCTTATGGTGATGGCGAGGTGACGATGAAAACGATGATGGCAATGATGGTGATGGTGCGGATGATGATGGTGATGTTGATGATAGTGGTGGTGGGGGTGATGATTGTGATGATGGGGATGATGATGCTGATGACGATGGTGATGGTAATGATGACGGTAATGCTGATGCTGCTGATGATGATGGTGAGAATGATGAGAGGAGGAGGAAAAGGAGGTGGAGGAGGAGGAAGAGGAGGGGGAGGAGGAGGAAGAGGAGGAAGAGGAAGGAGGAGGAGGACGAGGAGAAAAACGAGGAAGACGAGGAGGATGAGGAGGTGGAAGAGAGCGAAGAGAACGAGGAGAAAAACGAGGAAGACGAGGAGGAGGAGGGGCAGGAGGAGGAAGAGGAGTATAAGAGTACTATGATTAGTACTATGACTAAAAATACTAATATCAGTGATAAGAGTAACGCGGCGTGGAGGCGCGCAGAGTTCTCGACTTCAGCTGGCTTCTGGCGGGCACGGTGGCGCAACGGCCTCATGGGGAACGAGACTGCGTAGCAGTCTCCAAATTTGGATACAAGACAAAGCTGACAGCGACACGTATTTGAAACTCGGCGGCCAGCCGAATCTGGGGAAACCCAGGGAGGCACTGGAAGGGGCCAAGGCAGGCCCCACCAGGACGAAACGCATGCCCTAGGGACAACCGCGCTGACGCATCGAGCGCCCAGGCTGGGAATCAAACGCATTCTGACTTCAACTGCAGAGAAGAGGAGGAGGAGGGGGAGGAGGAGGAGGAGGAGGAGGAGGAGGACAAACAGGAGGAGGAGGAGGGGGAGGAGGAGGAGGAGGCGGGGGAGGAGGAGGAGGAGGAGGAGGAGGAGGAGGAGGAGGAGGAGGGGGAGGGAGGACACGCACCAGCTGCAGCAAGCAGCCTCAGGCCTGGATGATCCAGGCGCCGACGAAAGCGACCCACAGCAGTCCGCAGAAGGAGACGCGGAGGTCATGCGATGTCAAACTTGTTGTCAAACGTCATTGAGGGGGGGTTTTGCGCCCACTGGCCACCTGGGCCCACAAGCAAAGGTTCCACTCCCCTTGGGCTGGCTGGGCCCACTGCACTCACTCACGCCTTGTGGCCGCCTGGGCCCATGGGCAACCGTGCCACCGCAACGACCGACCGGGCCTCCTGGCAACTGTGCCATCTGCACCATCGTAGCGGCCGACGGGTCCGCGGGCAAAGTGCCACATTTTGCCTTTGCAATTGCCTTTGCGTTCGTTCGTGCCCGTTCGTGCTCGGCGCGCGCGCGCGCGCAGCGCACCGCCCGTTCCCTAGCGAGCGCGGAGTGCCTGCTGCGTTGCCCAGCGCCTCAGCCCTCCGGGCTCGCGACGCGCGCATATGGCGGCGGAGCTTCGCGTTTTCCTGGATGAGGAGGCGCCAGCGCCGCAAGGGTGCCCCGACGCAAACGCTTTCGCGACCGATCTGCTGGCGGTCCTCGACAAATCTGAGGCGCGTGGGCGATCGCGCGCCGCCGCGGCAGTGCGGGCCCGCGCTCGTTGGCAACGCAGGTCTGGACTCCGCAAGCGCTAGCCTCGGCCGTGGCCGAAGAGCTGGAACCCCGCCCACGGGCGGGGAAGCGGCGAGGCGGCGGCGACTTCTTTTCAGCCGACGCCTCCCGCGCGCAAATTCGCGCGCAGGCTGCCAAGCAGCGCTTCGCTCCCAGCACCCCGGCGGCGAGCGCGGGCGGAGCTGGGGGGGCTCCTTTGGCGACGCCATCCGCGAGCTTTCGCGACTCCTTCGTAAAGAGGAGGCGCCCACGGTGCGCGTTGACATCGCGCAGCGCCTGATGGAAATTCATCTCCGGGAGCTCCCTGCGGCCCTGTGGCCCAGGCGGGGCGCGCGCGCGGCGCTGGATCGGGCGCGTCGTCTGCGCGGCGGTGTCAGGGGCGCGCGAGTCGACGCCCTTGCGGGCGAGGTCGCAAAGCCGAAGAAGAAAGGGGTGGACAACCCTTTCGCGCGCGCGGACCTGCGCGATTGGTCGCCGCTGGACGCGCCCCCTGCCGCCGGCGCCGACGCTCTGACATGGGGCGAATGGCGCGCGGCCTTGGATTCGCACCGCGCGCGTTCGGCGCGGTGAGCTTCGCAATGCCGCCTCTCGGCTTCCTGCGAGTTGCGCGGTCGGTGCAGCCGCGGCAGGCCAACCGGCGCGCGCGTCCGCCATGGCCCACAAGCAAGTTTGCATGAGGGCGCCCCCGCGCGCGCGCCATCGGCGCCACGCTGCCGCGCGCCGCCTCGCCCGCGCAGGTGGCCATGAACGCGCGCCTGGGCGGCTGGAAGGCCCACCTGGGCATGCTCTATGACGAGAGCTGCCGCAAGGATTGGGCCGAAAAAGCCGCCGCGGGAGCGCCGAACTTCGCGGAGGTCATGCGAGGTCATGCGCCACGGTGCCGACGTCAAACATATCGTCATCAATGTCGGCGGCGCAAGGAATATCAGCGATGGCAAATCAGATGCACTGTAGGGTTGTGCGAAAAGCCCAGTGGCGGAATCAACAATGCAGTAGTGCCAACACCGCACATATGCCGACATCCACCACGGTGCAGTCATCTATCTCACCAATGCACACAGCAGAAGCCAACCACTGCGTAGAAATCAAGTAAGAACTCTCGCACAAAGGCGGAATGATACTGCAGTGTCAGTTTCACTCATCTCCGAGGGTATTTTGAATCATCTACTCCATGGCCCCAGGGGGGGGGCGGCCCCGATTGCTCGCTTGGCTCCTGTTTGCGCGAGGGCGAGGCTCAGCAGGCGGCGTAAACGCGCGCCCGAGGGCAGTGAAAGCTCTCCAGAGCCGTCGCGTTGCATCGTCGCCCGGTTCACGCACGCGCTCGCGATGTGCAACCTCTTGTTGCCCTGGTCGTAGCACTTGGTGAGCCGAAGTAGACGAAGCTGCTTCCATGGATCTTCCATCTCGGCCATGGCGTAGAGCTGCTCGCACCACTTCTTGATCTCCTCGAATGCGAGTTGCCCCAGAGCGCTCTCGCGCTTCAAGGGTGCGCTCGCGAACCCAGGCGAACCCATTGAAGATGCGCAGGTGAGGTGGGCCCAGCCGGTGGCCGCGCCCCTGCTCCTTGACTGCGGCTGAGCACTGGCGGCCTGGCCCGAGAGGCCCCTCGACCTCTGGCGACTTGGTCTCCGCGAAGAACGCGCCCACCCCGACCACCCACGAGTCCCCGGCGGTCTGGCTGCGCACCGGGGCTTGTTTGATCACTGCGGACAGAATGACCTCTTGCTTGCGATGGAACCCTGCTTCGCGAAGGCTGCTGGAGTTCTTGTTGCGATCTTTGCGTTCTCAACGGGCCTCGCCTTCTTTTCCTCCGTGGCCCTGCTCCTGCGCGTCCTTCTGTTTTCGGCTCTTCGGCAGCTTGTCATTATCCTCGGGGGCCGTCGGCAGAACGTTTGAAAGCCCGAGACGGGGCGGGCGTCGCCATCGTGCGGGGCGGGGCACGGTGGTAGATGCTCGTCTCGAATGTGTCGCTGAAGCTGGTCGAGATCGGGCCATTGGCAACAGCCCGCAGCTTACCTCGTAGAGCAGCCAATTCCCGAACGTCACGTCGGAGACGACGAGTGTCTAGATCAACGCAGCTGCATCTGGAAAAAACTTGGCCACGACAAGAAAGACAGCCGAGCGGAACGCAGCATGTCCGTGCTCGATCTGTGGCGCTTCGAAATATCCCGGCAACGAATGGTGTAAACTAGAAAGTCGACCTTCAAGCTCAGTAAGAACATCTCCACGCAAACGTGGTGTTTGAAGAGCAAGGACAACGCGATCACGGCCCCAGGCAATCTGCTTCGAGGGGCACGCAAAGGGGAGGGAAATAGCCAGCTCCAGCTCGACGCGTGCATGATCGAGGAGAGCACCAAACCCAGGCGCCAATTGCAGCTTCTTGGCATGTCGCGTCATAGTAAGACACTTAATGACATGCGTACGTAATCCTGGTGGTGTCGCCAGGAAGCCAATGTAAGAAATGCGGCTTTTCTGTCCGTAATACGTGGGATAGACCTTACAAAATTTGCTCGGGATACACAAACGATGGCGATGAATCGATGCACAACATTTTTTAGCAGTGAATCCCATCCGAGACGTAGTGCATGGACCAATGCATTGATAGTGATCAACTTGTTGAGCCGAGAAGGAACCATTGAGATCAGTGGAAATCACCGGGGTACAACGGCACGACAGCGCGGCCAAAGTGTCGGATAACCCTCTGAACAAGCACTCAACAGTATTACGCCACGCGCCGCTCGCGCGCCCGACAGCCGTGGATGGAAAGTATATCGCACATACAGCGATGCCAAAGCCCTTCCCAATCAATCGTAGCATGCCACCACGACCTTGCGCAGCAGCAAGAGGACACGAACTCGCATGGACTTTGCCACGCTGGAAAGTCCTGGTACTGTATCCAATTGGGACTCCACAAGTATTGTTCGTGAGCGGCCAGCGGGCGTAGCCGAAGTAGACGAGCTGGTGCGCCTCTGCAATCTGCGTCCAAGTAGGTGGCATGAGGAAGTACACGCAAACGACTGCCCACCATCATGATCAGCGCCGTGGAGCGCAGGAGGGCGCTGATTTCGTGGAGCCGTTGGGTCTGCATCAGAGAGCACGGCTTGTAACCAACGAGTGGGAGGTGCCGCGTGATAACCACCTCAAGAAGCCAGCCCAGGCAACGCAGCCTGTCAGCGAAAGGCTCCTCCCAGGCCCATCAGGAGAGGTGCGATGTAGAGAAGTGCAAGGTGTGGAGAGGGGCCCCCGAGAGGAGGAGGAGGAGGAGGAGGAGGAGGAGGAGGAGGAGGGGGAGGAAAAAGAAGAAGGAGGAAGGAAGGGGAGGAGGAAGAGGAGCCGGAGAAAGGAGACCAAAAGGAAGACGAGAAGGATGGGCACGAAAAGGAAGACGAGGGCGCGAACGCGGAGGAGGATGGAGAGGACGAGGAAGAGAAGGAGTAAGAGGAGGAGGAGGTGGAGGAGGAGGAGGAGGAGGAAAATAACGACGTGGAGGAGGATGAGGAGGTAAGTAAGAGGATAAGAGGGAGAGGAGGGAGGAGGAGGAGGAGGTGGAGGAGGAGGAGGAGGAGGACGAGGAGGTCGAGGAGGGGGAGGAGGACGATAAGGTGGAGGAGGAGGATTGAGGACGAACGCTGCGTTTTTAACAAAAAATGATGAATCATGTCGTCGAGAAGGAGGAGGATGAGGAAGAGGGGGAGGAAGAGGATGAGGGGGAGGAGGAGGAGGAGGAGGAGGAGGAGGAGGAGGAGGAGGAGAAGGAGGAGGCACGCAGCCTGAAGGGATCCGTCGCGCAGAGCGCCAACGGCCACTGAAAGGTGGCGCAAAGGCGACCTTGCTGAATGGAAGCGGGGGGCAACGCCCCCGCAGCTTGGAATTCGTGCCCGTGGATATGCCTCCACAGAGCAAGCCTATCAGGACCGCTCCATGACCCGCGAACAGTTCGCGCCCGCGGACCGCACTTGGCGGCGCATCTCCAGGACTGCAAGGAGGGCTCGAGAGAGGAGGGCCCCCCCTCCGACCCGCCCGGCCCCAAGAAGAGGAAGGGGGGGTCAGGGGGGGGCGGCGCAGCGGCGGCGGTGGCGCCGCGCGCCTCGTAGATGCTGAGGGCGCCGCGAAAGAGCCCCAGTGTCGGGCGCCGAGTATGAAGGGGTCCCAGGACACACAACTAAATACACACAAATAAAAACATTCCCTATATTTTCCCATAGTTTCTGGGTTCTTGTCTTCCCACCCACTTCCCATATTTTCCCATATGTTCTGGGAAGTCGACGATTGATTGTGTCTGTGCGTTTCTTTCCCTCCTGAGAGTACGACGCGACACAAACAGTTCCTTCGTCCGAAGGCGGAGGCTCAGAAAGGCGAGCGCGCGCGCAAAGAATGGGCGAGGTTTCCTCCCTCATTCTGGCTCGCACGCGCCGAAACACATCAGCAGGGGATTCAGAAACGTCGTCCTGTCTCAGGCAAACTCGCACTCGGCGCAAGGCCGCGTCAGGAGATAGGGGGCGGGCTCTGACGGTCAACCCCGTCGACCCCCCCCCCCTGGTCGAAGGGCCAGCCCCCCCCCCCCCCCGCCCCCCCGACGCCGACGGGCGGCTCGGACGAGGCGCCCCGTCCCCTCCAACATTGAAGCAGCGGCCCCTAGGAGGACCAACCCGCGGGGCTTCGCATTGGGAGCTGGCGGCGCCAAGAATGGTCTCCGTCGGGGGACTAACCCGCAGGAGATACTCGCGCAAAGTCCCCGTCGCAGGGCACAACCGCCTCGCGGCTATCTTGCGCCCAGCCTCGGCCCAGACAGTCCTGCCGCGGGCGCGCTTCGAGCCTGGCCCACTTGGAAAAACACGCGCAGCTGCTCAGTATGTTAGGGTCAGTCAGAGGGCGACTTTTGCGCACGCGCGCTGCCCTGCGCCCCTGGCAGCGCACTTCGCCCGGCGGCGACGAGGCGGCCGCGCGGGCGGTGCGGGAACGAGCCATCCAGACCGAAGCATTCCGAGCCGCCGCCCTAAACGCAGCCTCGACGCGCTTGGCGCTCCCGGGAGCAGCGGCGCGCACCTCTCGGCCCATGGCAGGCCGCAGGAGGAGGAGGAGGAGGAGGAGGAGGAGGAGGAGGAGGAGGAGGAGGATCAGCCCAGCGGTTCCCGCGAGCCCGGAATCTCTGGCCTCGCTGGTGCCCTGAAACGCGCGCCGCCGGAAGATCAGTCGAAAGTCCTCCGAAGTCGCCCACCAGGCGCCAGATCTGGCACCGCAGGTCGGCGCCCGGGCGCCTCGGGCAGCGCCCCCGCCCTGGGCCTCTGGCATGGCCCTGGGGGAAATGTAAATCATGTGTGAAGACTTTAAGTGGCAAGAGGGCCACCCGGAGAATCTGCGCTACTCCGCATAGCTCAGCTCTCGGGGGGGTCTGGACTGGTCCTGAGGAGGAGGAGGAGGAGGAGGAGGAGGAGGAGGAGGAAGAGGAGGGAGGTAGACAGAGGAGGGGGAGGAAGGGAGGAGGATGAGGAGAAGGAGGAGGGGGAAGAGGAGGAGGAGGCGGAGGGGGCGGAGGAGGCGGAGGCGGAGGAGGAGGAGGAGGCGGAGGCGGAGGCGGAGGAGGACAGCGTACAGGGGGGGTTCAGCTCCACCCTAAGACAGGGGCGCAGGGGCGCCAGAGGTCGTTGCCTCGCTCTTTGCGGTATTAGAGCACCAAAGCTGATTATGCCACGAGGAGGGAGGAGCAGGGGAGGAGCACGCAGGAGCAGGGGCAAGGCTCAGGAGCGAGAGGAGACGGCAGAGGGCAGCAGCAGGGAGGGCTCAAGGGACAAGGGAGACGGAACGGGCGGACGGGCATGCGTAGAGCCAAGCGTGGGCGGACAGAGCGAGGTGTGCGGGGCAAAAGAGGACAAGGGGGCAGTCGAAAAGAGGCAGCGACGGGAGGGCTCAGGGTAAGGCGGGGTCCTTGGCGCGGACCACGGGGTGGGGGGAGATAGCCTCTGGGTCGACGGGCTGGCCATCAGGGTGCTCGGGGACCGCGAGGGAGTCCATGACAGCGACATCGCGGAACAAGACGCCACGGACGAGCAGGGCACCATGGGAGCAACAGCCCGTCCAGGAGTGGTAGCCAGAATGCACCCCTGCCGTGAGCGACGCACGATCAGGGACGGCACAGAGCCAGTGACCTTCCCCTCGGGAGTAGAGCCAGGCGGAGGCGGAGGCGGAGGAGGAGGAGGCGGAGGCGGAGGAGGAGGAGGAGGAGGAGGAGGAGGAGGAGGAGCGCTCCGAAGACAACCAACTCCACCGTGCCATCCTGAATTCTGGCGACTCCCCCCCCCCCCCCCTGCGCGAGCCGCCGCGGCCCAGCGCGCGAACCCGCTGCAGGCCGCGTCCGAGAAGACATCCCCTGCGGCGTAAGCAGCGTCGCCGCGCGGAACCGACCATTCACCTCATCGCTCCTCGGTGGATGTCCCGGCGGCCAATCCTTTGGAAGAAGCCCACGGTTCCAGAACCAGGACGCAGGAGTAACTGGCGGCAGCAGGTGTTGCGCACTGTCCGAAGCAAAAACGTTGTGACGTCCTTCGCTCGTCGAGGCACAAACCCGGGGAATGTGAAATATATCAGCGCGCTCATGTCCACATATATCACAAACGCTAGAGTCACGAAACTCACAAGCATGGCGTTGGGTAGGCGCCCACAAACCGCCGACAACCAGAGCTCGCAAGGTGCCTGCCTGCTGCTTAGCGAGCGCGCACGGTCGACTGGGATCTTCTTCGGAAGAACGTCCCAGCACTGAAGGATGGGCTCGAGCCAATGGCATCCAGTAGCCTACGCGTCTAGCTTCACACTCTTGTCCCTCTCAGGCCTCTTGGCCCAATCTCCCCACAACTTCCGCTCCGCGGCCCCCCGAACCAGATTCCGAACAGCAATCGGAGAACAAGCTCGAAGGTCCAAGATGGCCCGAGGAGCCCGAAAACCGCAGACGAGTGCCAGCCGAGATCCCTGAGCGCCAATAGCATGGCCCCCGTGGGGCCACGCACCTGCCCCCAGGGCTTCTGCGCGCGATGCGCCACGAGAAACTGCCTGCCCCACGCCCCCTGGAGACTGCCCGAGAGCGTGGGATCCCCACGCAGCACAACCCATTGATACATCGGGTCCGCCCGGGCCGAGATTTGCGGGTCCTGGGCGCCGTTGCCCTGCAAGAGAGCACCCAACCAAGCCGACCCTTGGCTTACCTGGCTCAAACCATGCGCTTCCCATCGCTTGCCGCATTGAGTGGACGAGAGGAGGAGGAGCACCGCGAACGCCAACTCCGCGCGAGAATGCGGACGGAACAGATTGTTTGACAAAACGGCCTTGGAGAGGACCAGCCCGACGAAGTTTGCAAAACCTGCCGTGCCTAAACTTCATCTTAGACATAGACATGAGCTTGCCATGCCGCATGGGGGCGTCCCGAGGCGACTTCAACCCCGAGAATCTCCAGTGCTGAAACCGCTCTATACCCGAAGCGATCAACCGAACGACAGACTCGACGTGCCAACGACATACAGGAGCATGTTGCAGTCATCTTGCTTTTAGCTGGCTGTAGGTCGATGTCCTGGAGCATTTCGGCGAGCTGCTGCAACGCGAAGCATGCTTACTCGACGATGTGCTTCATGGTTGACACGATTTGCAAGGTTAAACCATCAGCATATACGTGAAGGGATACCTGGATGTTGAGAATAACGCTCAGCAGTTCGTCGACAAGCGTGAACATCACAAGTTGCAAGATAAACACGGCGTAGCTACAGCCTGGATGAACTCCCCGAAAGGCCCAGACTGCATTAGAACATACGTAATCCCATCCAGTGCGACGTCCATCGACGTCCTGCACTGTACATCTGCAATGCGGGGCCTAGTAGTTGACCTGGGAAGCCGTGGCGTAGACCAGCCAACACGATAAGCCTCCAGACGACACGATCGAAACACTTCTCGATGTCCACGATCGAATGTAGCGTAATCGTATCGGTCCGAAATCGTGGGACCTTTACCTGAGCTTCCCCCCGGAGCAAAACTCTAGCTGCCACATCAGTCGTACACTTCCCAGCACCTAGAGCTAGATAAAACTTGCCTAACTTGGAAGCCCACGTGCGAACATAAGATAGCCGTGCCTTGGACCAGAGTCGATAAAGCGAACATGACAACGCAATCGGTCGGTACCCTCCTGCAGGTTTCCCCTAAGAGAACCACGTGAACATACATCATAGACACGGCCAGAGAGCCCACTGTTCACACAAGTAGAGACTGTACCCTATAGCAGACAGCGCGGCGTTACTGACCAAAGATCACTGACGTGGCCGAAATTGATCGGCACCAACTGCAGTCCTGACAGGAAAACCTTTGGAGGCCTGTCGGGGGACCTGAATCCCCATAGGGGGCAGCCTTGGCGCCAGATCCCGAAGACGGTCGAGCCCATCTCGTAGCTCGTCCAGCGTGCTCGTGGGCTCGTCGGAGCCGTCCCAGATGCCAGCCCAAAAACCCAGCGGCCATTTCCGAAGAGTGACTCGAGGGGCCCAGAGGACGAGGAGGAGAAAGAGGAGAAGAAGGAGGAGGAGGAAGAAGGAGGACGGGGTGGAAGACGACGAGGATGGCATTTTTCTAGAAGACTGTTCGGCCGCACAGCGAGGCTCCAGGCGGAAGCGAGGACCGGCGCGCCGCACGTCCCTGAGCCTTCCATACCCATCCCCTGCCTCCTCCTC
>CAUYUJ010016605.1:104049-114049 GCA_963575745.1 Prorocentrum cordatum
CCTCCTCCTCCTCCTCCTCCTCCTCCTCCTCCTCCTCCGCCTCCGCGTCGTCGCCATGGCCATCGGCCTCACCACCTGCAGAAAGCTCGTAGCCAATCGGCAAACCAGCGTCGGGCGTCTTGTTCAAGCCTTTGGGTGCAACATTCGATCAATCACTATTGCAACCAGCGGATGCACTGTCTGACGGATTCACTTCTTCTGGCTCGATGCTGGGCGTGTGCTCTGCAGGCTGACAAGGGTATGTACGCACAGCCGTTGTAGGCACAAACGCTTCCTCGAAACTGTTCACGGGGATGCTGGGGATACTCGGCGGAAGCAGAAGCCCATCTAGATACTTAGTATTATGCTGTGGATCCAAATGCTGTGTTTGCGACGTGTGCGGAAAACCATCGAAACTTCGTGTGCCACCCATTCGCAACATAAACTGTAAGCTCTGCAGTTTTCTCTGCGCCCTGAAAATATGAACGCGGCAGTCATGTAGACAACGACGTTTTAGACCTGCTGATGGATACTTCGTACTGGTTGTTGGTGTAGTAGTTGTAGTTGTTGTTGTAGTTGTAGTTGTAGTTGTAGTTGTACTTGTAGTTGTAATTGTACATGTAGTTGTAGTTGTAGTTGTAGTTATAGTTGTTGTTGTTGTTGTCGTTGCTGCTGTTGGTGTTGCTGTTGAATATTAATTACTAAACAATAATGGTTGTTGGACCCCCCAAGCGCCTTGGCGCTCTCGCCTCGGCGCCGGCTACATATTCATTGAACATGAGGCTCACGCTCGAGCGGTTTTCGGGGGCGCCAAACCCGCCCCCAACAACAACAACAATAACAACAACAACAACAACAACAACAACAACAACAACAACAACAACAACAACAACAACAACAACAACAACAACAACAACAACAACGCTCCCGCTCGAGACTTCCTCCCGTTTTACGCTGGACTGGCGCGCTACTTTTTCTCTCATCGGCGCCGCCCCCGGCAACAACAACGCTCCCGCTCAAGACTTCCTCCCTTGTTTGCTCAAGGCAGTGCCTTCCTCGCCGCCGAAAGCCGCCGTCCCGACAAAACCAGCGCTACCGCCCGAAATTTCCTTCCGTTTTACGCTGGACTTGCGCCCTGCTCTCTTTTGAATTGGCGCCGCTCCCAGCAAGAGCAACGCTCCCGCTCGAGGCCCCCTCTCTTTTTCCTCAGGACGGTGCTGCTCCTCGCCGCCGACAGCCCCCGTCCCGACCAAACCACGGCTCCCGCTCGAGACTTCCTCCCTTCTTACTCGAGGCGGTATTCCTCCTCGCCGCCGACAACCGCCGTCCCAACAAAACCAGCGCTACCGCTCGAGACTTCCTCCCGTTTTACGCTGGACTGGCGCGCTACTCTTTCTCTCATCGGCGCCGCCCCCAGCAACAACAACGCTCCCGCTCAAGACTTCCTCCCCTTCTGTGCTCAAGGCGGTACTCACCCTTGCCGCAGGAAACCGCCGTCCCGACAAAACCAGCGCTCCCGCCCGAGACTTCCTCCCGTTTTACACTGGACTGGCGCCCTGCTCTCTTTTGAATTGGCGCCGCTCCCAAGAGCAACGCTCCCGCTCGAGGCTTCCTCCCTTTTTCCCTCAGGACGGTGCTGCTCCTCGCCGCCGACAGCCCCCGTCCCGACCAAACCACGGCTCCCGCTCGAGACTTCCTCCCTTCTTACTCGAGGCGGTGTTCCTCCTCGCCGCCGGCAACCGCCGTCCCAACAAAACCAGCGCTCCCGCCCGAGATTTCGCTTCGTTTTACGCTGGACTTGCGCGGGCCGGGTGGCCCGCCGTGGCGGCTGCTCCTGGGGGCCCGGCGGGGCGCGCGCCGAGAGAGGGCCAGCGCGGACCACGTCGTGGGCGACGCCGCGGGGGCTGGCTGAAGTGCTGGCCACGGTGGCAACACCGAGCGGTTCCAGCGGGGGCCTTCGGGCACCCGGCGGGGGGGGCCGCAGTGCACCGCGGCCGATGGACTGGCTGCGGCGCGGGCCTGGCGGCCCACGCGGCTGATTCTCATGAGAGCCCGCCGGCGATCGGAACGAAGGTCGTCAATCGCCGTCGTCAGAGGTCGGGCAGTCGACAGTCGGTCGTCGGCGGTCGTTCCGGCGGT
Source organism: Prorocentrum cordatum (assembly GCA_963575745.1). Classification (NCBI taxonomy): domain Eukaryota; class Dinophyceae; order Prorocentrales; family Prorocentraceae; genus Prorocentrum; species Prorocentrum cordatum. The sequence continues at coordinate 106,168 of CAUYUJ010016605.1, forward strand.
CGGCGGACGGTCGTGGGCGACAACACGGGGACTGGCTGGAGTGCTGGCCTGGTGGCGACACTGGGGGCTCCAATCGGGGTCGTCGGACACTCGGCGGGAAGGTCGCGGATTGACTGGCTGTAGCGTGGGCATGGTGGCCCACGTGGCTGATGTCCCCGAGAGCCGGCGGACGCTCACGCGGAAGGTCACTACGGACCGCGTCATGGGCGACATCGCGGGGACCGGCTGGAGTGTTGGTCTGGTGGTAACGCTGAGCGGCTCCGTTGGCAGTCCTCGAGAACTCGGCCGGAAGGTCGTAGTGAACCGCGGCGGATGGTCTGGCTGCAGTGTGGGGCTGGTGGCCCCGTTGGCTGGCGCCAGTGGTAGTCGGCGGACTCGCAGGGGGAGGGTCACCATGAACTGCAACATGGGGGCTGGGCACAGTTTTGGCCTGGTGGCCATGGTCAGCTCCAGTGGCAATCGGCGGAGGCCCGTCGGTAGGGCCGTGATGCTCTGGCACATCTAGGCTGGCTGCAGTGACGGCCTAGTGGCCTCCCTGTTCGGCGGGTGGTGGGGCTTCGGCATGGAAAACGGCACGAAGGTTACGCAGGGTTCCAGGTAAGTGGCCACGGCGATCCTGAAGGTCTCCCTTGGGGAACGCCACGAAGATGATGGGGGCCACCCTGGCCGGTGGGGGGGGTCAGAGATCGGCACGAAGCACACGAACATCATCGCGGACATCGCAAGGATCGGCACGGAGTGCATGACGTTCACGCACCAGAAGGCTTTCGTGTAGAACCACCGGACGATCGGATCGTGCGCAAGTGGATCGGGAAGAACCTGGCCGTCCAGAGCGGGAGCCGGAAGGCGATAGCTCCCGTGATGGACTCGTTGGAAACGCATCGCAGGACGTGGTCGCCGACCGATGTGGGGGGCGCGAAGCACGGCACGAGGCAGCTGCCGCCCTCGGGAGTCCGGCGCGCCGGGTCGCTGAGATGGTGGGCCACGCGGTGGGCACCGCTCGACGCGCAGAGCCCGAGCGGGCGGCGCGCGAGGGGCGGCGCGATGCGGCGGGGCGGTGGTGCAGCGCAGCTGCACCCTGGGAGGGGGCGCGGCCAGCCTGCCCGTGCAGAGCCAGAAGGGCCGCGGGGGCGTCTGCGCCCGTGGCCGCGCTGCGTCCTCCGGCCCCGGGCCGGAGAGAGGAGCGGAGAGGGGGGGGGGGAATGAGGAAGGGGGGGGGGGGTGTCGGTATCGGTATCGGTAAGAGTCGACTCGCTGCCGGAGCTTGGGGACCCCAAGCGGGTCACTGAGAAGATTGGTGGGCGAACGGGTCCCACCCTCCCCAGACCCCCGACGTAATGATTTTTTCATTACGTCGACCCCCAGAGGTCCTGACCTTTTTCCCCCATGACCGGCTTTGCATCCTGAGTCGTTTTTTGACGCTCCCGAGGCCCGGAGGGGGCCCCCAGGGGCCGAAAATAGCGAAAAACCTCCCGTCATGACTTTTTCATTACTCGAGGGGGTCTGGGTCTGTGGGGGTGGGACCCGAGAGGAGGCGGAGGATCAGGGGGAGAGAGGACAAGAGATCGCAGCAGCTCGGGCACGGGTGTCCGGGCCCAGCGGGCACCCGCGCCGCCGAAGGTCGGCCACGCCTGTCGGCTGCACGCACGAGCGACCCTGGGCAAGAGTGGCCTTTGGTGCGCGGCCTTTGGGGCGCGCAAGGCGCTAACATCGCATCGCGTTCGGCGGTCGGGGGACCCCGATGGGCCCGCAACAGAGGTCACCCCGGCGAAGGGTCAATCTTACGTGTAGTTGATCCTCACAGGGCGAGGCTGGGCGAGCCCGCGGCCGCGGGCCACGCCTCCTCGGCGGGCGCTCGCTGCTGGAGTTGCGAGTCACGCCGCCGAGCCCGCCGTCGGGGAGGTCGGCGAGGTTGGACTCCGCCCCACCGGGGCAGCCCACCGTGTGGTCGACCTGGGTCTCGGAGGAGCAAGCGGGTACGTCATGCCCGGCAGGAGCGCGCCTCGATGCGGAAGAGCAGGAGGTTGCGCACGTACAGGGCGACCACCTCGATGAAAGCGCTGTCGCAGCGGTGGCGATTGCACTCCCCCACCACGAGCTTGCGAGAGACTGGTCCACGAAGCGGCGGTGGGGGGCGGAGTCTAAATCTCCTGCCCACCCACCCCGCAAGGTTCCTCGGCGCGAGGGACGGGACCATCCCACCACGGCGTCGCGGTGTTAAAAAGCTACGAGGGCGGCACCCAAGGAGACGCTCGTACAGATCGCGTTCTAGTAGTCGCGAGGGGAGGAGGAGGAGGAGGAGGAGGAGGAGGAGGAGGAGGAGGAGGAGGAGGAGGAAGAGGAGGGAGGAGGAGGAGGAGGAGGAGGAGGAGGAGGAGGAGGAGGAGGAAGGGAGAGGAGGAGGAGGAGGGGGAGGAGGAGGAGGAGGAAGAGGAGGAGGAGGAGGAGGAAGAGGGGGAATGGGATGGGGAAGGCAGGGTGGGTAACAGCACGTGGCGGGCGAAGAGGCATCTGAAGGGGATGCAGAGCGCAGCAGGCATCGATGTCGAGCCAGACGCGCCTAACGAGCTGCTCGCTGTCCTGCTTCGTCGAGATGTGCTACGATGCTGACCAGAGTCGTCAGTGGGAAATGAACGCGAAGCGGTAAGAAGAGGATCCGGAGGAGTGGACCGCACACGCAAGAGGCGGTGGCCTGGCAGCCACCAGTCACTGGCACGTACTCAGCGCAGAACTGTCAAGTGCACTGTGCCCTCCGATTGAAGCACACGTGAGGACTGGGTCAGATGTCACATGCCTTGGGTGTGTACCCGCTCCTCCTCCTCCTCCTTCTCCGCCTCCTTCTCCTTCTTCTTCTCCTCCTCCTCCTCCTACTCCTCCTACCCTTCCCCCTCCTCCTCCTCCTCCTCCTCCTCCTCCTCCTCTTCCTCCTCTTCCTCATTCCTCTCCGTCTCCCTATGTCTCTTTCTCGCCCTTCCTCCCGTCCCGTCTTTTCATGGCTCCCAACCATTCGTCACCTCCCCCCTACCTTCTCTTTTCATCTTCGTTTCTCCTTCACTCTCTCATCCCCCCATCAAGCGAAACCAGGAAGAAAGTCACATCGGGTGAGGATGAATCGAGAATCTCTGAGATCCGGCGGCTCTGGAAAATGTATCGGGCGCCGCGGCCTTCGCAAAACTCTCCCCTACCCTGCCCTCTCCGGTCTCCATCCCCTTTCCCCTGTCTCATTCCCTCCCGCCTTCTCCGTTCTCTCTCCCCGCCCCCCTCGCCTGACCCCTCCCCCAGTCTCTCCCTCCCTTCACCTCTCTCTCCCCTTCTCCTCCATCTGCACCTTGTCCTTCTCTCTCCATCTTCTCATCCCCCTCCTCCCTCCTCCTCCTACTCGTCCTCCTCCTCTCTTCCTCCTCCTCCTCCTTCTCCTCCTCCTCCTCCTCCCACTCCTCCTCCTCCTCCTCCTCCTCCTCCTCCTCCTCCTCCTCCTCCTCCTCCTCCTCCTCCTCCTCCCCCTCCTCCTCCTCCTCCTCCTCTTGCTGCTCCTCGTGCTGCCGCGCTGGCCTCACTCGTTGTCGGCCTCGCACTGGTTGCACAGGAAGGCGTCGCACATGAAGGAGGAGACCCCGGAGCCGCCCCGCAGCGACCCCTGCTTCTGCGGCACTCTTCTCTGGCACCTTCCGCTCGGGGCATGCTGCACAAAGCCAGACGGACGACCACGAATGCCGGAGAATCTGTCCTCCTCGTTGGCGCCCTGGCCCCTGCCTCTCACCTCTCACCTTCTCCCTCTCTCTCTCTCTCTCTTTGTATTATCTCTCTCTCTCTCTTTCTCTCTCTCTCTCTCTCTATCTCTCTTTCTCCCTATCTACTTGTTGTGTTTCTTCTTCGCTATGTGTGTATATTTACATATACATATATGCTGAAACCATCGCGCGCGCCGCGCGCGCTCAACGTCTAGCTAGGGTCATGATCATCGTCATCATTGTCATCCTCATCCCCGTCATCTTCATCGTCATCGTCATGGTCATGGTCACCTTCACCATCACCATCACAACAATCATCATTGTCACCATTATCATCAGCATCGTGATCACCATCGCCACGACACATTCAAAGTTACTCCTCAGCCAAGCCAAGCATGTTATCGAAATCGCCATCGTTGAAGTTTACAACGGTATGAAAGGCAAACCCATCTCTTGCTGCGAATGTGTACTGCGTGGGTCCCTCTTGGCCCGCCATGTTGAGCTGAGCGCGTCTTTGTAGGGATCCTCAAGTGGCCCCTCGGGCCCCCTGGCGACTCTCTCGGGCTGTCTTGGAGCTCTCTTGTGCTACTTGAGACTTTTTCAGGCCGTCTTGGTGCCCTCTTGGAGGCCTCTTGGGCAGCCTGGGGTCGATTTTGGAAGCCTTTAGGGCCGTCGTTGCCGCTGTTAGGATTGAGAAAGCGAATATCCCAGAAAGGAATCCTTTTGGGTCGTTTTGGTCCGTCTGGGGGCCCATTTCGGCCGTCCCGAGCCCCTCTTGGCCCGACATGGGGAGCTGAGCCCGTCTTGGGGCCCTCTTGGGTCCTTCTCCGACCATGCAGGGATCCTCTGGTGGCCTCCTCAGGCCCCCTGGGGACTCTCTTGGGCCGTCTTGGCGGTCTCTTGTGCTGCTCGAAACTTTCTTCAGGCCAAGGGTCCTCTTGGGGGCCTCTTGGGCCGATTTTGGGAGCCTTTCGGGCCGTCGTGGCCGTTGTTAGGACTGAAAGAGCGGATATCCAGGAAATATAACTCATCCTTCGGAAATTCTTTATTTTTACCCTTGGGGGTCCTTCTCGGCGGCCTCTTGTAATTACCGTTTTGAGGGCCTTTGTGGCCGTCTAGGAACAATCTTGTGCTGTCTTCGAGCGCTCGTGGGCCGTCTTGAAACCATCTCAATGCGCTCTTCAGCCATCTTCCAGACAACCTGGGGCGCTTTGGGAGCCTCTTGGCTCTTGGGCCATCTTGGGAGCCTCTGGGGCGTCCGGGGCCCCTTCTGGGCCCTCTTGGAGCCCTCAAGGCCCCCCCGGACCGCCATGCAAACCAGTGGTCGTGGTTCTGAGCCCTCCCCCGGCCTACTTTGATCACGACCATCGCCAGCCACCACAAGCACCATCAGCTCCTCCTCCTCCTCCTCCTCCTCCTCCTGCTCCTCCTCCTCCTCCTCCTCCTCCTGCTCCTCCTCCTCCTCCTCCTCCTTGTCCTCCTGCTCCTCCTGCTGCTGCTGCTGCTGCTGCTGCTGCTGCTGCTGCTCCTCCTCCTCCTCCTCCTCCTCCTCCTCCTCCTCCTCCTCCTCCTCCTCCTCCTCCTCCTCCTCCTCCTCCTCCTCTTTTCTCTCAACGCACCCAGTACACGGGTGCGTACTGAAACGCGTGCTGCGAGCCTTCTTGGAACCATTGTGGAAGTCTCTGGGACCTCTGCAGGCCTTCCTTTGGAGTCCCGGCCCGTCTGAGGGCCCATTTCGGCCGTTCCATGTCCCTCTTGGCTCGTCGTGGGGAGCTCAAGCCGTCTTGGGGCCCTCCTGGAGCCCTCTCCGACCATGTAGAAATCCTCTGGTGGCCCCCTCGTGCTTCCTGGGGGCTTGGGCCGTCTTTAGCTCTTCTGTGCCGCTCGATGCTCTCTTCAGCCCATCTTCGAACCATATTTGGGGCCTCTGGGGCCGTCAGGGGCTCATTTTGATAACCTCTTGGGCCGTTGCGACCGCTGGTAGATCTGAAAAGAGAAACTCCCAGAACTATACGGTTTTTCATGCGACAATTCTTGATTTTTGCCTTTGGAGGGCCTTCTCAGCGGCCTCTTGGACAATCGTGGGGGGGTCCTTTTGGGCCTTTTGTGGTCCGTCTGGGAACCGATTTCGGCTGTCCAAAACTCCTGGCATGTTATGGGTAGCTGGGCCGTCTTGGGGCCCTCATGGAGCCATCTCCGACCATGTCGGGATCCTTGGGTGGCTCCCTCGGGCCCCCTGGGGACTCCCTCGGGATGTTTTGGAGCTCTCTTGTGCTGCTCGACGGTCTCTTGAGGCTGTCTTGGAGCCCTCTTGGGGGCCTCGTGGACCGGGTGGCGCCGATTTGGGGAGCTTTTGGGGCCGACGTGGCCGCTGATGGAACATAAGAAGCGAATGTCATCAAAACGTACGTTCTTCCATGAAATAATGTTCGTTTTTTGCACCCAGGAGCCTCCTCAGCGGCCTCCTGGACCGCCTTCACGGAGTCCTGGTAGGCGTTTTTTGGACCCTCTGGGAGCCCAGTTCGGCCGTTCTGGGTCCCTCTTCGCCAGTCATGGGGACCCGAGCCCGTCTTGGGGCCCTCGGGGGGCCCTCTGCGACTATGTAGGGATCCTCCGGTGGCCCCCTCGGGGTTCCTGGGTGCTCTCTGGGGCCGTGTTGGAGCTCTCTTGTGCTGCTTGAAAGTCTCTTCAGGCCGTCTGGAGGCCCTCTTGAGGGGCCTCTTGGGCCGTCTGGGGCTCATTTGGGGAGCCTCTGGGGCCGTCGCGGCCGCTGGTAGGACTGAAAAGCAAATCCGCCGATCCGGCCCGAGTTTCAAAGTTGTCAATTCCTGAGCTTCAGCTCTACTGGGGGGTGGGTGCCGGGGTGGCTCTGCCGGGGGAAGGGTAGGGGAGGGGGTCGATTTCATTCCCGGGGCGGAATCGGAGCTCCAGCTCATTACGGGACGGCCCTCTCGCCCAGGAGGGCCCCGACATGGGCCAAGAGGGCCCCGAGTCGCCGAACGATCGCTACAAGGCGCCCAAGATGTCCCCAAGACGGTTCCAGAAGCCTCCGAGATGCCTTCAGAAACCCTGAAAAAGGCCTCCCAAAGAAGGCCCAAATAAGTGTTTCCCATTCCTTCAAGGAAAACGTGCAATTTTCGCATATTCGCCTCCTGGGCCTTCAGAGCGTCGCAGACGCCCCAAGTAAGCCCCAAAACGGCCCAGGAAGCCGCCAAGAGGGCTCCAAGACGGCCCTAGAAGGGCCCAAGATGGCCCAGGAGGCCCCCGGAAAGGCCCAAAAGGGCCCCAGCACGGGCCCAAGAGGCGCCTGAGAGGGCGCCAAGACAGCGGAATAAGTGCCGAAGACGGCCCAAGAAACCCCCAGCAGGCCCCCAGAGGCCCCCAAGAGGCCTGAAAAGGCCCCGAAACGCTTCCAACTGGCCCCGAAGAAGCCTCCTGAAGCCCCCTAGAGGCCCCCAAGGGTCTCAACAAGTGCACCTAAGACGCCTTCAGGAGGCCTCCAAGCTGCCTCCAAGACTCCCCCCGAGAAGCCCAAAATCGGCCCCAATGCTTCCACAGCGCTTACGGCTAAACACAAGCGCTGCAATGCAAAAGGTTCTTCCACGCTTTCGCATTTTCCCCCGTTTTCGGTGTCCTTCACATCCATGATATCACAAGGGCCCGCAGAGGACCGCGCGAAGGCCCCAGAGACCCCAAAAAACACCATGGTTCCCAGCAGAGACTGGTGATGCACAAGGCTCCACAAAGAGCTGTGACGCAGACAGCTCTAGCACAAAGCTTTTCAGAGAGTGCGCTACATCGGCGAGGTGTCAACCCAAAGAAGGCCCACACCTGGCCCAAAGAGGCTTTCCAACAACCGCCAAACGTTTCCAACAACCGCCGAAAATCCCCTCATCCTCGTCATGTTCCTTCTTCTCCACCTCCCCCTCTTCCACTTCCCGCTTCCTCCTGCTCCTCCTTCATCCTCCTACTCCTGCCCCTCCCCCCCCAGCCCCCTCCACCTCATCATGATCCTCTTTCTCCTCGTACTCCGTCGCCTCCATTCCCAAACCTCATCATCATCCTCACCGCTCGCCGTCGTCGCCAGTCATGAGCGCCATCGTGCGCTTCCGGCAGCAACGGAAGCGCCCCGGATCGCCGGCACTAGCCAG
>CAUYUJ010016605.1:121549-154049 GCA_963575745.1 Prorocentrum cordatum
CAAATAGCAAGACAAGGCTACAGTGCGTTGGGTGCAAAAGTTCGCCAACTCATAAAACCCAAAGGCGATGAAAATGGTGATGCTAAAAGGTGTCGCCCCGCCCCAACACCCTTTGGCGCAGTGGGCACGCAGGCCAAGAAACGGCAAATGGGGCAAACCCAGAGCATCGGGGGGGTTGGCCGACCGCGGTCGCAAGACCGTGAGCGTGCGCCGATCGCGCATGCAGCCGGCGAGAATCGCCAATTCCCTCGCTAAGGGGACGGGAGAGGGGAAGAGGGAGGGAGGCAGAGGCGGAGAGGGGCCGACTACACAATTTCGACACCGAGGGCGAACAAATTCGATACCCTTGCACAACACTCCCGGCCGAGACTGGAAGAAACACACCGCGAAACGGGGTGTGAGAGGCGACCCTGTCCCGGCCGCGTGGCCGAAGGTACTGGCGCGCGATCGCCGCGCGCTCTGGTCTCGGCCTGGCCCAGGTCCACAACGCAGCACTGCGAACCAGAGAAGGCGGAGGGGGAGACGGAGGAGGAGGAAAGGAGGAGGGACAGCCTGAGCGTGTGAAAAGTGAAGCCGTCACGACAACCCGCCGTCGTCGGCGTCGAGTTGCTCGCACCATTCCGCCGCCAGCACCTCGCGCAGCTGGACCCGCAGCGCCCGGAGCATCGAGGCTGGCCCCAGACGAGGTCCAGGGTGGTGTCGCCACCAACCGTGGAGCTTGTATGTGGCGGTCGTGAGCAAGGCCCGCCGCAGCACGTCGTGGTGATGTGCAACCGGCTGCGCCCGCAGGACGCCCAAGAAGCCCGCCAGGCGGTCCTCCGGCGGAAGCGGCTGCACCCAGAGGTCAGAAGTGCCAAACGCTAAGATGTGCTTGCAAGTGGCGTAGTGCTGGATCGAGTCTTCATGGCCACAACCCATCATACACGTAGCGTGGCGATTCTGCATGCGCCTCCCTGACACCCAACAGTTGGTGAAGGTGCGAAGCATTGCGGCGACCACCCTCGGCTGAGCATGCCCCCGCAACCAGTTGACTGTGGACAGGAAGCGGTCGACTCGACGGCCCGGGAGGACATTCAACCGCCAGCGGTCAGCATCGGTCAGCTATTCTCTGGAGTATTGGATGAAGTTCAGCGACCCTGGGGGCGAGGGTGAGTTGGGCGCGAACCGCAGCTCTCTGTAATCCTCGCTGAACCCGACGTGCTGCTGGCCGTGTCCATGGCCGGGGCCCGCCCAACTCGTGTTCCAGAGAGGCGACGGTGATGCCGCGTACTCTGAGGTCCTCAACAGCCTGCGAGAGGGTGTGCAAGATGCTGCCGTCAAACCACGTACGCCACTGGGCAACCCGGATGACCCTGTCCGTGTTGCTTTCCAGCAGGCGAAGTGCTCGCGCCCGCGCCTGGACCCGGAGCCCGCCCGTGGTTCCCGCCTCCCGTGCGGCGATCCGGAGCTTCGCCGCCTTGGCCATGAACGCCACGCTTGCGAAGGACTTCGGCATTCCAGTCAGGTCCAAGTACGGCAACAGCAACAGCAGGGAGCCGTTGCCAGGGCAGCGAACCAAGTTCTTCATGCACTGGGCCTCTTGGTCTTCCCATCCTGGCGGGAGATCCTCCAGCTGTGCAACGTAGGACAGGACAGGCAATATGTAGACCGAGTACGCGAGCACGGCGACGTGCAAACCGCCTCCAGCCTGGCCCCAGAAAGATGATCGCTCCAGAAACTTCCGCATCGGTTTCTCCCAAGACTTGGTCGCCCGTCCTGGGCCCAGGTGTACCCCAAGGTACTTTGCGGAGTCGTCAAAATGCATCCTCCCCCATTGCGGCACCTCCTGCTGCACCGTGCGCCGGGCTAATGCTGAGTTCGGCTCACTGAGGTCCACCCAGACGCACTTGTCCATGTTCAGCTCCAGGCCTGATATGGTGGCGTAATCCGCCAGGAGAGACGCCAATGGCGGTGCCGACTCGCGCCAGGCCTGGAGGACCAAGGCAATGTCGTCGGCGTACGCCCTGATGAGAACACCCGGGACCGTGCGTCGAATGCGGCGCAGCAACAAGTCGGCCACGATCGCAAAGAGAACCGGGGAAAGCGGGCAACCCTGTCTGATCCCGCTCTCGACGTAGAAGCCCGCGTGCCGCCCTCCCCCCACCGCCAGCCAACACCAGTTGTTGTGGTATAGCGTCGTGATCATATTGAGCAGTTCTGCGGGGAGGCCCAGGTGAGCCAGAGTGGAGAGCATGAACGACCTCGTGACGCTCGGGAAAGCAGCGCGGAAGTCGAGGAAGACTGCGCTTCCTGCATCCTCTGTGAGGGCCACCTCCATCATGCGCTCGTCGACCGCCAGGATGTTGCTGATCATCGACCGGCCTGGCAGAAAGCCTTGCTGTTCCTGCGAGACCCAAAGAGCGACGCACTTCTCCAGCTGGAGCCGCACTGCGTTGGCCAGGATCCGACTGTCCCCGTTGGCGATGCTGAGGGGGCGCGTGGCGTCGGGCATGCACCCCAGCCGCTCCCCGCCCTCCAACGGCGTGCCAACTTTCGGCAAGAAGACCATGAGTGCATCGTTGAAGGCCGGGCAGTCCCGGGCGACAATCTCCAGGCCGTCGCCAGACATCATATCGCCAAGGACCGCCTCAAGAACATCCCCGCCCAGGGGCCCGAGCGCCTGCCACGCGGCGAGCGGGGGCCCGTCTGGCCCCGGCGCTGACTTCGGTGCTTCTTTGATGGCCTTGTCAAGGTCTTCACGTGAAGGCAGCCACTCTTCCCGGCGAAGGCGACGAAGAATGCCGAGCTGCGCGGGGCCAAGGTCTTCTGTGCACCATCGTTGGAGAGCGTTTTCGTCGTGTTGTCGACGCCTGAATGCCCCTTGCCAGTGCGAGCGCAGGGCTTGCGCCATGCCCTCCGGGTCCGTCAGCATTTCCCCGTGGCGGTCCACGACGCCTCCCAGGGCAGCCGAGCGGCCCGGGGCCAACCGCTTGAGCAACTGCATGACCCTGTTGCGGCGGCGCTGGAGCAACTCGAAATCTGGCTCGTCGACGGCCGGGCCCCCCTCGGCAGCTTGCACTTCCCGTAGTTGCTGCAAGGCCGAGCCTCGGGCCAGCTCCACCGCGTGCGCCTGGATGGCCTCCAACGGGCGGCCGAGCATGGAGTTCAGCTTGGGGTGCGCCTGGCAGCAGCGGCGGACCGTTCCCACCGCCCCCCGCCCCAGCGCTCGGATACACCTCAAGGTCCAACCAAGATGATCATCGATGTCTGTCGTCTCAGACACCTGGTGCTGCCTCTCGCTGCCCATCGTGTCGGAGATAATCCTCATCGCCTCCTTCAGGGCGGGCGAAGCCAGAAAGGCACGACGAGGGAGTAGCCAGGAGGGACTCGGAATCCTGGGGGACGGACGCCCCGCTGAGGTCCGCCGTATGCTTCAACTCCGCCTGCCGCAGGAGCGTCTGGTACAATGCTGCCACCCGTACGCCCCAGGCAGGTTCTCGAATCAGCGCCGCCGGAACCGGACGAGGCTGGCCCGAGGTTGGCTGCGCCCGCCGGCGGCCGAAGGCAACAGCGCGATGATGTGACAGATGCGGCACCCAGGACAGCGGGGCGCAGTGCAGGGTCGTGTCCAACTGGGTGGACACATGCGCATTCCAGTAGACCCTGTCGATCCTCGATCGGCACCCAGCGTCGTCATGAGTGGCCTGCGTCTGGTGGAGCTCGTGGAGGCCGTGCCTCCTACAGAGCCCCTCCTGCCAGTGATCTTCATCGGCCTTATCCCTGACGCTCGCGTGCAGGATGGGGTCGTGAAGACGGTCGTCCTTCGAGGTCCGGTCCGCCCCCTCCACCACCCAGTTGAAGTCCCCTCCGATGACGCTCATCACCTGGGTCTTTGGGGCCATCATCGTGTCGATGCGCTCCCGCATGAGCTGCCGCTGCCTTTTCACCTGCATGTTGGCCTCCTCGTCCGTCGCAGCACGCACGAGGCCGCGGGTGCCGGTGGCAAAATAAACCGTCCAAATGTCGAGCGCACCAGGGGGGCCTCGTAGTCGAAGTACAGCGGCACGCCCTGGGACGGCCTCCTCCCAGACTGGGTCCGGGTCGAATTGCCGCAGGAAGCTGTCGCGGAGGATGATGCCTACGCCCGCCCTGGCAGAGGTGCCTGTCGACCACATCGCCGTGAAACCCGGCGACGGCCGCCAGGCGGCCTTGTCGCCGTCCGTCACATGCGCCTCGGAGAGCAGCACGAAGTCGCGTCCACGAAGTAATCGCATCACATATTTGGCCTTCGCGAAGTGCTTCCTGACGTCCACTGCGAAGAATGCCTGGGAGTTCCAAGCGGCTCCCACTAGCGAACCGTGGTACGGACCGTCATGCCTATGAACTGGGCTTGTGGCCGAAGCTCCGGATCGAGGCGGTGGCGTGGCAGGTGCTGGCGCCTGAGCCTCATGCCCCGGAGGGGGCGAGGCCCGCTGGCGCTTAATCCGCGGGGCCGGCGCTGCAGGCGGCAGACTGGGTAGCTGGCGCGCTCGCTGGACGGCCGCCCGAATGGCGACGCAGTGAGGAATATCTTGATGCTCCCCGGCCACAGGGAGCTGCAGAGGCACCACCTGAGAAGGGCATGTAATCAAATTATCTGCGCACGGCGCGCCTGAAGCGGAAGATGAAGAGGAAGAAGAAGTAACCGCCTGAGCCGTTGATGCCCTCCCCCGTGTAGTTGTAGATGCAGTCCCAAGTGTAGTCGCAGATGAAGTCCCAAGCGAACATGAAGATGAATTCGCATGCAATGCAATCCGGCGGCAGGAGAGCACGACATCCAGACACCAAGAGGTGATGCCGTGCTCGTCGATGACTCGCGTTGCCACCGGGCCCAGGCTCGCCGCGGACAGTCGCGGCGAGCTGTGCCGACTCATGCCCGCGAGGCGGGGGGGTCGGCGCCCCCCCCCGCGGATGCCGTTTTTTGCAGCAGCCGCCGTGTTGAGCAGGCCGTTGCCCTCCAGGTCCTGCAAGTCCGTCGTGCACTCCAGGCTGACCAAATCGGCCCCCAACTGGATCGCTCGTCCGTGCACCGCCTGCGTGAACCTGCGCGCTTGGTCGTCGGTGTCAAGATGCACGCGCACTCTCCCTGTAGCCGCGGCCGGGTTCTCCTTCGCCAGCCACGTCCAAGTAGGGCCAGTGGGCTGTGGCCCCACGTCGGACTCCGTCAGCGCCAGCCCGGAGTGGTGGCCGAGAACCTCTATCAGCTTCTGCACGACGGCCTGCGGATTCGCCCCCATGTGGCCGAGAACCTTGACCTCGGCCTCCGGCTTGACCAATCCTACCACTCCCCTGCCTTTCCGGGCTTCCCGGCGAACCGCCGCCAGCTGCTGAGGCGACGCCGACGGGTAAGCCCATGGACGTCCACCCTGCGTACGGTTGGAGGGCCGCCAGCGGAGTCGCAGGAGCGACACCTCTGGATCCTCCTGCAAGATGTGGTTCATGATTGTCTTCCACTGGTCCGCACTCCCCTCCACGATGGCCAACGCCCGGTCTGAGGTGTAGGCCAGGAGCTCCTTGCAGTGCGGCCAGGCCTTGCCGAACGCCTCCGGCCCCGTGACCTCGAGGATATGGCAGCCAGGGTCGGTGTAGAGATGCTGGCCGCCGATGTGCACCGACTGCGCCAGACGATCCGCCCGGCGAGTCCGCAGATGACGCATATGCAAGTCGATGTCGAGACGGGAGACACCTGTCGGGAAGTGGATGGGGATCTGGATCCGAGGGGCCGTCTTGAGGTGAACAGGGCTTCTCTCCGAGTCCCCCAGGGTCGCTCGAAGCGGGGCGAGCCCTCGCCGCAGCGTCGCCAACGTGGTCGTGACGTCCTCCATCGCCATGTCCGCGTAGTAGGTCTCGCCCAACTCCATGGTGAATAGCGGGGCCGCCTCAACGAAAAGCTTCGGGAGCGAGACGGTGACCTTGCCGGCGACTGTGGCGATGATGAGGCCGTGATTGCCGACCACGGGCCCTGCCGAGCCCGTGGACACCATCTGCAATGGCCGGGGCAACAACTCGATCGACTTGACCAGGCCAGCCCATTGAGGGCCCATGAGCGGGCTCCAACACATGTCCATGTGCGAGTCCACATCGGAACAACCCTGGAAGGTGGGAAGGGTGGACAAAAGTCGGCATCGGAAGTCTGGAACATCCCCGCAGTGACGCAGCAGAGCCGAACGGAGTCGACCGAGGGCTGCCGCGTCCGTGGGCGCCCACAGTACGGCGCCGCAGGGCAGACCCTGCAGAGTCGCCACGTCGCCCGCGTACAACTTGGATGTCGTTTCCCGGTCCTGCTGCACCTTGGCTTCCGTCGAGCCGGTGGCCGTCAGCACGCGAGACAGCTGGGTGAGGCACTGCTCCCCTGGTGCTCCACCCGGGGGGCAGAGCAGGTCGAGGGCAACCGGGCCCAGCTCCATGTAGAGGGGCACAGGCCTCTGCTTGTGCCGCCGGCGCGCTTGGAGCAAGTCCGGGAGGGCCGTCAGGCAGGCCTCGCGGGCTGCCTCATATCGTAGCTTCGCAGCCCCGACCGCCTCCATATCACTCGCTGTCCAGGTGGAGCCCATTGCTATGTCGAGAAGCTGGGCGGCCCAATCCGCGCTGCGAACGATGTCCTTCGCAGTGGGCTCCATCCCTTCCAGTGCCAGCCGGCCGAGGCGACGCCAGACATCAGGCTCGTCAGGGTCGAGCCCGACTTGCCGGAGAAGGCCATGCAGATCGTCCCAAGCGTGCAACTCCGAGCGAAGACGGAGAGGGGTAGCCGACGGGCCCGTCGCTGCCTGGGCCTGCAGCAGCTCGAAGTGGTGCAGAATGATCGTCTCGCAGTGCCTGGCGAACATGTCGTTGCTGCTCGTGATGTCGTCGTCGTCGTCGTCGACGTCGTCAATCTCGATGGCGCCCAACGCAACTGACGCAGTGTCCAGCTCGATCTGCCGCATCTCCTGTGTCAGGCCGGTGTGGCTCTGCTGGGGCTCAGGAGGAGGCAGTCCTGGCGGCACCGGTGCATTCGCCAGCGCGGCGCCCCCGGCACGCGCCCCCGGAGTGGCCCCGCCCGCCGCTGCTGGTGCGAGGGTGGCTGCGAAGCGACTGCCGGGCAGCCCCTGCCCGCAGCGCCGGCAGCGGCCCAGCTCATCGGCCGATGCGGGCAGTGCGCCGAATAGCGGGCATGCCGCATGAGTGCACGCCATCGCAAGCAGAGAGGGGAGTCTGAGAGAAATGGAGTGTGCTGGGAAGAGCCTGAATGCGCCCTATGCGCGGGCACTCGGGGCCGGCCCAATTGAGCCGGATGTTATACTTGAGCCAAAGGCTTGTGGGTGTAGTTGTAGATGTAGATGTGAGTGTAGTTGTAGATGTAGATGTGAGTGTAGTTGTAGATGTAGATGTAGATGTAGCTGCATGTGTACACGTAGATGTAGCTGTATGTGTAGATGTGGATGTAGGTCTCGATGTAGATGAAGGTATCAAGCTGTACTATCACTACTACTACTACTACTACTACTACTACTACTACTACTACTACTACTACTACTACTACTACTACTACTACTACTACTACTACTACTACTACTACTACTACTACTACTACTACTACTACTACTACTACGACTACTACTACTACTACTACTACTACTACTACTACTACTACTACTACTACTACTACTACTACTACTACTACTACTACTACTACTACTACTACTACTACTACTACTACTACTACTACTACTACTACTACTGCTGCTGCTGCTGCTGCTGCTACTGCTACTGCTACTGCTCCTGCTACTGCTACTACTACTACTACCGCTACTGCTACAACTGCGACGATGAGGAGAAGGAGGAGGACGGCGTTTACCGTTACAACTAATATTGCTCTCCTCGCGGCTCCAACTCCTAGGTAGGGTCGCTCTGGGATATTGTTTTATACTAAATCCCTGCATGTTGTACACATGATCCGCACGCGGAGCATGTATTAAAAACGGCACTGTAGAGACAATGTATGTAAACGTGCTTGCGTTGCGCACATGCGCGCATGCACTCGTATGATAAGTGTTCATGACGCGAAAATCGTCGGACCGCGAAATATGAGCCTGAACCCGACGCCGCAATCCAGTTCAAACTTTTCCTCCGTTCTCTCATCCGAGAACGCCCGCAGTCTAGTCCAAAACCAAACGAAGCCATCAACCCACCAGCGCGCACCCAAAACAGAACCAACAACATTTCCAGAAATTGTCCGGAAATATCGAGCTTCGCCGTCGCTTGCCCCCTCTGAACCCGAGCTCCCCACACAAAAAAAGGCAACCGCGCAACGGCGACAAATTACACACCAAAACTCTGGTTAAAACTCCCCTCTGGCCCGAGACACCCACGCACAAGGAACAACGGCGCAACCGCGACGAATTTCAAGGCAAAGTTCTGTTTCGACCCCCCCCTTGGGCCCGACCCCCCACACGAAGGGAGCAAACGCGCAACCGCGACGAGGCCCCTGGCCCACGACCCAGGCGCGGTGGCGGGGTGGGCTGAAAGAAATTATGCAGACAACCAACTCCACTCTCGCATTTCGGCGGCAAGCGAGCTCGGCGGCGGCGGTCCCGAACAATAGATGCACTTCTCAAAAAACGGAATCGGCGACGGCGGCCCGCCCAGAGACTTGGGGGCGTAGAGGCCCAATAGATCTGGTGATGAATTGAGTTTGATTCATCACCAGGTCTACCATGCGAACCCTGCCGCTGGGGCCTTCGGTGGAGCTCCTGTGGGGCCACGATCCTCGTGAGGGGCGTGCCGAAATGGCCCGTGCCGAAATGGGGCGAGGCCGCCATGCAACCTTTCCCTCTGGGGCCTTAGGTGGAGCTCCCTACGGGGCCACGAAACGTGTGAGGGGTGTGCCGAAATGGGGCGAGGCCGCCATGCAACCTTTCCCTCCGGGGCCTTAGGTGGAGCTCCCTACGGGGCCACGAAACGTGTGAGGGGTGTGCCGAAATGGGGCGAGGCCGCCATGCAACCTTTCCCTCTGGGGCCTTAGGTGGAGCTCCCTACGGGGCCACGAAACGTGTGAGGGGTGTGCCGAAATGCGTGCGGTGCGGGGGAGGAGGGAGGAGGGGGAGGAGGAGGAGTGAGTGAGTGAGTGAGACGCGGGGCGCCGTCTCTTCAAAACGAGGACCCAACACCACAGGATGGTTGGTAAACAACCGGGGAATAAACCAGTTTGACCAGGAAAAACTCCACTCCACCGGTGTATCTGCCATCAGACCAGTCCCCTCCCCCCTCCCCCCTCCGCGGCCGCGCCCCCCACACTCGCCTCCCTCCCAAGACATCCGACGTCTCGATTTTTGTCAATACGGGGTCCCCGGAACTCCCGACCCCTACCAGGGCAGACCTTGCATGCCAGGCCGTTTTGGCCGGCCCCGGAGCCTGACGAGGGCCCCCAGAGGCCGAAGACTGCGAGAAGCCTCCGTCTTGATGCTCTGCCAGAGCATCCAACGTCTTCAAGACAGATTTGAGGACGTCGGATGCGCGGGGGGCCGAAGAGGGAGGGGGGCGAAGAGGGCCACGGGCCACTGGCGGCCGCCGCGTCCTCAGCGCGAGAGGGCCCTGGCCTCCTCCGCCATTCGGCGGCGAGCCCAGAGAGGGGGGGGGCCCGAGCGGGAGCAGGCCGTCTCGGAGGGCGGCGGGGCTTCCCGGCAGTCCTCCGGCCTTCGGGGCCGCCGTGGCTTCGGGGAGGGGCTCGCGCGGCTTCTGCGAGGGCGCGAGGCCTTCTGGGAAGCGCCGCCGCCCTCTGAGACGGGCTGCCCCCTCCCACTTCCCCCCCCATCTGGGCTCACCGCCGAGCCGTGCCGCCGAGTCGAGGCGGGACCTTGGCGAGGCAGACGGCCGACACGCTGGAGGAGGAGGAGGAGGAGGAGGAGGAGGAGGACGAGGAGGAGGAGGGAAGGAAGAGTGAAGAGAGGGAAGAGATGGAAGAGAAAGCAGGAGGAGGCGGAGGAGGAGAGGAGGAGGAGGAGGAGGAGGAGGAGAAGAGGCGGAGCGGGCGTTAAGCGCATGTCCCCGCCGCAGCCCTCCGCCTCGTGCTGTCCGCCGCCGCGGATGCCCCACGCCTGCTCAGCCGGCTGGAAACGTGGCACTGCCGCGCATCTTGCGACGGGCCCGAGCCAGGCTTGGACAAATGTTGTGAGGAGGAGAAAATGAGAAAGAGGAGGAGGAGGGGAGGAGGAGGATGATAAGGCAGGGCTCGGAGTGGCAAAGGAGGAGGAGAAGGAGAAGGAGGAGGGTGAGGAAGAGAGGGAGGAGCAGGAGGAGGAGGAGAGGGCGGGACGAGAGAGATGAGCACGAGGAGAGGAGAGGGAAGACCGAGACGTGAGGAGCAAGATGGCAGGATGAGGAGGGCGAGGGGGAGGACCACGAATCTCCCGAGGAGGAGGAGGAGAAGGAGGAGGTGCAGGAGGAGGAAGAGGAGGAGGAGGAGGTGCAGGAGGAGGAAGAGGAGGAGGAGGAGGAGGAGGAGGAGGAGGAGGAGGAGGAGGACGACGACGACGACGACGACGGCCACGCGCGCGAGCGGTCAGTCCCGCTCAGACCGCGGCTTGCCGAGCACGCGCTGGAGCTTCGCGGCAAGGGGCCGGAGCCACAGCAGCCCCGTGAGCGCCCCCAGCGCGAGCGCCAGGGCGCCCGCAGGGGTCCAGGGCTCCGGGCTGCCCGCGGCGCGCTGCTCGCCGAGCAGCTCGGGGTACACGTGCTCCGTGTACCACCCCATGCTCCTCGCGGCGGAGGAGGAGGAGGAGGAGGAGGAGCGGGCAGTTAGCGCAGCCCCGCCCGCAGCCCTCCGCCTCGTGCTGTCCGGCGCCGCGGATGCCCACGCCTGCTGCCGCCGGCTGGGAACGTGGCAGCTGGCCGCGCGCTGCGACGGGCCCAGAGCCAGGATTGGACAATGTGTGAGGAGGAGAAAAATGAGAAAGAGGAGGAGGAGGAGGAGGAGGAGGAGGAGGTGCAGGAGGAGGAGAAGGAGAAGGAGGAGGGTGAGGAAGAGAGGGAGGAGCAGGAGGAGGAGGAGAGGGCGGGACGAGAGAGATGAGCACGAGGAGAGGAGAGGGAAGACCGAGACGTGAGGAGCAAGATGGCAGGATGAGGAGGGCGAGGGGGAGGACCACGAATCTCCCGAGGAGGAGGAGGAGAAGGAGGAGGTGCAGGAGGAGGAAGAGGAGGAGGAGGAGGTGCAGGAGGAGGAAGAGGAGGAGGAGGAGGAGGAGGAGGAGGAGGAGGAGGAGGAGGACGACGACGACGACGACGACGACGACGGCCACGCGCGCGAGCGGTCAGTCCCGCTCAGACCGCGGCTTGCCGAGCACGCGCTGGAGCTTCGCGGCAAGGGGCCGGAGCCACAGCAGCCCCGTGAGCGCCCCCAGCGCGAGCGCCAGGGCGCCCGCAGGGGTCCAGGGCTCCGGGCTGCCCGCGGCGCGCTGCTCGCCGAGCAGCTCGGGGTACACGTGCTCCGTGTACCACCCCATGCTCCTCGCGGCGGCGAGCTCATGCATCATCCTCCGCCTCCGCCTCCGCCTCCGCCTCCGCCTCCACCTCGCCTTCGCCTTCGCCGCCTCCTCCTCCTCCTCCTCCTCCTCCTCCTTCTCCTCCATTCCTTCTCCTTATAGATAACTCCCCCCGGTCGCACACCCCGAGGCCAGTTTTTAGCGCGGGCCGGGCGTTTCGCCTGAGATCTCCTCACCATTTATGACTCTGAAGCTTAAAAAGTGACAGCAGTTTCACAGATGGAGGGCGGGTGGTTTTCAAAATGTGGCTCTCGCCGCAGCGCCGCGCACATTCGTCTTAAACATCTGCGAGAGCTTCACGGATCGAGGGCGGGTGGTTTTCAAAATGTGGCTCTCGCCTGAGCGCCGCGCACATTCCTTGTAAACAGTTGCAAGAGTTTCACAGAATATTGAGGGCGGTTCCTTTTCAAAATGTGGCTCTCGCCTCAGCGCCGCGCACATTCGTTTCCTAAATTTGCAAGAGTTCCACGGATTCCCATGAAATCATGATTATGCGGGCGCAACAGTTATGTTGAACCGCTGTGTTGAAGTCCCAAAGAATGGCGTTCTGGCACGACTATGGATCGTGAAGACGCAGCGGTCAGGTTGATACGTGGCGTTGACATCCCGAGAACAATGTTTTGGCACGCTTCAGGATTTTCAAACTGTTGTCTTCCAACGAGGCGGTTCCCTCAATGGAAATGATCCGTTGTAGGGGCCTATGAAGAGGGAACTTGGAGGGATGCTGAATTCCAACATCGTTGATGACTCTTGGGTTTCCACTGGTCCTCCTCCTCCTCCTCCTCCTCCTCGTCTTCTTCTTCTTCTTCCTCCTCCTCCTCCTCCTCGTCCTCCTCTTTTCCCCTCCTCCCCTCCTCCTCCTCCTCCTCCTCCGCCTCCGCCTCCGCCTCCTGCATCCACCTCCTCCTCCCAGTCCCTCCTCTTTCCCCTCCGCATCCGCATTCGCCTGCTGCTGCTGCTCCTCCTCCCCCTCTTCCTCCTCCTCCTCCTCCTCCTCCTCTCCCTCCTCCTCCTCGTCCTCCTCCTCCTCCTCCGCATCCAACCTCCTCCTGCCTCCACCTCCTCCTCCTCCTCCTCCTCCGCCTCCGCCTCCTTCTCCTTTTCCCAATCTCTCCTCCTAGTCCCTTCTCTTTCTCCTCCGCATCCGCATCCGCCTGCTGCTGGTCCTCCTCCTCCTCTTTCTCCTTCCTGTTCCCTCTCTTTCATCTCTCTCTTTCCTCTCTCTTCAATCTCTCTTCTCTCCTCTTCCTCCTCCTCCTCTTCCTCCTCCCTGTTGCCCCCCACTCTTCCCTCACTCTTGCAATCCTCTTCCTCCCTCCTCTTACTTCTTAACCTCCTCCTCCTCCTCATACCTCCTCCCCTCCTCTTCCTCCTCCTGTTCCCTACTCTCTATAATCAATCTCTCTCCCTCCTTTTCCTCCTCCTCCTCGTCCTCGTCTGCCTCCTCCTCTCCCCTCCACATGTATTCCTCTCACCCGTCCCTTCCCTCTCATCAGTCTTCCTCCCTCTTCTCCTCCCTCCCTCCTCCTCTTCTTCTTCCTCCTCCTCCTCCTCCTCCTCCTCCTCCTCCTCCTCCTCCTCCTCCTCCTCCTCCTCCTCTAGCATCCTCTGGCGTGTCGGCGGCCTTCCGCGCCCAAGGTCCTGTTTCGATCCAGCGGCATGGCTCGGCGGCGAGACCAGGGGGAAACGAGACTTCTCACAGGCCGGCGGGGCTTTCTCGGAAGCCCTCCGAGAAGTCCCTCCGAGAAGCCGTCGCTGGCCTCGCAGAAGGCTCAGGCAACGCTTCGGGAGGCGCGAGGGCTTCCGAGGAGCGCCGCCGCCTTCTGAGAAGGCCTGCTCCCGCTCACTTCCCCCCTCGGCTCGCCTCAGATCCTCAAGACGGGGGAGAATCCAGGCATGCTCGCGCCGTGACAACTAACCCCAGCAAAGCGCCCCGACAGAAGCAGAACGCGACCACGTGTGCACCTCGTTGTATTCGGCTGTGCGCAATAGTGGCCCTGGGTAATCGTGACCGTTGGTGCGCGACTTTCTGGGGGCCGCGGGGGGACCAAACCTGGGCGCGCAAGCAGCTGCTACTGCTTCGTTCTCAGCCACATGGGGACCCATCTGTGCCCGCACCCTCTTCCTCCTCCTCCCAGGGCCGCCACCTCCCCGCGACGCGACGCGCCCAAAACGCCGCGGGCCAAGCCACAGACACCCGCGGAGACCACAGGACGCAAGGATACCTTGCCCCTGGGCTGCCAAGGGCACGACGCGCGATGCGCAGGACACAAGAGTACCCTTGATTTGGCAGGGTCGACCTACTAATCCGGGCCGCCTGTACTCAAACCCTCCAGCGAAACGCTCTCGGGGAGAACTTGTAGCAACGGGCGGTCTGTGACCATTCTCGGCCTCCAGGGGCCCTCGCTGGGCCTCGGGGCCGTCGGGGCACGACTCTGGTCGAAAGGCCAGCCCTGGGGAACGGGTCGGGACTTTTGGGGGCCGCGAGCCGAAAAGATCAAGGCATCGCACGTCCAGGGGGGGGGGGGGGGGGAGGACGAGGGAGGGTGGAGGGCGAGGGAGTGGGTGGAGGTTGAGGGAGAGGGGGGTGGATGACGAGGGAGTGGGAGGGAGGGGGAGTGGAGGATGGAGGGAAGGTGGAGGGCGAGGGAGAGGGTGGAGGACGAGGGAGAGGGGGACGACGAGGGCGACCAGGGGGAGGATGGACGGCGAGGGCGACGGGCGAGGGTGGAGGACAAGGGGGAGGGGCAGGAAGGGAGGACTGCGGAGAAGGATGCAGGAAGAGGGGCAGTGCGGAGGAGCCCGATCACAGAGGAGTCCAGTGTGGCTGCTGCAGTAAGGAGCGCTAGATAAGGAACGAAGCCCCTCTTTGGCACCAGAAGAGCCTGGGTGCACAAGGAGGGCAGAAGGAACAATGACGGAATAACCTGAGACACAGCGAGCCCCTTCCGAGCTCAAAGCGGTCCTTATTTCAGCGTCGCGACTGTACGGTGCTGGAGACGGGAGGAGGAAGAGGGGAAGAAGAGGGGAGAGGATGAGGTTCCTCGTTCGCGATTCGGCTACCTTGCTCCCACAGGTACCGTGTGGTGAGCGTATACTCTGAGTCACGTTGGGCTTACTTCTACTTCTACTTTCTACTACTTCTACTTCTTTTTACTGGTCTACATCTTGCCCAAAAAAAACCTTATTTGGTTGGCCCCGCTATAAAAAAATTAACCTAAATTAAAAGAAACGCCAGCCAAAACGCAAACAAGAAAAAGTGTGAAACGCTACTTAAAAAGCTATGCTACGTGTAAAACGAAAAAAACGCTTACGGCAACGAAAAAACGCTAAAACGAATAAATGCTGCTACGGATAAGCTAAACGCCTAAGTCAGAGTCCTGTGGTCTGCAGCATCACATACAGTCGCTGCAACTGTCGTCGCCCTAAGGTTCGCTTCGCCCCGCCCGAACGGAAAGATGAGGATACGGAAACGACGACGCTGATGAGCCGTTAGGTGATGGGAGACAGCTGGTATCTGGTCGGACGCGGCAGCGAGGAGGAGGAGTAGGAGGAGGAGGAAGGAGGAGGAGATTAGGAGGGGAACGGAGGAGGAGGAGGAGGAGGAGGAGGAGGAGGAGGAGGAGGAGGAGGACGGATAGCGAAGGACGGGGTAGCAAACCAACTCACGTCGCCGGTTTTCCTGGCGCCTCCCGGCGCCGGAGGCGACCAAGTATCGAATAACGGGCCCCATAAAGGAGCCAAGACCAGCTGCATGCAGCAGCTTTCTTTCGCTTCCCGTACCCCCCTCGCCCACCGTGCCCCCTTTTCATCCGCCACGAGTGGTGATGGTGACGACAGTGACGATGACGGCCGAGCACCCTGACGGGGTGGAGGGAGGAGGAGGAGGAGGAGGAGGAGGAGGAGGAGGAGGAGGAGGAGGAGGAGGAGCGCTCGCGCAGTATACCCCGTACCCCCCCCGTTCGGGAAGCAAAAGTCACTACCCCGAGGCAAGAGCGACCTTTGGAGCGCGCCTTCCGGGCGTCACCAGGGAAGGGGGGAGGGACGGGGGGGGGGGGGGACGGGGGGCGGAAGTCCAACCGCGCGAGCCGCTGCCGCCACCCCACATTGCAACATCGCATTGGAAAGCTCGGCCGGAGCTCTGGACTGGACTCCATCACTCTGCGGCATTGGGCGAGCCAGATCGATCCGTGAGGGCCGAGGGGGTCCGAAACTGGGCAGGATCGCCCACTGTGGCGAGATCGCGACGCTAGGACCCCAGTGCACCGCATTCCGGCGATCGGGAAACCCTCGTGGGCCCGCGGCAAGGTCACTCTGGCGAAGGGTCACTCCTGCGTGCAGCCGACGACCTCTGGCCGAGCCGGGCCACCTGGGTGCTCTGGCATCCCAGCGCGGCCCTGCGGTCGCTCCTCCTCCGGCTCCGCCTCCACCTCCTCCATTCCTTTTCGTTATACCTAACAGGCCGGGCCTTTCTCCTCCTCCTCCTCCACCTCCTGCCCCCCCTCCTCCACCTCCTGCCTCCACTCCTCCTCCTCCTCCTCCTCCTCCTCTTCTCCTTTTCCTTGTACGATTAATAATCTTTTTAGGGCTATAGGGCTATGGGGCTATAGGGATATAGGGCTAAAAGGCTCTGGGGCTATAGGGCTATAAAGAAATAGGGCAATAGGGCTATAGGGCTAGAATGCTACAAGGCTAGAAAGGCTAGAAAGGCTATAGGGCTATTAGGGCTATGGGGCTATAGGGCTACAAGGCTACCAGGCTGTGGGGCTATAGGGCTATAGGGCTATAGGGCTATAAGGCTATAGGGCTATAGGCTTATACGGCTATAGGGCTATAGGACTGTAGGGCTATAGGGCTATAGGCTATAGGGCTATAAAAGGCTATCAGGCTGCAGGGCTATAGGGCTATAGGTCTATTAGGGCTATAGGGCTACATGGCTGTAAGGCTGTAGGTATAAGGCTATAGGCTTATAAGGCAATAAAGGTACCGGGTTATAGCCCGGGCACCCGGGCACCCGAGCACCCGGACACCTGGGCACCAGGGGCACCCGGGCACCCGGACACCCGGGCACCCGGGCACCCGGGCACTCTGGCACCCGGGCACCCGGGCACCTGGGCATGCACCCAGGCACCTGGGCATCGAGGCATCGGGGCGTGCCGCCGAAATCGGCGCCCCACCTCACCTAACCAAATGATACTGGAGACAAGCCCCAATCATAATCTTTTTAGGGCTATAGGGCTATGGGGCTATAGGGCTATAGGGCTATAGGGCTATGGGGCTATGGGGCTATAGGGCTATAGGGCTATAGGGCTATAAGGCTATAGGGCTACAGGGCTATGAGGCTGTAGGGCTATAGGGCTATAGGGCCATAGGGCTATAGGGCTATAGGGCTATAGGGCTATCAGGCTATAGGGCTATAGGGCTAGAGGGCTATAGAGCTGTAGGGCTATAGGGCTAGTAGGGCTAGGGCTACAGGGCTATAGTGCATATGGCTATAGGGCTACAGGGCTAGAAGGCTGTAGGGCTACCAGGCACTTAGGCACCCGGGCGTGCCGCCGAAATCGGCGCCGCACCTCACCTAACAAAATAAATCCGCTAGGACCCCTACAAAGGCAAACTCTGATTGGGGAATGAATCCGCTAGGACCCTACAAAGGCAAGCTCTGATTGGGGAATGAATCCGCTAGGACCCCTACAAAGGAAAGCTCTGATTGGGGAATCAGAATCTTTTTAGGGCTATAGGGCTATGGGGCTGTTGGGCTATAAGGCTATAGGGCTCTAGGGCTATAGGGCTATAAAGCCATAAAGCTATAGTGTTATACGGCTATAGGGCTAACAAGCTCCCGGGCACATGGGCACCCGGGCACTGTGGCTCTCGCCTTAGCGCTGCGCACCGTCGTTTTAACAAATTGCAAGAGAGTCACGGATTGAGGGCGGATCGTTTTCAAAATGCGGCTCGCGCCTTAGCGCCGCGCACATTCCTCTTTAAACATTGCAAGAGAGTCACGGATTGAGGACGGATCGTTTTCAAAATGTGGCTCTCGCCCTGGCGCCGCGCACATTCCTGTTTAAACTTTGCCACAATTTCACGGATTGAGGGCGGCTCCTTTTCAACATGTGGCTCTCGCCTTTGGCGCTGCGTGCACTTGTTAAACGATTTGCCAGAGTTTCACGGATTCCCATGATCAGCGTACCAGAAACGGCATGAGGGTGCAATGGTTACGTTGATGCGCGGTGTTGAAGTCCAAGGAGTCGCGTTCTGGCACGATTCAGGATCGTCAAGACGCAGCAGTCACGTTGATCCGTGGCGTTGGAGTCCCGAGAATAATGTTTTGGCATGCTTTGGGCTCTTCACACGGTTGTCTTCCAACGGGGCAGTTCCCTCAGTGAAAAAGAACCGTTGTAGGGGCCTATAAAGAGGGAGCTTGGAGGGGGGGGTTATTCCAACATCGTTGATGACTCTTGGGTTTACACTGGTCCTCCTCCTCCTCCTCCTCCTCCTCGTCCTGCCCACCCTCCTCCTCCTGCTCTTGCTCCTCCTCTCCTTCTCTCCTCTTTCTCCTCCCCCGCCCCCTCCCCCTCCTGCTCCTCCTCCTCAACCTTCCCCTCCTCCTCCTCCTCCTCCTCCTCCTCCTTCTCTTCCTCCTCCTCCTC
The DNA here is from genome assembly GCA_963575745.1 of Prorocentrum cordatum. Taxonomy (NCBI): domain Eukaryota; class Dinophyceae; order Prorocentrales; family Prorocentraceae; genus Prorocentrum; species Prorocentrum cordatum. The sequence goes on from CAUYUJ010016605.1 coordinate 139,743, forward strand.
CTCCTCCTCCTCCTCCTCCTCCCTTCTCCGCCTCCCCCCTCCCCATGCGGCTCCTCTCCCTCCCCCTCCCTGGGCCCTCCCCTCCCCCTTCACCTGGGGCTCCTCCCCAGGCCTCCTCCTCCTCCTCCTCCTCCTCCTCCTTTCCTGCGCCCTCCCCTTCCTGTACTTCTAGCCGTCCACCCCCCCGCTGTCCTCCTCCTCCATGGCCACCACCACCACCTCCACCTCCTACCCCAAACCGGACGGGCCTTCTTTTTCCTCCTTCTCCTCCTCGTCGTCCTCCTCCTCCTCCTCATTCTCTTCCTCCGCCTCCCCCCCTGTCCGTCGAGAATATCTTCGGCGGGCTTCCTTGAGGCAATGACCCCAGAGTTACGGTCAGGGTGAGCTAATCCGTAGAGGCTCCAAGCGGTCTTCGTAATCAAGTGTTCGTGGGACTTCGCCCTGGGACCGCAGCTCGAACTCCAGCTGGAACTCCAGCTCCCCCCCTTCCCCTTTTCTCCTCCTCCGCCCCCGCCTGCCCTTCCTCCACCTCCACCTCCCTCCCACTCCGCCCCCACCTCCTCCTCCCCCACCCCCCAAGCGGGTGCTCCTGCACCCGAGCGCGGCTCTCAGACGCAGCCGCTCCTCCACGCTCCCGGCGTCCAGCCCGCGGGCCGGCGGCGCCGCAGCGTAGAACCGCTCCTCTGGGCGAACGAACGACGAACGACGGACGACGACGGACGACGAACGACGACGACGACGACGACGACGACGACCTTCGACCGACGACAAGACAACGACAAAGGTGACGACGACCGGCGACGACGGACGACGACGACCTTCGACCGTCGACCACGACGACGACTACGAACGACGACGAACGCCGACGAACGAACGACGACGACGACGACGACCTTCGACGGACGACGACGACGACGACAGTCGAATGACGACGACGACGACGACCTTCGACCGTCGACGACGACGACGACGACCGACGACGGTGACGACGACGAACGACGACGACGACGACGATGACAACGACGGACGACGAACGACGACGACGGCAACGAACCACGACAAATGACAATGACAAAGATGATAACGACCAAAGACGAGGACGACGACGACAACGAGTGATGACGACGACGACGACGACGACGAACGACGAAAGACGACGACGACGACCTTCGACCGACGACGACAACGACGACGAGTGACGACGACGACGACGACGACAACGACGACGACGATCTTCGACCGACGACGACGACCGACGACGACGACGGACGACAAATGACCTTCGACCGACGACGACGACCTTTGACCGACGTCTACGACGACGACGACGGCGGACGGCGACGAAGACGACGGACGACGACGACGACGACGACCTTCGACCGACGACGACGACAACACCGACAACGATGACGACCTTCGACCGACGACGACGACAGTCGACGACGACGGAGACGGACGACGAAGACGACGAACGACGAAGACAACCAATGACGACGACGAAGATGACGGCGACGTACGACGAGGACACCGACGACATTCAACCGTCGACGACGACGACAGTCGACGACGACTGACGACGACAACGACGGACGACGACGACGACGGCGACGACAAATACGACAACGGACGACGACGACAACAAACGACGAACGACGACGACGACGACCGACGGCGACAGACGACGAAAACGGACGACGGACGACGGACAACGACGACAACGACGATGACCTTCGACCGACGACGACGACGGACGACGACGACGACGACGACGACGGCGGACGACGACGACGACGACGACGGACGATGACGACGACGACCTTCGACCGACGACGACGACGACGACCACGAGTGACGACGACCTTCGACCAATGACGACGACGACCTTCGACCGACGAGAACGACGACGACGACAACGACGGACGACGCCGACGACCTTCGACCGACGACGACGACGACGACCTGACCGACGTCTACGACGACGGACGACGACGACGACGACAACGGACGACGACGACGACGACCTTCGACCGACGACGACGAGGACGACGGAAACGACGACGAAGGCGACGACGACGACGACCAACGACGACTACCAATGACGACGACGAACGACGAGAACGACGACGACCTTTGACCGTCGACGACACCGACGACGGCGACGACGACAACGGACGACGACGACTGACGACGACGACGACGACGACGACGACGGACGACGACGACGACGACGACGACGACGACGACGGACGAAGACGACGGACGACGACGACGGACGATGACGACGACGACACCGACGACTACGAACGACGACGAAGACGACGAACGACATTCAACGACAGTGAAAGACGGCGAACGACGACGAGCTGCGGTGCCGTAGTTCGTCGTCGTCGTCGTCGTCCGTCGTCGTCGTCGTCCTCGTCGTCGTCGTCGTCGTCGTGGTCGTCGTCGTCATCATCGTTCGTCGTCGTTGGTCTTCGTCGTTCGTCGTCGTCGCTGTCGTCGTCTTTGCCGTCGTCGTCGTCGTCGTTCGCCGTTACCGTAGTCGTTCGTTGTCGACGTCGTTGTCCTCCTCCTGCTCTTCCTCCCCCCCTTTTCCTCCCCCTCCTTCTCAATCTGCTCGTCCTTATCCTGCTTCGGTTGCTGCTGATCCTCCTCCTCCTCCTCCTCCTGTTTCTCCTCCTCCTCCCCCAGCTGGTCCCTCTACTCCTCCTCGTCCTCCTCCTCCTCCTCCTTCTCCACGTCCTCCTCCTCCTCCTCCTCCTCCTCCTCCTCTTTCCTGTTCCCCTCCTCCTTCTCTTCCTCTGTCGCCGAGCTCCAAGTGCTCGTCCAGCCACACCAGGGCGGCTCTCTTCTCGTTGCGCAACACCTCGGCCACGTCCACGCTGTACGGGTTCCTGGACCGGAACAGGTGGCCGATGCGAGAGCAGGGCCTGAGTGTCTGACCGATCGCTCGCAGGAAACAAACACTGCACAAACAAACGGGGGAGGAGGAGGAGGAGGAGGAGGAGGAGGAGGAGGAGGAGGAGGAGGAGGAGGAGGAGCAGGAGGAGGAGCAGGAGGAGGAGGAGGAGGAGGAGGAGGAGCAGGAGGGGGAGGAGGACCTCCGCGCGGACTCCCTGGCTCGGCGCCGGGCCCCCCCCCCGGCGCCGCCTCCAGCGCTGCTGCCGGCGCCCCCCGCGCGCCCCGGGCGGGGGGAGGCCCGGCGCCGAGCCAGGGAGTCCGCGCGGACCTCCCCGCGGGAGGCCGAGCGCTTCTGTCTTTGTGCGGCTCTCTTAGCCCTGACTCCAGATCCGCCCTACTTTGGCGAGGACCCAGACGGGATCGCCCTGACTCCAGATCCGCCCTACTTTGGCTTTTTTCCCAACTGAACACTGCGTCGGGAATCCACCTGCAAGAGGCCGAAAAAGTAGGGCGGAAATTTCTGCACCCAGCATAAAGTAGGGCGGAAATCCACGGAAGTAGGGCGGAAACAGCAGCAGGAAAGTAGGGCGGAAATTGGCATTAGCGGGGCTTGAAAAGTAAGGCGGAAATTCCAAGCCCTACTTAAGAATTTCCCCAAAGTAGGGCGGATCCGGAGTCTGGGAGAGGGCAGGGAGTCCACCCCGGTAAGAACCACCCCGACACGCGAAGCCGTTCAGCAAGCACCCCCCAAAGAAGGAAGCAAACAGGGCATGGGCCGTTTGGTAAGCGCGCCGGGCCGTTTGGTAAACCCAGAGATCCGATGTCGTGAACTTTTCAATACGCGGTCCCCAACAATCTCAACCCATTTCCCAGGACCGGTTTTTCACCCTGAGTCGTTTTTTGACGGTCCCGAGGCCCGGCGAGGGCCTCTATAGGCGGAAAACGGCGAAAAACCTCTGTCTTGATTGTTTCAATACGCTGGATCTCTGAGAACGCCCATCGTCTGGTCCGGGTGGTTCTTCCTCTCTTGCTCTTTCTTCTTCGAGTCGCGCCGCCCGATGACAGAGATCTGCCGATCGGCCCGCTCGCCGCCACGCACGCGGGCCCGCATCGGGCTCCACATCCCCCGGGGGACCGCGGCCGCGCGATCGCCGGGCAGCTTCGACCACGCGGGGGGGAGAAGGAGGAGGAGGAGGAGGAGGAGGAGGAGGAGGAGGAGGAGGAGGGGAAGGGGGAGGAGGAGGAGGAGGAGGAGGAGAGGAGGAGGAGGAGGAGGAGGAGGAGGAGGAGGAGGAGGAGGAGGAGGAGGACAAGCTAGGTGCGCTCGCGTCAACATCTGACATCCTACCCCTCCCTCCCATCCCTTCCCATTGAGCTACTTCATTGTCCTCTCACCGAATCGGGCTTCGCATCTGACCCTGTTACCTAAGAGGGAAAGGAGGAGGACGACGGCGCGATGAAAACGAAGACGACGACGACGAAGACGACGACGACGACGACGACCCACGACGACGACGACGACGGCGGCGACGACGACGACGACGACGATGAGGACGACCGGCGACGAAGACGACGACGACGACGACGCGACCGCGCCGGAGCGGCACCCGCGCCAGCTGCCCGCTGCCGTTACGCGCGTCCCCCACCCGGATCTCAAATTTCTGCAGGGGCGAAAGGAGAGTAGCATTCATATTGGGTAATGGTAGAGTGGGTCCGATGTCAGAGTTGTGCAAGTGCATTCATATTGAGTAATGGTAGAGGTAGAAATTGCCAATCGCGACAAAGACGCAGACGACGATGCAGGTGCATTCATATTGAGTAATGGTAGAGGTAGAAATTGCCAATCGCGACAAAGACGCAGACGACGACGGCGGCGGCGGCGGCGGCGAGGGAAGCGGCAGCGGGCGAGGACAGATGTCAGAGAAGAGGATTTTCAAAAACATAGATGAAAACCAAACTCCCGGGAATCCTGTGCGGAAAAGGACGCCGCCCAAAAGGGGGGGGGGGGCTTTCTGCGGCCCCAAAAATCAACGAATCGACACCGGATGTGTAATCACCTCCAATGTTTTTGCCGGGGATCATTTTCTAGATTTGGGGCTTCTTAAAAAGGATCGAAAACGTCGGCGCTGCAGCGGGAGCACGTTTTGGAACAACGAGAGGCGCAGAAATTGGGCCAGCGCTGCAGCGGGAGCACGATTCGGAACGAGCGGGAGCGCGGAAATGAGGCCAGCGCTGCAGCGGGAACACGATTCGGAAGGAGCGGGAGCCCGAAAATTAGGCCAGCGCCTCAGCGAGAGCAGCATTTTAGAAAAAAACACAAGCGAAAACCCAACTCCGGGGAATCCTGTGTGTAAAAAAACAGTACGCGGGGGGGTGCCGAACATCTTCCGGACGCCATCAGGGGAAGTGGGAGAGTAGTATTCATATTGTGTAATTGTGGAGGAGGAGGAGGAGGAGGAGGAGGAGGAGGAGGAGAGGGGGAGGAGGAGGAGGGGAGGGGAGGGGGAGGAGGAGGAGGAGGAGGAGAAGGAGGGAGGAGGAGGAGGAGGAGGAGGAGGGGGAGGAGGAGGAGGGGGTGGAGGAGGAGGAGGAGGTCGACGGGAGGAGGAGGAGGAGTGGCCGACCGCGCGACACCGCTGGGAGAGCTAAGAGCGCGGGGCACGATCTCGATGCGCCCCCCGCACCGCCAGGTGCGCAGGGACATCTCGATGTGCTCCCCGCCCCACTCGTTCATACCCTCGTCGTAGGTGCCCGCCCGCTCCCAGTGCTCGCGCCAGATGGCGAAGATGCCGCCCGAGAGGACCGGCGTGGGGTACGGGTCCGGGTGCTGGTACGACGCGTTCCGTGCGCCGGGGCGGCCCATCCAGTTGAACTTCAGCGTCCAGTCGAAGCCTCCGATCCCAGACATGCTCGCGTCGTGAGCAAAAAGCACGATGGGATGTTGTTGGCCATTTTCGGCCTCCAGGAGCCCTCGCCGGGCCTCGGGACCGTCAAAGAACGACTCGGGATAAAAAGCCATAAAAAGCCGGCCCTGGGGAAACGGCCGGGGTCTCTGGGGGCCGCGTGTGGAACACAGAAGGACGTCATGTCTGGGATGGCCACCCTTCTCATCCTCCTGCTCCTGCTGCTCCTGCTCCTGCTACTGCCTCCCCTCCGCTCTTTCTTCCCTCTTTGTTTTTCTTTTCCCCCTCCTCCAGTCGAGCTTCGGCGCCGAGTCGAGAGGCTCCAGATCGCTCCATCCTCCTCCTTCCCTGTTTGCTTACATTGTTACCACAGTTGGTATTTATCATCTTCTCCTCCTCCTCCTCCTCCTCCTCCTCCGAATCCTCATCTACCTCCTCCTCCTGTCGAATTTCAGCGTCCATCCGAGGCCTCCAATGAACTGCTGGGCGATGTGGTACGCACCGAAGTCGCTCTCAGGGATGATGTCCAGGGTCGGCATGAGCACAGTGCCTGGAGAGGCCACCATCCTTCTCCTCCTCCTCCTGCTCCTCCTCCTCCCCCTCCTCCTCCTCCTCCTCCTCCTCCTCTTCCTCCTCCTCCTCCTCCTCCTCTACCGCTGCTGCTACCGGCCCAGTTTTCCCCTCCCTTCCCTCCTCCTCCTCCTCCTCCTCCTCCTCCTCCTCCTCCTCCTCCACATCCTCTTCCACATCCTCTTCCACCTCCTCCTCCTCCTCGTCCACCTGCTTGCTCGTCGTTCTCCTCCTCCTTGGGGGAACGAATCATACCGACACCGGTACTTCCCGAACCTCTCCCAGAATGCGTTCTGACTAGAATTTCGAAGAGCGTCTCCAGTCGTGCAGACGAAGGCTCCCCATTGCGAGTAGCGGCATTGGTATAACCTCTTCCTCCTCTCGCTGCCATTCCCTTCATCCCTCTCCTCTTCCTTTTTCTCCGCTCTCTCCTGCTCATCCGCAACCTCCTCCGCCAAAGCACACGCCGGTCGGAGGAAGTGGGTAGAAACATGAAGTAGAAAGGCGTTGGAAGTAGATTGGACTTCAGCCCGCCCCCTGAAGAGGAGGGAAGAGGAACACCGTTCAACTCTTGGAGGAGGAAGGCGCCGAAAATAGATTGGAATTTGGGCAACCCGATATGCCTACTTTCAACGACCGGCGTGTACGCAGCTCCCTTTTTCCCCGATTGTGTATACCACAAGATAAGGGGCCCTCTTTGGAGCTGCAGGTCTGCTACGGTAGAGGGAAACAATTAGTGAACACCCCCCCTGACCCACCAAACTCAAAGTTGGCACGCGGGGGGGGAGACTGCGGTCGAGGTGCAACTCATCAGACCCACCGCCAACTTTGAACATTGGGGGGAGGGGGAGGCGTTCACAGATGAATGTGGCATGAGTGTTCGCTATTTTTTCCGAGGCCTGTACGACACGCGTCGGCGGACGGAGGGACCGCAGCACAGGGGCAAGGGCTGGGCGGGAGGGGCAGAGGCTGCCAGATGCGGCGCGAGCGCGCCTGGCTCGCCTCATCCCCTCTCCCCCTCCCCTCTCCCCCCTCCCTCCCCCTCCCTCCCCTCCCCTCCTCTCCCCCTCCCCCTCCTCTCCCCCTCCCCCTCCCCCTCCTCTCCCCCCTCCCCCTCCCCTCCCCCTCCCTCCCCCTTCCCCCCCCCCCTCCCCCCTCCCCTCCTCCTCCTCCTCCCTCCCCCTTCCTCCCCCTCACATTACTCAATATGAATACTACTCTCCCTCTTCCCCTGATGGCGTCCTGGGAATATTCGACCCCCCCCGCGTACTGTTTTTTACACACAGGATTCCCGGGAGTTGGGTTTTCGCCTGCGTTTTTTTTCAAAATGCTGCTCTCGCTGAGGCGCCGGCCTCATTTCTGCTCCCGAATCGTTCCGAATCGTGCTCCCGCTGCAGCGTGGGCCTCATTTTCGGATCGGTGTTTGGCCTCCGTCGTTCAGGATGGCGTTCTCGCCCCAGCGCGGGCCTCTTTCTCGCGCGCCCATCCGCCCGCCACCACCGCGCCGCACCACGCCCCGCCCCGCCGCACGCACACCCACCGCCACTTCCACCCACCAACGCACGCACGCACGCACGCGCACCACCACCGCGCACCGCCACCACCACCGCACTACCCCACCCACCACCACCACGCTACACCGCGTCACACCACATCACACGCGCGCACACACAGACACACACGCACGCACGCACGCACGCACGCACGCACGCACGCACGCACGCACGCACGCACGCACACACACACACACACACACATACACATACACACGCACACACACACACGCACAAACACACGCACACACACACGCACACACACACACACACAGACACACACAACCACACACACACACACCACCACCGCCACCACCACCACCGCCATCACGCAAGTACGCACCTGGCCCACCACCAAACCACCAAGACGCCACACCACGTCACACCACAGCACACGCGCACACACGCACACACACACACACACACATACACACCACCACCACAACAACCACAACCACGCACACACGCACGCACGCACGCGCACCACCACCCACTACGCACACGCGCGCGGAGCCACAGGTCCGCTACGACACGCGTCCGCGGATAGAGAAAATCAGCGCCATGGTAAGGGATGGGAGGGAGGGGTAGGATGTCAGATGTTGACGCGAGCGCACCTAACTTGCCCCCATCCCCTCCCCCTCCCCCTCCCCCCCCCCCTTCGCCTCCCCTCCCCCCTCCCCCCTCCCCCCTCCTTCCCCCTTCCCGTTCCAGGCGCGGCCCCCGGAAGTCCCGGCCCTCTCCCCGGGACCGGCTCCTTCTCCGGAGCCGAAAACGGCGAAGACCCTCCATCCGGATTCTATTCTACGACGCGCCCTGACTCCGGATCCGCCCTACTTCGGGGAAATTCGTAAGTAGGTTTTGGAATTCCCGCCTTGCTTCTCAAGCCCCGCTGATGCAAATTTTTTCGCCCTGCTTTCCTGCTGCTGTTTCCGCCCTACTTCTGCGGATGTCCGCCCCACTTTATGCTGGGTGCAGAAGATTCCGCCCTACTTTTTCGGCTTCCTATAGGTGGATTTCCGACGCAGTGTTAAGTTGGGAAAAAAAACCAAAGTGGGGCGGATCTGGAGTCCTGGCGATCCTGTCTGGGTCCCCCCCGCTCTCTTCCGCCTCCTCCCCTATAGGCGAGCGCGCTCGACTACTCTCGCAGAAGTCACTGCTCGCAAAAGCGGCCTGGATCTCGCAAAAGTGCGAGGTTCACGAGATGTTACGGGCATGCGGAGCGTGCTTTTTGTTCCTTACGTTTGCGAGAAGTGCGGGCAATAGTTATATCCACATCCAGTGCGTCTTGCAGTCTTGGGCTCTCTTCCCCAGAAACCGTAGACGCACTGGATATGGATAAAAATCTGGCCCCAAGAGGCTGGATCTGATCCACATCCAGTGCGCCTCGGCGTTGCGGCACCTCTTCCTAAAGAGTCCAAGACGCTCTGGATATGGATATATGTACTGCCCGCAAGAGGGCACTTTGCGAGGAGTGGAACGCGTCCCTGGACGGCGTCCCTGATTTTTTCAGGACGGCGTCCCTGGAAGTCCAGACCCTTTCCCCGGGGCCGGTTTTTCGTCCTGACTCGCTTTTTGACGGTCCCGAGGCCCGGCGAGGGCCCCCAGGGGCTGAAAATAGCGAAAAACCTCCCGTCCTGATTTTTTTACGACGCCATCATGTCTGGGGAACGCTCTCGGTGCATCCCCGCTCCCACGCCGTCCCCCTGCGGTGCCGGGAGGGGACTCCGAGAGCCGCTGCAGCAGCGGCTCCAGCCACTGCCGGCCGACGACGCAGTGCGGCTCCATGAAGACGACGACGGGGCTTCGCACCGGGAGGGGGGGCCCTGACTCCGGATCCGCCCTACTTCGGGGAAATTCGTAAGTAGGGCTTGGAATTTCCGCCTTGCTTCTCAAGCCCCGCTGATGCCAATTTCCGCCCTACTTTCCTGCTGCTGTTTCCGCCCTACTTCTGTGGATTTCCGCCCTACTTTATGCTGGGTGCAGAAATTTCCGCCCTACTTTTTCGGCCTCCTATAGGTGGATTTCCGACGCAGCTTCAAGTTGGGAAAAAAGCCAAAGCAGGGCGGATCTGGAGTCAGGGGGGGGCGGACCCAGAGATCCGACCGCCGGGGGGCCTCGTTTGTCCCGCCGCGTCGCTGTTCGCGTCGAATCCACATCGAAGCTCCATAGAAACGACAACGGGGCTTCGCACCAGGAGGGAGGTGGGTGAGAAGATTACGTTGCATCTTCGGGGAGACCTTGTTTGTCCCATCGCTGTTCGCGTCGAGTCCGCGTCGAACCCACGGCGAATCCGCATCGAATCCACGCCGAACGCGCGTTGACTCCATGCCGAAAAAGAACGAGAAAAACTGGAGCAGGCGGCTTTTGGCCGTTTTAGGCGTCCCGGGGGCCATCGGGGGCTCTCGCCAGGCCCCGGGACCGTCAACAAAAAGACCGAGGACGAAAAAACACGGCCCTGCGGAAGTGGTCCAGAGCCCCGAAGCCCACGCATCGAAAAAAATTGAGCAGCCAGATGTGCGGGGAATGAGGAGAGGAGGATGGAGCGCGACCACAGAACCTTCACACGTGCCAGTATACCCCAGACAGCCCAAGCGACCAATGGCTTGACCTGGGCAATGCACGAGGCGAGGAGGCGAGAGGAGGGGGGAAGAAGAGAAGGTTGGTACGAACCGCCCCCGAAACGTATCAGAGGAGCGGGGAGGGTCGCGTTGCATCTTCGGGGGGCGTTGCTTGCCTCATCGCGACGCTGTTCGCGTCGAGTCCGCGCCGAATCCGCGTCGAGGCCCCAAGAAAACGACCACTGGGCTTCGCACCGGCAGGTGGGTGGGTGGGAACGAGGAGGGTCACGTTGCATCTTCGGGGGACAGTGTTTGCCACATCGCGACGCTGTTCGCGTCGAGTCCGCGCCGAATCCGCGTCGAGGCCCCAAGAAAACGACCACTGGGCTTCGCACCGGCAGGTGGGTGGGTGGGAACGAGGAGGGTCACGTTGCATCTTCGGGGGACAGTGTTTGCCACATCGCGACGCTGTTCGCGTCGAGTCCACGTCGAATCTGCGTCGAGGCTCCAAGAAGACGACCACTGGGCTTCGCACCGGGAGGTGGGTGTGTGGGGGCAACGAGGGTCATGGTGCATCTTCGGGTGGCCTTGCTTGCCCCATCGCGACGCTGTTCGCGTCGAGTCCGCGTCGAGGCTCCAAGAAGACGACCACTGGCCTTCGCACCGGGAGGTGGGTGGGTCCTGGGTGGGTGGGAACGAGGAGGATCACGCTGGGGACCTTGTGTGCGTCATCGCGACGCTGTTCGCGTCGAGTCCGCGTCGAATCCACGTCGAGGCCCCAAGAACGCGACGACGGGGCTTCGCACCGGGAGGGGTGTGGGCGGGAGCGTGGAGGGACACGTTGCATCTTCGGGGGGCCTCGTTTGTCCCGCCGCGTCGCTGTTCGCGTCGAATCCACATCGAAGCTCCATAGAAACGACAACGGGGCTTCGCACCAGGAGGGGGGTGGGTGAGAAGATTACGTTGCATCTTCGGGGAGACCTTGTTTGTCCCATCGCTGTTCGCGTCGAGTCCGCGTCGAACCCACGGCGAATCCGCATCGAATCCACGCCGAACGCGCGTCGACTCCAGGCCGAACCCAAGGCGGAGACAGGAGAAGGCCGTAACTCACCGGAGAGAACAGAGGTCCCCCGAGGATGCATTGTAGGGGAGGTGGGCTAAAATCAGTCAGCATCGGATCGGGACCTCGGGTCGAGTCGGAGTGTGCGTCGAGAGGGGCTGCGTCGGCACGACGTCGAAGGCGAAATCGGATCGGCCGTGCCGGGATGCACCGCCGCGGCGTGCGAGCATCTGGCCATATCTGGCCGCATCGGATCGTTGGAATATCGGAATCGAATCGGACTGGACCAGCTGGAATCGATAAGATCGGCCGACTGGGATCGATCGGATAGAAGGGGGCTTTGGGGGTGTCTGGGAGGACGGCGACAAAAAGAAGAGCAGAAAATAGTGGGGAGCAGGAGAAGGAGGTGGACAGGGATGATAATGATGATGATGATGATAATGATAATGATGATGATGATGATGATGATGATGATGATGATGATGATGATGATGATGATGATGATGATGATGATGATAATGATAATGAGGATGATGAAAATGCTGATGATGATGATGATGATGTTGATTATGATGATGATGATGATAATGATGATGATGATGATGATGATGATGATGATACTGATGATGATGATGATGATGATGATGATGACGATGATGATAATAATGATGATGATGATGATGATGGTGATGATCATGACGATGATAATACTGATGATGATGAGGAGGAGGAGGACAGCGGAGAGGGGGAGGATGACAGAATGAGAAGGAAGACGAGGGGAGGTTAAAGAGTGGAAGCATGATGAGGATGATGCTGATGATGATGATGATGATACAGTAATGATGATGCTGATGATGCTGATTGTTTGGCTGATCTTCATTACTTTTAAGGCACTGATCTCTATACTGGTACCAGAACGTGGCTCTCAAAACATACAAGCATTGTAGCCTGTATGGTATATGTTGGCTGACCTTTGTCATTTTCAAGTGACGGATCTCTTTAATATGACCGAAGCGTGCTCCGGCGAAAGCTAACAACGAGGAGGGGGAGGGGGAGGAGGAAGGAGGAGGGAAATAAGGAGGGGGAGCCTATAGTCCTATAACCTATAGCCTCTAGGGTGACCTCAGACCATCATCGATTACCAAACCCCATGAGCTTATGATCCATGCTGATTTGGCATGCCGCGCATTGTTGGCGCCCTGGGTATTCATGTCGTTGTCCGAAAGATACTGGATGCATGGCTGCAGTCTGGTCGGGTGAGGTTGTGTATCATCTAATGGATACGTGAGCGTTGAGAGAATACTGGTGCATAACGCTGGTGGATTGCACGCTTGTGCGCATGATCTTGGTGGCAGCATCATGCATTATTTGTCTTGGGCCATTACTATGGGGATATCTAGAGCAGCTGGGAACTGCTCGCGGGCTGTGGGATCTGGTGTGAACACACGTGCGAACATTAAGTTGGTTCAGAAACGCCAGTGCGAACGTTAACGTTAACGTTAAAACTGACCCCCAAGCTAGCGCGCGAACGCAGTGCGAACACAACGCGAACACAAGAAACACTATAACGCCAGGCCCCGTGCGAACGCAGTGCGAACACCGTGCGAACATTAAAACTGCCTGAACCCCCCCCCGTGCGAACACACGTGTGAACACAGTGCGAACATAAGGCCTCGGACAGGGAGCTGCCTCCAGACCCCCCCCCCCTCCCCTGGCCTTCAGAGCTCGTCGAAAAGTTCTTGCTGGGGACACGTTTTTCTGTGATGTCCAATGCGTCTGAACCTGAGGTTCGCACTCTGTTCGCACGGTGCTCGCACTGTGGTCGCACGGCAGGTTCGCCCCCCTTTTTTGTGCTCGCACGGGGTTCGCACTGTGGTCGCAAACTGTTTCGCCCGTGTTTTGTGTTCGCACTGTGTTCGCACGCTGTTCTTGACTGCAGAAGTGAGGGCCCTCCTCCCCAGTGGAATGCGATTTGAATGTGCTCCATTCCTGCTTCGCCTTTTTCCTCCTCCACCTCCTCCTTCTCCGCTCGCAAACTCCTCCTCCACCTCCTCCCTCCCGCCCCCGTCCTTTTACTCCACTCATTCTCCTCATCTCCCCTATTCCTCCTACGTCTCCTCCTCCTCCATCCTCCTCTTCCTTCCTCTCATCCTCCTCTTACTCCTCCTCCTCCTCCCCTCCGCCCTTGTCCCTCCTTCTCCTCCCTCCTCATCCTCCTCCTCATACTCCTTCCTCCTCCCCCTCCTCCCTCCCTTCTCGCCTCCGGGGCTGCCCCTCATGGGGGCTCGCGTGGCCGCGTTCAGGCAACGCTCGGGCAACTTCTGGGCTCGGGTATCGGGAGGGGTCTCGTTATGTCTCCATCGTTTTTTTTTTTTGAGGAGGAGAGGAGGAGGCGAGGCGAGGAGGAGGGGGAGGAGGGGGAGGAAGAGAGATGGTTATGTCTTCATGGTGCTTTCATGGGGTCTCGTGCGTTGAGCGGTGGGCCCCCGCCTCCGCTGCAGAAGGGGGCTGGGCGGGCCCCGCGGCGGCGGGCTCCCCTGGCCGAGCCGGCCCCTGCTGCGTGTCTATCCCGGGTCGACTCCCGGCCCTCCTGGGCCCCGCTGACGGCCCCGGGGGGTCGAACGTTGCAGGACGCGGTTGTACAGTCGAGGCGTTGACCTAAGGAACCCTACATAAGGAACGAGGCCCCTATTTTCCATAAGTTGAACTTCGATTTCGCATCGGAAACCTGAGGAAAATCCAAGGCAAGCTGCGAAACAATT
>CAUYUJ010016605.1:155483-166785 GCA_963575745.1 Prorocentrum cordatum
GAACCACGCGCGCGCTTCGCGCGCGCATAGGTTCTAGTTTGCTCCGAAAACGGTGTTCGCAAGCACGGGTCCGATTCCGTGGCGATTCGCGGGAAATCTACGTCCGAAAATGACGTGTTGCCAGAGGCAGGTCCGCGGATGCTTTAATGCAACGTGTCCAGTGTATCCAACGATTGCATCCTTGTTACATATGCTACAGATTGTATTGTTCTGCAATATTATGCCCCCCCCCCTTGGAGCCGCGCCACATCGTCGGACCAAATCTGGAGGGCCTCATTCTGGCCCTCAAAACATAGAAAGACCTGTGGAATATCAACAATTTCGGCCTCTTGGGCCTCTTGGGACTCCAAGAGGGCCTCAAGATGGCCGACGATGGCCCCAAGACAGCCCAAGACGGCCTCAAGACGGCCCAAAATGGCCCCAAGAGGGCCCATGAGGCTCCCAAGAAGATCCACGAGAGCACTCAAACCCGAACAATCTTTCCATGACACCCTCACCCTTAGACCCGAACCTTGAGACGGAAGACCCGAGCCCAGAAATCGAACCCGAACGCCTCAACATCTCAAATGAAGAGGCTCATCCCCGCTCCACCGTTTCCTCCTTCCTTCTGAATCCTTCCTTCTTCCACTTCCTCAAACTCCTCCTCCTCCTCCTCCTCCTCCTCCTCCTCATCGCCCTCCTCCTCCCACTCCTCCTCCTCCTCCTCCTCCTCCTCCTCCTCCTCCTCTCCTCCTCCTTCTCCTCCTTCTCCCCCTCCTCCTCCTCCTCCTCCCCCTCCTCCTCCTCCTCCTTCTCCTCCTTCTCCTCCTCATCCCCGTCCCTCCCCTCCCCCTCCTCGTCCTCCCCATCCCCCTCCAATGCGCCGGGCCGGGCATGGTATGGAAACTGCCTTCGCCGACTCTCTGCCGCCTTGCCTCTTGGCCTCTTGGGGGCCTCTTGGGGCATCCTGGGGCCTTCTTGGGGTTGTCTTGGGGCCCTCTCGGGCCGTTTTGGGGGCCTCTTTGGCCGTCTTGGCGCCCTCTCGGGCCGTCTTGGGCGCTTCTAGGGAACCTCTTGGGCCGCCTTGGGGCGGTCGTGGGGGTCTTTTCGACCGTCTTCAACGCCGTGAAGGCCGAAAACATACATCTGCTAAAAATATACACTTTCATATTGAAAATCAATGATGTTTGCCTCTTGGAGCCCTCTTGGGGCGCCTCCTCGAGGCCTCTTGGGGCGCCTCTTGGAAGCCTCTGGAGCCGTCTTGGAGCGTCTTGGGAAGGAGGGCGGCGGAGAACGAGGGAGCAGGAGAGAGGGAGGAGTGAGGACGAGGGAGAACGACAGAGGAGGAGGAGGCAAGAGGAGGAATAGGAGGAGGAGGAGGAGGAGGAAGATGAGGCGGGAGAAGGCAGGATGCAGAAGGAAGGAGGAAGCGGCGGATAAGTTGGACACGTGGTACGAAAGGAATGGAGTAAGTTTTGGCTCCCGGGGCCATTTTGGAAGGCCTCTTGGAGCCTTCTTGGGGCGTCTTGACGGCCTCGTGGCCCTTCTGGAGGCCATGTTGGGCCGTATCGGAGCGCTCCGGGGGCCCTCTCGGGGCGACCGGGAAGTCTCTTGGGCCATCTTGGGCGGACTGGGAGGCCCGGGGGCCGCCCGAGGAGCGTCCTAGGAAGCCCTCCTAGGCCCTCTTAGCGCTGTCCTCAGGCGTCCTGGGGCGTCCTTGGGCGCCTCCTGGGGCTGTCTGACAACTCGGACAGCCAAGGGATGAGATATCGTAAAAATGTACGTTTTACGAAGGGAATGGGGCTATTTTGGTCTCCCGGGGCGCTCGTGGGGGGCCTCTTGAAGGCCCCCGAGGCCACGCGGCCCCTCCTCCTCCTCCTCCTCCTCCTCCTCCTTCTCCACCTCCTCCTCCTCTACCTCCCTCACTCCCACCTCCTCCTCCCCCCCCAACCTTTTCCTCCTCGCTCCGTCTCCTCGCCGCCCATCTTTTCACTATCCCCTCTCCTCCTCCTCCTCCTCCTCCTCCTCCTCCTCCTCCTCCTCCCCCCCTGACTGCCGACGAGACGCGCGCGCGCGCGAGGCAAGACGGCACGGCAGAAGCCACGACGCTGCCGCGCAGACCGAGGCGGGGTGGGGGGGTGGGAGGCGGCGGCCGAAGGCGACAAACCCTTTATAGATCTCTAGAGTGTGGCAACGCAGGGTCGGCGAGGCAAGCTCCGCGAGGTGTCCGACCGACAGCTCGGTTTTGAAAGGGGACCGTCCCCCATCCGCTGATCCGTGCAGCGAACTTGCACCTCCCGCTGCGAAAGTGTGAGGGGATAGGAATCGCATGCGAGAGTCCCATATTTGAAGATGACCACTCTTCACCCGCGCTGCATTCGGGGAAGCCCAATGCATGAATCCAAGTTTGACAACGGGCGTCCTTGTTCCTGTTGCAACCGTATACCAATGTGGTAAGTTCTCAAAATGGACTGGCCTATAGTCCTAGCTCAAGCCATAGAGAACTGGCCCAGTGATGCCCCCTCTATTTTGCCCCAATGGTTGGATTGGTGGTTGCGATGGCGCCGCCCCCTAGTTTGCCCCAAATGTGTGCAATGGCTTCCCCTGTCATTGCAATGGGTGTCTATGCTATTGCAACGGCTTCCTCCGGCTTCCTGTAGCTACTCCGATGGGGTCCCAAGAATCGCCCAGATGAGTGGAGTAGAGCAGAGTAGATGAGTAGATGAGTAAAGCAGAGAGGAGTAGACTAGAGTAGGGTCAAGTGGGGTAAGGTAGGGCCGAGAAAAGCAGAGTAGAGCAGAGCAGGGTCTATGGTATAGTAGGGCCAGGCATGAACGAATCGAGTAGATCAGAATCGAGTAGGGCAGATTAATGTAGTCTACTATAGGAGTGGGGTAGACCCAAGTATGTAGAGGAGAGTCGGCTAGAGTACAATAGCGAGAGTAGAGTAGGAGTATACGACAGTAGAGTAAAGTATAGTATGCTCGAGTAGGGCAGGGTAGGGTAGGTCAGAGTAGGGTAGGATAGAGTGGAGCAGAGTGGGCAGGATGATAGAGTTGACCCGGGCAGCTCTATCAGAGTTGAGTAGAGCAGGGCAGAGCACAGCAGAGTGGAGTCAGAGTAGGTTAAGATAGCGAGGAATGGAACACCGTGTACTAGAGCAGACACTAGAGTAGAGTCGGGTAAACTAGAGTCGAGTAGAGCAGGGCAGAGTAGGAGTAGGGTAGATCAATGATAGAGTAGAGTATACTATAGTAGACTGGGTTCGGTTAGTCGGGTACAGTAGGGTATGTCAGAACAAACAAGTTTAGAGTTAATGGTAGAGTAGAGCCAGATATACTACATTATAGTAAAGAAGAGTGGAGTAAGAGTGGGCTGGAGTAGACTGTAGAGTAGGTTCGGACAGGGTAGAATCAGGTAGAGTAGAGTAGAGCAGGGTGGAGTGGAGCAGGGTAGATGGTGGAGTAGAGTCGGGTATAATCGAGTAGAGAGGAGTGGAGTGGAGTAGGGTAGAGTAGGGTCGAGTAGGGTAGAGGAGCATAGAGTAGGGTAGAGTACAATAGAGCAGGGTAGGATACAGTATTTTGGAGTAGAGCAAAGTAGGGTAGTTGGTAGAGTAGAGTTGGGTAGAATAGAATCGAACAGATTCGAGTGGAATGGAACAAGGTAGAATAGAATGGAGCAGAGTAAGGTAGAGTCTAGCCCAGGTCCATCCCAACCCAAATCCAACCCAATTCAGACCAGTCTAGTCCGGTCTATCAAGTCCAGGCCAGTCCAGCCCACCCCAATCTACTCCACTCCAGTATACTTCCCTCCACTCCAGTCCTCTTCATTCTTAGATCCTGGTATAGACGTGGAGTCTGCGCTAGCCGATCTTGTCGAAGTCGCGGGCGCCATCACCGTTTTGCAAAAGAGCTGGCCTCCCCACCCGTGTACTGCTACACAGTGTGGCGGCTGTTGTAAGCTCGTGCTTTGAAGATACATGGCAGCTTTTGAGACATAGGATGTTTAAAACATATAGGATTGTAATACGTGATCAGTATATGAATAACTGTATGCATGAACTCCTCGTTGCTTTTAATACCAAATCCCTGCATACTAACTACATGTTCCGCACGCGGAGCATGTATTAAAAGCGGCACTGCACACAAGCGAAACCACAATTGTGAAAATGAGCCGTCCTGCAAACCTGGAACTGCTGCAAACGTTGTAGACGAATGTGCGTGGCGCTGAGGCGAGGAGCGCGACGCCACAGCGAGAACTAAATGTTGAAAGCAACCCACCCTCCATCCGTCTAGCTGCTGCAAACATTTAAGACGAAGCTGCGCGACGCAATAGCGAGAGCTCCATCTCGAAAACCATCCGCTTCCATCCTTGCTGTTGGAAGATTCAGGATCATGAGGTGCAAGCGTTCCCAGGCGAAACGTGCGGCTCGTCCTATCAGCATGTCCGGTGGTCAGACGAGGACCTCTCCACGAGGGAAGGGCAAGGGAGAGACAAAGGAAGACGAGGAAGGATCGAGCAAGGATGATGAGGAGGAGGAGGAGGAGAAGCAGGAAGGAGGAGGAGGAGGAGGAGAAGCAGGAAGGAGGCAGCATCCGGCACGACGAGGCAGGAAGGAGGGAGGAGGACCAGAGCGAGAAGAAGAATTACGAGACCGATGAGTGGCGAAAAGACGAGGAGCGGGGGGACAGAACAGTGCTGATACCGGTGCTTCCCAGACCTCGCTCGGGATGCGTCCCAGCCAGAGTTCCAAGGGGAAGACGGCCGTGGCGTTGAGGGTTCCCCAGGACAAGGAGTGCACGCGCGAGAAACCGCAGCCGCGTGTCGAAACATGCCCGTTTTTCGTTTCCACCCCAGATGGATCTGGCAAAGTCCTGTTTCCTCCTCCTGCTCCTCCTCCTGCTCCTGCTCCCGCTCCTCCTGCTCCTCCTGCTCCTCCTGCTCCTCCTGCTCTTCCTGCTCCTCCTGCTCCTCCCCCTGCTCCTCCTCTCTCCTCCACTCTCCTCCTCTCTCCTCTTCTCTTCCTCTCTCTTCCTCTCTCCTCCTCTCTCCTCCTCTCTCCTCCTCTCTCCTCCTCTCTCCTCCTCTCTCCTCCTCACTCCTCCTCTCTCCACCTCTCTCCTCCTCTCTCCTCTCATCTCTCCCATCCCCCTCTCCTCCTCCTCCTCTTCTATTATTCCTTCTTCCTCCCCTCCTCCTCCTCCTCCCCTCCTCCTCCGCCTCTCCTCCTCCTCGCTTTTGCTTCTTCTTCTTCCTGCCTCCTCATCCTCCTCCACCTCTCCTTCTCCGCTCCTGCTCCAGCTCCTCTCCTCCTCCCCTCCTTCCTCCTCCCCTTCCCCCTCCTCCTCTTCCCCTCCTCCTCCTCCTCCCCTCCTCCCTCTCCTCACCCACCTCCCCCTCCTCCTCTTCCTCCACCCTCCTCCTTCTCCCCCTCCTCTCAATCCTTTCCCTCTCTCCTCTCTCTCCTCCTCTCTCCTCCTCTCTTTCCTCCTCTCTCTCTCCCCTCTCCTCTCCTGCTCTCCTCCCTCTCTCCTACCTCTCTCCACTCATCTCTCTCCCCGTCCTCCTCCTCCTCCTCCGCCTCCTCTTCTCTTCCTCCTTCCTCCCTCCTCTCCTCCCCTCCTCCTCCCCTCGGCTTATGCTCTTCTTCCCTCCTCCTCATCCTCATCCTGCTCCTGGCTCCCTGCTCCTTCCTCTTGCTCCCCTCCTCCTCCTCCTCCTCCCCCCTCCTCCTCTTTCGCTCCTCCTCCTCCTCCCCTACCCCTCCCTCTTCTCCTCCCCTCCTCCCCCTCCAATCCTTCCTCTTACCTCCTAATTACCTCCTACCTCCTATCCTTTCCTACCTCCTCCCCTCCTCCTCCTACCCCTCCTCCTACCTTTTCCTTCCTCTCGTCCTCCTCCTCCTCCCTCTCCTCCCCTCCTTCCTCTCTCCTCCTCTCTCCTCCTCTCTCCTCCTCTCTGCTCCTCTCTCCTCCTCTCTCCTCCTCTCTCCTCCTCTCTCCTCCTCTCTCCTCCTCCCTCCTCCTCTCCCGCCCCCCGCGCCCGTGCGGAGCGCCGCGCCCAGCCGAGAGTTCACCCTGGGGCGGCCCCGCGTCCGACGAACGCCGGGGCCCTGCCCATCGCGCGGCGCGCGGGCGCGGTCCCGATGTGCAGAACGGCTGCGGAAAGACGAAGAAGGAGGGGGGGATGAAGCAGCAGGCGGGAGGAGGAGGAGGCAGGAAGGTGGTGGAAGAGGAGGAGGCGGATGGGGAGGAGGAGGCGGAGGAGGAGGCGGAGGCAGGAGGAGGAGGAGGAGGAGGAGGAGGAGGAGGAAGAGGAGGAGGAGGAGGAGGAGGAGATCGAATTCTAATTCGTCGAATGCGGGAGTCCTGCTCTTGGCAGGCCGCAGGGCAAACAATCGGCCCACATCGGGGAGTTCACCGCCCGACCTTGGGGGCAGGCCCTCCGGGAACCGCGAAAAGAGCCTCCTTCCCCGCCTTCGAGGGACAGGAACATCGGGACGGGGTCACCGCACATGCCTTTTGAGGATGCGGGGGATGTTCATAACACAGAAGCCCAGGCCCTCCAGGAACCGCGAAAAGAACCTCCTTCCCCGCCTTCGAAGGACAGGAACATCGGGACGGGGTCACCGCACATGCCTTTTGAGGATGCGGGTGATGTTCATAACACAGAAGCCACCGCGCGTCTGACAGAACAGGACTCTCCTCAGCACAGCAAGGTGGTGAGAACCATGACGCTGGTCCGCCATTGGGTGGCCCAGGGCGTTGCCACACAAGGTCTTAGGGCCCAGCTCGCCCACGGGAGGCTCAGGATAACCATCTGACCACTTGGGCCTGGGGGGAATGACGGCAGTCCTCTGCTCGACGATACGCACAGGCTTGCAAAGAGAAAGGCCGATACTCCGACAGCTCACCTCGCTGCCAAACGCGAGGCAGCAAGACTCACGAAGCAACGGCAACTTCTCGGCAAGAGAAAAAAAGCGCGCACCTCGGGGCCGACACAAGCGCACAGACAGAGAGGCACCGTTCTCGCGACTTCGCTGCGGCTCGCGGGCTCCACCTCGCTCCTTCTCCTCCGACGAACAAAACAATTGCACGCCGGACGGCCAGCAACCGCTTCAACCATGTGAGGGTCACATCGCCAGCGCGCGAGCTCGGACGTCTCCGGTGGTGGCCATGGCCAGCTGGACGAAGGCGAAGCGCTCGGCTCGCGGGGAAGACTGGCGCGCGCAGGGGTGCAGTCGGGGCGTTGACCCAAGGAACGAGAAATAAGATACGAGGCCCAGTTTTATCCCAGGGAAAAGCGCATAAGGAACGATACATAACAAATAACGCACAAGGAACTGTAAATGACGCATGTAAAATCTAAGGAACGACCGAGCCCCTTTTGAAAAGCAAGTGTTCCTTACTCAAGCCGCTCACTGTACAAGGGCCGCAGCTGACAGCATCATCACTTCCATCAGCACCTCAGTGGACAGAGGACCAGCCGCACCTGCGCAGGCGCCAACCCTTCACCCCTCCCCCGATCCGCCGATGCCCCCCAGACATGCGACGTCCTGATGTTTTCAGAACGGCGTCCCTGGACGTCCCGACCCTTTCCCCGGGGCCGGTTTTTCGTCCAGAGTCGTTTTTTGAGGGTCCCGAGGCCCGGCGAGGGCCTCCCGGGGCCGAGAATAGCGAAAAACCTCCCGTCCTGATTTTTTTCGCGACGCCATCATGTCTGGGCCCAGACTCCTCCTCTCATCCTCTCCTCCCCCAGAGAACAACCCCGAACCCAGGAGAGCTCCCGGAGGCGGCGGGAAATGGCCCGCGGACGTCTTTCAGAGGGGCAGCCCGCGGCACCCAAACACGCGCCTCACAAGTTTTTCGGCCACGGCGGCGTCGGCCAGCTTGTCCAGAGTTCTCGATCGAATGATCGCGATGGAAGTCGCAGCAGTGACACCTCCAGTAATGGTTGACGGGGGTCCCTGCTCAGGCGCAGCACCTGCTACAAACTCCAGCGGTTGCGGACGCACAGCCAGCGCCGTGCACAGCCTGCCCTCAGGCCAGGAGCCCGCGGTCAGCACGCTCGTCGGGATGCCTGAAACCTCGCGCTTCCCCATCTCGCGCGAGCTTGTGGCGCGAAGGCTCCCAGCGCCCATGACATCGACCCCTTCCCCGCGGCGCAGCCCCGCAGGAATGCCGGGCAACGCTGCCCCGCGAGATGGCAGAAGGGGGGGCGACGGGTTGGGCCCGCCGGCGGCCTGGCGGCGACGAGGCGGGCGGCGACGACGTGGGCTGCTGTTCTGCCCGCCGCCGCCCGCCGCTCTCTCATCCCTCGTTCTGCCGCTCGGCGCGGGCCCTCGCGCGCCCCCCGTGGGCCTGGGCGGAGGCCTGGGCGCGGTGTTGGTGCGCATTGATCACGCGATCGTAAACATCGATTCTCCTCCTCCGCCTCCTCCTCCCCCTCCTCCTCCCCCTCCTCCTCCTCCTCCTCCTCCTCCTCCTCCTCCTCCTCCTCACGGCCCCCCTCATGGAGTAGATCTTGGCTGTTTTCGGCGCGCGCTTCAAGCATGCGGGGCGAGCGCGGGGGCCCCGCCCCCCCCCCTGGTGGACAGTAGGCGCGCGAACCGCTGCTTCGCGCAAGTGTGCATTTCGTTTCCGGGGCGGCCCTCGGGAGAAAGAAATGCGGGGCTCCAGGGCGCCGGATGCGCTGCCGACAAAAGCACGCCTGGGGGTGGCCAGATCTTGCGGGATTCCCTGGGGTTGCGAACCCAGCAGATCCAAATCGGATTCCAAACCGACTCTCATTGGAATCGGGCTCCACCGAAGGACCCCCCCAGAAGTCCCCCCCATCGGATGCCCCCGTAAAATTTCTCGCCGGGGGTTCCTTCCGCAAGACTCCCCGGTCTGCTTCCCCCTGGAGGTTTTGAAGGGGAACTGGGACACACAAATAAATACACACAATTAAAAATATCCCCTATATTTTCCATATTTTCTGGGTTTTTGTCTTCCCCCTCCATTCCCATATTTTCTCATATTTTCTGGGAATCGCCGATTAATTGTGTCTGTGTGTTTTTTCCCCTCCTGAGGTTTCCCCAACGAGGTGCCGCTTCGAACGGTCGCGCCGCGCAGAGGTCCGGAGCCAGACCCCCCGCCCCTCTCGCCCGACGTCGAAGCGCCGAAGCAAGGAACAAAAACGCTCGCAGAAGGACGGCCGGCGCCCGCTGAACTCGCCCTCGCCCCCTTCGCCAGCGCGCCTGGAGGAGGTGGACGAAGAGGAGGAGGTGGACGAAGAGGAGGAGGAGGAGGAGGAGGAGGAGGAGGAGGAGGAGGAGGTGCCCCTCCCCCTCCTACTGCTGGTTGTGGTGGTGGAAGACAAGCCCACGCACCAGTCTGGGCAGCGACGGCCGCGCAGGGGGGGCGGGGGCCGGGCCTGAGGTGCGAGGCGACCGCCGGGGTCGCAGAAGTGGATCCCGTCGCAGCCTGCCACCGATGTGAAAGTCTCCTACACTCGCCCAGCTCAATCTGTGATGCCTCCGCGCGCTGCGTCCTCGCTGTATCATCGGGATCGTTCCGGGGCTTGTGATTCTTTTCAACTCCTCGCGCCCGAGACGGAACTGAGGGTCCTCTTTCGCACCACTAGACAGGCCCACCACGGCAGTGCTGCACGCGCCAGCGGCCTACCACCCAGAGCGCGCGGCAGCTTGAGCTCTCATGGATTGGACCTGGGCAGGATGCAAGCCGAGAACCCCGTGGCCCCAGGGTCCGACAGCAAGAGCCCCAGGTTTATCAGGCGCGCAAGCTCGCCACAGCAGCTCGGGCACAAGCCGAACCTTCTTGCATTTCAAAGCGATGGCCCGCCTCCACTGGAGCGAATGCGCGGAGCGCCTCTGCCCCGCGTCAGCGTTGACGCCGAGGCCTCGAACGCGCTGCCTGCTCTGGATGGGCGGGGTGGGGGGCGTCGCTCTCGACGCAGCCCGTGATCTCCCCGCCCAGCTTCACATCACTCTCGTCAGCCACGCGCGCCCACGCGCCCTCGTGCTCGCGGCAGACGGCTGGGTGATGCACTCGTTACGTATGATTGCCGTGCAGCGCCCGTGTGGCATCGTCCACGCGCCCTTGGTTGCAGGCGGGGGAATAGGCCGCGCGGGCGTGATCTGAGATCTCGCCGAGATAGATCTTGACCCGTGGCGGGCGCAGCCATGCCCTTTGCCTGCGGGGGTGAGGGCGGCGCGAAAACCTTGGGCCCCCAGGATCCGAAGGGACTCGCGCACAACAGACCAAAGTCAACATGGGAGGGGGGCGCCGAGCCTTCGCCGTCGGACGCGCTGACCTGGCAGGGCCCGCCGCGCCAAACTCGGGCTATTCGCCCCGATCGGCGCCTCCGACCGAAGCCGCGCACCCTCTGTAGTCGCCGCGCTCCCCAGCCCGAGCTCCCCACCGCCGCCGCCCGCCGCCGCCGAGCAGCAGCGGGAGGCGGCCCTGGGCGGCTTCTCCCGGCCCCCCCCTCCCCTGTGGTGTGTCGTTCGCCTCGGCCTCCGCCGCCTCCGCCGCATGCTGCCCCTGCTCCCAGTCTTCCTTATCCCCACCCTCCTCCTCATTGCCCCTTTTCCTCCTCCTCCTCCTCCTCCTCTTCCTCCTCCTCCTCCTCCTTCTCCTCCTCCCCTTCCTCCTCCTCACCTCCTCCTCTTCCTCTTCCTCTTCCTCCTCCTGCTGCTCCTCCTCCTCCTCTCCTATTCCTACTCCTCTTCCTGTTCCTCCTCCTTCTCTTGCTCCTTTTGCTCCTCCTCCTCCTCCCTCCTCCTCCTCCTCCTCCTCCTCCTCCTCCTCCTCCTCTCCTCCTCCTCTCTCCTCCTCTTCGTCTGTCTCTTCTTCTTCCTCCTCCTCCTCCTCCTCCTTCTCCTCCTCCTCCTTCCTCCTCCCCCTCTTCCTTGTTGTGATCCTCCTCCTCCTCCTCCTCCTCGCCCTCCTCCTCTTGCTCCTCCTCCTCCTCCTCCTCGCCATCCTCCTGCTCCGCGTCGTCGTCGTCCTTCTCTTCCTCGTCGTGCTACCTGCCTCCCGACGCCGTCTGCTCCCCCTCCTGTTCCTCCTGTAGTTCCTGCTCCTGCTTCTCCTCCTCCTCTTCCATGGCACTGGCCAGCCTGACCAACCTCAACAGATGGGGACGCTTGCACTTGAGTCCCTCCCCTCCTGGAGGCGAAAACCACGGCGAGAGGCAGTTCAAGCGGACGGAGGGGTAGAAAGAGGAGACACGAGGAGACGAAGGGGAGGAGGAGAGGAAATAATGACAGGGAAAGGGGAAGAGGAGGAGGAGGAGGAGGAGGAGGAGGAGGAGAAGA
>CAUYUJ010016605.1:166885-169385 GCA_963575745.1 Prorocentrum cordatum
GTGGCGGGAAGAGGAAGGGGGAATGGGACGACGACGGTGAGCCAGGACAAGATGGGGAGGCCCAGCAGGAGAGACAGGAGAAGAGGAGAGGCAGAACGGAGAAGAGGGGGCGAAAGGTGAGGAACACAGTTCCCCATCTCCTCCTCCCCTCCTCGTTCTCCTCCTTGTCCTCCTTGTCCTCCTTGTCCTCCTCCTCCTCCTCCTCCTCCGTCTTTCACGGCGCGTCCTCCATTAACCCTCCTCCCTGCTCCTTCCTTCATCCTCATGCTGCCTCCTTCATCCGCAATCTTCCCTCCCCCGTCCCTCCTCGATCTTCCCTCCTGCCGCCTTCCCTCCGTCCTTCTGCCCCAGCCCCGCCCGCGCTTCTCTGTCCTGCCTGCTCCCCCCCATACCTCTCAGTCGGCACTGCCGCTGCTCCTCCTCTACCCCCCCTCTTCCCCCTGATTCTTTCTTCGTCCTCCCGCCCTTCTTTCTCCTTGTGCTCTTTGTCCTCCTCCTCCTCCTCCTCCTCCTCCTCCTCCTCCTCCTCCTCCTCCTCCCCCTCCCATATCTCACACCTCCTTTCAGGTGGCGCAGCCCCCCCCCCCTCCCCACTTCAGTCCCAAGACGCCGACATGCGGATCGCAAATGTTATCGTTTTGTGTTGTCCTCCGCCTCATCTAATGCCTTACTCCACCACCTCCCAAGCCGCCCCCGTCCCGCGTCCTCCCACCTGACGCCGGGGCGCGCACTGGACTACCACAGTCTCCACCAGCTCTCCGTCCTCCTGCTCGTCGGCAAAGGTGAACTGCGCAGATGATCTTCTACCTTCGTGCGCGCTCGGCGTTGGGAGAAAGAGGAGGAGGAGGAGGAGGAGGAGGAGGAGGAGAAGGAGGAGAACAGGAAGATACAACGCTCCTGAACTGCCATCGTTTGCGTTGGCGTTTACTTGAGAGGCGGCACCCCTGTACCACATATCGCCCTCCTGAACATGTTCCCTCCCCCACCCGCTTCCGCCTCCGCCTCTTTCTGTCTTCCTGCTCCCTTCATCCCTACCCTTCTTCCTCCGTTCCTCATCTCGCCTTTTCCTCTTCTTCTTCCAGAAGTATTCCACGTTGTGTGTCTCTCTCTCTCTCTCTCTCCCTTCCCCCGCAGACACAGACACAGACACAGACACAGACACACACACAATTTTAAGTCGGCGGCGCAATGGAGCCTCAGGCGCGGTCGGCAAGTGGAGGTGCCAATTGCGAACGAGCTTAGTCGAACGCGCCATGATGAAACAATCCAACCACGGCCATGCAGATTGGTGGTGGGAAAACGGGAGGCGCTGTAAAGCCAAAGTGCAGCGGCCAAAGAAACCGCGGAATGAAAGCTCAACGCTTGAAGTTTGAAGCGCAGACAGCAGTCAGTCTGGTGCGAATTAAAACCTCAAGAGGGCAACGAAGACGAACTGTAAGGCTGACAGAGCAGCCAACTTGGGGGGCGGTGCATAATTACACACAGGAGCACACAAACACACACACACAGACACACAGACACGCGGACGACACACACACACACATAAACACACACACACACAAACACAAACACACACACACACACACACATACGCGCGGGTTTGAGCTCAAAGATAGTATTTCGTGTGCTTACGATTGGACAGTTTTGGATCTTCGGAATTCTCGTTGCGGGGTTGACTGCAGCATCGGCGCCCTGCTCCAGTCGGTCGGCGTGACGCTCTCGCTCGAGCGCCGAGCGCGGGCCACGCTTCCGGATCCGCTTCCCTCCCCGTCGTTGCCGCCGCCGTCGTTTGCCTTCCTCCGCCTCACCCTGATTCTCCTGCTCCTCCTGCTCCTGTTGTTGCTGAGTTTTCTCCTGCTCTTCCTGCTCCTCCTGCCCCTCCTGCCCCTCCTCGTCCTCCTCCTCCTCCTCCTCCTCCTCCTCCTCCTCCTCCTCCTGCTCCATCCTCCTCCACCCTCCTCCTCTAAACCTTCTTCCTCCACCTCCTCCCTTCCTCCTCCCCCACCTTCTCCTCCTCCTCCTCTTCTTCCTCCTCCTCCGCCAACTCCTCCTCCTCCTCCTCCTCCTCCTCCTCCTCCCTCGCCATCCTTCTCCTATTCTTCCTCCTCCTCCTCCTCCTCTTCCTCCTCCTCCTCTTCCTCCTCCTCCTCCTCTTCCTCCTCCTCCTCCTCCTCCTCTTCTCATCCTCCCTGCGGGCCTTTCGCCTTGCTCCGCTTGGACTTCAGCACCGAGCGGCTCGGCGCGTGGGTCCTCGCGGGCCCCTGTCCCGCCCTGCGGACTGCGCCCCCACGAGGGGACGATGAGGAGGATGCGGCGGAGGATGAGGACGAAGAGGAGGAGGAGGCAAGGAGGATGAGGAAAGGAGAAGGAGGAGGAGGAGGAGGAAACGAGGAGGAGGAGGAGGAGGAGGAGGAGGAGGCTGGAGGAGGCTTCGCTCCCGCGGACGGCCTGAGAGAAACGATGGAGGAGGAGATCGAGAGGAGGGAGGGTGAAGAGGATG
>CAUYUJ010016605.1:179385-209572 GCA_963575745.1 Prorocentrum cordatum
TCTTCCACCTCGCGCATCTCCTCCTCCTGCCCTCCTCCTCCTCCTCCCCCCTCCTGCTGCTCCTGATCCTGCTCCTGCTCCTGCTCCTGCTCCTGCTCCTGCTCCTCCTCCTCCTCCTCCCTCCTCCTCCTCCTCCTCCTGTTCCCTATTCCTCCTCCTCCTCCTCCTCCTCCTCCTCCTATTCCTCCTCCTCCTCCTCCTCATCCTCCTCCCCCTCCTCCTGTGGACTGTGAACTGTTTGCAATAGAGTCTGCCAAATGCTGCAGCCTCCTCCTCCTTCTCCTCCTCCTCCTCCTCCTCCTCAACCTCCTCCTTGTGTGCACCCTCCCTCTCCTGTGAGGCATCCGAGCCACTCGGGTGGTCTGGTCCTCCGACTCTCCCGAGGTGGTGTTCACCTGGCCACGGCATGGCGGGTGGTGCCGGCAGGAGGAAACGATGAGGAAGAGGAGGATGGGAAGGAAACATGAGGAGAAGATAGGAGAAGAAATGGGAGGGAGGCGGAGGAGGAGGAGGGTGGTAGAGAGGAGCGCTGGGAGGGAGTTGGAGATGCGGCATGACGAAGAGGTCAGGATCATGGGAATGGGGAGCTGGAAGGGAAGGGGCAGCGGAGATGTGGACGGGGAAGAAGGGGGAGGGGATAAGTGGAGGAGGAGGAGGAGGAGGAGGAGGAGGAGGAGGGATGAGTCTGCTCCCCCCTCCCTCTTCTTCTTTCCCCCTCCTCCTCCTCCCCTCCTCCTCTCATTCTCCTCTCCCCTTCTTTTCTCTCTTTCCGCTCACCTCCTCCCTCCACCTCCACCTCCTCCTCCTCCTCCTCCTCCTCCTCCTCCCTCCTCCTCCTCCTCCTCCTCCTCCTCCTCCTCCTCCTCCTCCTTCCTCCCTCCCTCCCCTCCCTCCCTCCCTCCCTCCCTCCCTCCCTCCCTCCCACCTCTCCCTCCCCCGCTCGCCCATCCCCCGCTCCTCCCCCCCCTCCCCCATCCGAGTTCCGCGTGGCCCGCGAAAGGCGCCTGGCCGCCCCGCCCCCCGCGCGCGCCGGGGCGCCTCCTCGCCGGGAGGGTCCGCGGGCGCCGAGCGCCTGGCGGCGGGCCTGCCCTCGCGGGCTTCCCGCTTGGCCTTCTTCTCCTCGGGGGGGCGGGGCGGGGGAGGAGGAGAGAAGAGAGAGGAGGGGGGGGAAGGGGGAGGAGGAGGAGGAGGAGGAGGAGGAGGCGGAGGAGGAGGAGGAGGAGGAGGAGGCGGAGGAGGAGGAGGAGGAGGACGAGGAGGAGGAGGAGGAGGAGGAGGAGGAGGGCGAGGACCACTGTAAAGCCAAGACTAATCAACGACGTTGAGATACGCCCGCCCTCCGAGATCCCTGTTCGTAGGCCCCTGCGAAGGGCCGTTTCCACTGCGTGAACCGCCTGGTTGGGAGCCAGCCGTATGAACATCGTCTTGGCGATCCTGAATCGCGCCAGGACGCCATTCCTGGGACTTCAACACAGCGAATAAACATAACTGTGGCGCCCTGACAATCCTGATTCGCTCCACAACGCCGTTTCCGCAACCATGAGAACCAATGGAACTCTTGCAAACGTTTGAAACGAGTGCGCGCGGCGCTAATACCAAAACCACATGTTGAAACTCACCCGCCTTCAATGCGTGAAATTCTCGCGACCGTTTACAAGGAATGTGCGCGGTGCTACAGCGAGAACCACATTTTGAAACGATCTGGCCTCAATCCGTGAAATTCGTTCACATGTTTAAAACGAAAGTGCGCAGCGCTAAGGCGAGAATCGCATTTTGAAAACCACCCGCCCTCAATCCGTGAAACCCTTGATGGTGTTTCAAACGAGGTTGCGCGGCGTTAAGGCGAGAACCACATTTTGAAAACCACCCGCCTTAAATCCATGAAGTTGTTGCCATTTTTGCTAGTCGGGAAAATCTAAGAGCACGAAGGAGGTCTGGACTGCCAACGCTTGCGTCAAGCACAATGCAATTCACTCAAACTGGTCACTCAGGGCCCGCCGCTGGCCGACGAGAAGGCGCAAAGGCAAAGGGGAGGCCGAGGAGGGGGGGCGGAATGCGCGGGATGGCATTCAGCGCGAATCTGCAGGCGGACGTAAAAATCAAGAACTGGCCGAACTTCGAATGACAAGTCTTGCCCCCCCAAAATCCGTGCAGAGGAAGGGGAGGAGGAGGAGGAGGAGGAGGAGGAGGAGGAGGAATGAGATGCAGCAGGGGCCGAGCTCAAAACTAGGATGGGCCGGCGCGCCCAAAATTGACCTGCCGTCTGCCGCAATCCTGCTTTCAACATGGGATGGCGCCGGCGGCTCATCCAAGAGACCAGCCGGCAACAAGCGAAAACTGGTCATCCCCAGGCACTCGGAAATCCCCCGCGAACGCGGCCCCAGCCGGAACGGATCCAGCGAACAGCCACAACGAATCGGAGAAAGCGAAGCGGCAGCGGCAGGGAGAGCCGGAGGAACGAGCTGGACGAGGCGTACAAGGAGCCCGGGCCGTCGAACGAGCTGCGCGCACGGGCCCCGCCATAGAGCTGCACCATTGGGGGGGGCAACGACAGGGGGGGGGGACTGGCGTCGGGGGGGGGATGCATCGACCTGGCATCGGCGATGCGTCGCCGATGGATCGGCGACGGGCCCCCGATGGTGAATCCGCACCTTCCTGGGCGGGTTGGGGCCATCGCCATCGGACCCCTGTCGGCGATCAACGTTGGCGGCGCGCACAAGGGGGTGGGGGGAGGGGGGGGGGCTTCTTAGAAGCAGGCTGCTGCTCTTAGAAGGCGCGGCCTTACATCTACAGATAAGGCCCGCGCCTTCTAAGAAGCAGGGGTGCTTCTAAGAAGCCCTCCCCCTCCCCCCACCCCCCTCTGCGCGTGGCTGACAGTGGGCGATTGCATGTCGATGCGTCCCCCCCCTGTGCCTCTATCCCCCCCTTATATCGCTGCCCCGGAACCATATGTTCGGGGAGGAGCGAGGGCGAGACGGGCAGGGGAGGCGGAGAGCAAAAAAAAACACCCCAGCAGGACTGGCTGGCGCACCGGCCCCGGAGGCGAGGGGGGGAAGGACGAAGCGAGGGCTAGGTCGGGCCTGTCCCCCTACATGGGGATTCTCGACGAAAAATAACAAATACTCCAAAAACCATCCAAAAATAATCTGGGGACTATTTTCTAAGATTTTTGTTGGACTTTTGGAGGTAGCTTTGGGGTATTTCTTACTTTTCGTCGACAATCCCCCTGTAGGGGGACACGCCCGCCATGACTCTGGATCCGCCCTACTTTGGGGAAGTTCGTAGGCAGGGCTTGGAATTTCCGCCCTACTTTTCAAGCCCCGCTGATGCCAATTTCCGCCCCACTTTTCTGCTGCTGTTTCCGCCCTACTTCTGTGGATTGCCGCCCTACTTTATGCTGGGTGCAGAACTTTCCGCCCTACTTCTTCGGCCTCTGATAGGTGGATTTCCGACGCAGTTTTAAGTTGGGAAAAAAGCCAAAGCAGGGCGGATCTGGAGTCAGGGCGACACGAGGCGGGGGCTGGGGAACTCCAGGCGACTGCCGGGCGCGGCGCGCGCCCCGAAAGCTCCCTCGGCCGCGCGCGCGCGGGAGGCGCCGAGGTCGCCAGAGGGCGCGCGCCGCGGCACGGCAGAGGCGCGCGGCGGCGAGCGGCGTGGACTCAGAGATCCAGCGTGTTGAAAAAATCAAGACGGAGGTCTTTCCCCGTTTTCGGCCTTTAGTCAGCGAGCGAAGAACGGTACCAAATAGACTGTTTCGCCGTCGGGGGCTCCTGTCCCAGGGCGGCTGGAAAGTTTATACCCTTACGGTGGCACAGTAGGGGTATAAACTTTCCAGCCGCCCTGGGACAGGCGCCCCCGACAGCGAAAAAGTTTATTTCATACCGTTATTCGCCCGTTCATTTAGAGGCCCTCGCCGGGCCTCGGGACCGTCAAAAAACGACTCAGGGTGAAAAACCGGTCCTGGGAAATGGGTCGAGACTTCTGGGGACCGCGTATTGAAAAAATCACGACGTCAGATCTCTGGGGACTCCTGGCGCGCCTTGCAGGGCTCGAGTTACCCAGTGCTTTCCGTTTTCGTGTTGTTCTCGTCATCCCCAGTTCTGTCTTCGTTCCACACTTGCTGCAAAACGAAGTCAAGACGAAAACGGCCCACGAAATTGCCAAAACACCGTTTAGCTCGAGCCCTGACTCCTGGCGCGTAGAGCCGAAACACGGCGCAAACCGTGCAGGCTCGACCCGGCGAAAAGTTCAGCGCGCGCTGCCTGTCGTAATGGCGGCGGCCAGGCACGATCGTTACCACGCGGCCCTGGTGGAGGATTGCCCAGAACTGGCCAGAGAAGCGGGCCAAGGAGGAGGAGGAGGAAGAGGAGGAGGAGGAGGAGGAGGAGGAGGAGGAGGAGGAGAACGGAGGAGGAGGAGGAGGCGAGGAGGAGGAGGAAGAGGAGAAGGAGAACGGGCTTGATCACGACTCCGGCGCCGCCGCGTCGGGAGGTTCCCGGGGCCCGCCGCGCCGCCTGAGAGCCGCGCGGGGCCTCGGCGAGCCGGAGGGGCTCCGCGGCGCCGCGGGCCTCGGCGGCCAGAACGGCGTCGCGTCGGCGCAGGAGGCGACTGAAGGGGAACTGGGACACACAAATAAATACACACAAATAACAATATCCCCCATATTTTCCCCTATTTCCTGGATTTCTGTCTTCCCCCCACTTCCCATATTTTCCCATATTTTTTCCTGGGGATCGACGATTAATTGTGTCTGTGTGTTTTTCCCCCTCCTGAACGACTCAGCACCTGCCGCTTCCAGCTGTGCCTCACCGCGCCGGCGCACGCGAGGGCCTGCGCATCCCAAGCGCGCGCCAAGAGGTCCCCGCGACGGGGGCGCCTTGCCCGGGCAGCGCCTGCGCGGGGGGGGCCGGGGAAGCGCGACTTCGGCAGCGGCGAGCGCATGGGTCGACGGGGAGGTGCCCGAGGCGCGGCAAACGAGGGCCTTCTGGAAGATGGAGACGGAGATGTTGCGGCGGCTGGACAAGCGCTGCACTTGCTCGTCAGTGGGCGCGGGCAGGAAGGCGGGAGGTAGTCGGCGGCGGCGGCGGTAAAACCTGAATCAGTCATGCCGGGGGCGCTGGCGTCGCGGCTGGTGGACAGGGGGCAGTCCAGCAGGTGCAACGCCACGTCGTTTTTGAATGTCATGCAGCTTGAGCCTGCGATGGCCCAAACGATCGCCAATCCTTCGGGCAGTCAACGGGCGGCGGCGCCGCCGGACACCCTGTCCTGCAGGTCGTCTATGACCTGCGCGCGGAACGTGCCCATACCCGCCTTCACCGCCTCGTCGCGCGCACTTCAGGGGCACCAGGCGGGCCACGCCAGCAGAACGCGGGAGGAGGAGGAGGAGGAGGAGGAGGAGGAGAAGGAGGGGGAGGAGGAGGAGGAGGAGGAGGAGGAGGAGGAGGAGGAGGAGGAGGAGGTCACGCAAGTAGAGCCGGAACCGCCCGGGTGGCGCGGACGGGCCGGCCGCGGCAAGCCGTTGCCACTGGCCTGCCCAGTGCCTCCTCTCCTCCTGCATCTCGAGGAGTGAGAGGCCCGTCTGGCAGACCAGCCCTGACTCCTGATCCGCCCTACTTTGGGCGATTTCGAAAGTAGGGCGGAAATTTCCGCCCTACTTTTGAGGCCCCTTTGAGCGTCGATTTCCGCCCTTGAGGCTCCTTTGGCGTCGATTTCCGACACAATTTTAGGTCGGAAAATCATCCAAAGTACGGCGGATCAGGAGCCAGGGAGGTGCGCGACCAGGGCGCGGGCCAGCGCGTGCTCGTCGGCGCGGAGGTGGGCGCTGAGATCGCGAAGATCGCACGCCCTCCAGATTCGCGCCGAGGGCCAGCCGGACCAGGGGGGGCGAACTCCGCGGGCCGCGGGCGGAACTCGGCGCGGCGACGGAGTGCGGCCCACTTCTCGCTCGTGAGGGTCGTGCCACCACAGGTCGCAGAGGCTCTCGGCGGCGGCGCAGCCGCGGAAGAGGCCGAGCGGCGCGGTGCGGCGGGGCGCGCTCGCACACGGCGCGTGTTTTCGAGCCTCGCCGGAGCAGCGCGGCCAGGAGGCGGCCGAGGGCGGAGGCACTCGCGGGCGCCCAGGAAGGGAGGGGCCTCCGAGTGCTCCGCACGGCGCCCCAGAAGGTGGGGTCGCCCTTCTCCGCGAGGTCGGCGAGCAAGCGGACAGCGCCCCGCGGGCGCCACCTGCCCCTGGAACTGGAGAGGGGCGCGGGCCGCGGCGGTGCCCAGCACGGATGACCACTGCGTGCATGCGGCCTCTGCGCTGCTCGGAGCGGTGCTCGCAGCGGCCTGGAGCGCTCGGCTGCCAAGCTCCCGCCACATCGGAGGCCTGGACGGCGTGGTCCGCTGGCGCTCGCGGACCCACGGGTCGAACGAGCCGGAGCATGTCGCCGCGGCCCTCTCGATCGCCTGGATGTCCCCCCTACGGATCGCTGTTAAGTCCGCCTCCGGCCAGGCTGCACCATCGACCATGGGGCCCCGACAGCTCCGCGAAGCGGAGGCGGGCCTCAGAGCCACGTCGGGGCCCCCTCTGGCGAAAGGCCGAGGGCGCTCAAGGCGTCAGAAGCCGAGGGGGCGTAGGCCAGCGAGCGGGGGGCCATGGCGAGTTCGCCCCGGGAGTCCAGGGAACGCGGGGCGACAATCGGGCCGTCCACGCTGGGCGGCCTGCACGAGCTCGAAGAACTGCAAGGCCCCATGCTCGACGAGTGCCGTGAAAGGCGATGCCGTTGTCAGGCCCGGCGCCCCCGTCGGCGGCGCCCCGGCGCCCGGCTTGGGCGCTCCGCTCAACTGCAGGTTCGCGAGGCCCAGCGCGGCGCCGGAGCCCGCGTAGTCGTGCATGTTCGCGTTGTCAGCCGCGGTGGCCAAAACTGCCGCATCTGAGGCTCCAGCTGCTGCTCCAGCCCCATGCGCAGCGCAGAAGTCGCAGCCTGGGACCGCCTCGCCTTGCACCCTGTGGTTGAGGCATATCCGGCACGGCGGCGTAGCCAACATGATAAAGAGAGGAAGTGGGGGAGGCGGCTACGATAATAAAGAGAACAGGTATAGGTGGATAGAGCCCCACAGTTGTCAAGGCTCCTGGTCGGGGGTTTCGCTGCCTTGAGGCCGGGGTTGCACCTTGAGCCAAGGACGTGGCGTGAGCTCAAACTTTTGCAATTGTTTAGGACGAGTGTGTGCGGCGCTAACGCGAGCATCCACATGTTGAAAACCACCCGCCCTCAATCCGTGAAGTTCTTGCAAATATTTAAACGAGTGTGCGCGGCGCTAACGCGAAAGCCACATCTTGAAAACGGCCCGCCCTAAATCCGTGAAGCTTTTGGCGCGGAAAGGCGAGTGCCACATGGTGAAAACCACCCGCCCTCAATCCGTGAAGCTTCTGCAAATGTTTAAAAACGAATGTGCGCGGCACCAAGGCAGTGGCCACATTTTGAAAACCACCCGCCGTCAATCCGTCAAACTTTTGCAAACATTCAAAATGAATGTGCGCGGCACCAAGGCGAGTGCCACATTTTGAAAACCATCCGCCCTCAATCCGTGAAGCCCTTGCAAATGTTTAAGACGAGCGGCGCCAACGCGAGAGCCGCATGTTGGAAAAACCAGCCGCCCTCCATCGGTGACAGCGCTGCCAACTTTGAAGCATCAAGGCCATATGTGGTCAGGAAAGCTCAAGCGAAACGCCCGGCCCGCCCCTTCGACCGGCCTCAGGGTGCGACAAGGAGGAGTTATCTTTGGGGAAAGGGAATGGAGGAGGAGGAGGAGGAGGAGGAGGAGAAGGAAATGAGTGGAGGAGGAAGAGGAGGGAGGAGGATCAGAAGAAGGAGGAGGCGGAGGAGGAGGAGGAAGAGGAGGAGAAGGGAGGAGGAAGCGGAGGAGGAGGCGGAGGAGGAGGAGGAGGAGGAGGGAGCAGGAGGAGGAGGAGGAGGAGAAGAAACAGGAGGAGGAAGAGGAGCAGGAGGAGGAGGAACCCACCGGCGCAGCCGCCTCCGCGAACTCTTGCTCGCCCAGCCGCGCCGACAAGGCCGCCCTGACGCTGGACTCCCTGTCGGGCGGCACATCCCCGCCTCTCGCCCGCCAGAAGGCTTGCCTGGAGGGGGGGCCGCCTCCTCGCGCAGGCGGCGATGGCGAGCACACGGAGGGCGGGGCCGTGGGTGGGGCCGCCGCAGGCAGACGGAGTGCTGGCGGCGAGCCCACGGGCGCGCGCCCCCGGCGTGAGCGAGGCGCGCCAGCCCGAGGCGAAGGCGCGCGAGCGCTCTCTGGCCGCGGAGCGCTCCGCAGCTTCGTGTCCCACGGCTATAGAGCGCGAGCCAGCCCGCGCCCGGCCCCGCCGCCCAGGGAGAGTGTAAGGGGGGGGGGGGGGCGGTCGCGTGTATAGGGCCAGCTCCTGGACCAGCTGCCCCCGACAAGGAGGAGGAGGAGGAGGAGGAGGAGGAGGAGGAGGAGGAGGAGGAGGAGGAGGAGGAGGAGAAGAAAACAGGAGGAGGAAGAGGAGCAGGAGGAGGAGGAGCCCGCAGCGCAGCCGCCTCCGCGAACTCTTACTCGCCCACCGCACCGGACAAGGCCGCCCTGACGATGGACTCCCTGTCGGGCGGCACATCCCCGCTCTCGCCCGCCAGAAGGCTTGCCGGGAGGGGGGGCGGCCGTCCTCATCGGCGCAGGCGGCGATGCGAGCACACGGAGGGCGGGCCGGGGGGGGCCGCCGAGGTCAGACGGAGGCTTTCAGTGCTGGCGGCGAGCACGACGGGCGCGCCGCCCCCGGCGTGAGAGAGGCGCGCCAGCCCGAGGCGAAGGCGCGCGAGCGCTCTCTGGCCGCGGAGTGCTCCGCAGCTTCGTGTCCCACGGCTGGAGAGCGCGAGCCAGCCCGCGCCCGGCCCCGCCGCCCAGGGAGAGGTACAGGGGGGGGGGGCGGTTCGCGTGTCAGGGCCAGCTCTGAGCAGTGCCCCGACAAGGGAGGCGGAGGAGGAGGAGGAGGAGGATGAGGAGGAGGAGGAGGAGGAACCACCAGCGCGAGGAGGAGGAGGAGGAGGAGGAGGAGGAGGCGGAGGAGGAGGGAGAGGAATCGGAGATTTTGGGAATCCAGACCCCCTGCCAAGCATGCAACAGGGAGAAACGGCTCATCCTCCCGGAGATGTGATGACTCTCGAAGCCTGGCCCCCCCCCCCCCCGCTCGAGGTCTGCTCTACCCTGTGCCGCTCTCGCTGACCCAGCCAGAGCAGCGGAGGAGGGGCGGAGGTGGAGCAAACGGGGAGGGGCCCCCGGGGGAGGGGCCCGTGGGGGGAGAGGAGGGGGGGGGGCCCTCGGAGGTACAGTTATCGCAGGCGGGGAGGGACCCTCGGAGGGAGGTCGAGCCAACGGGGAAGGGGCCCTCGAGGGGGGGCGGGGGGCGGGGGGAGCAGCGGGGGGCGAGGAGGGCACTCCTCTGCCTGGGCGGGCAAGCCCGGAAGAGCCTCCCGCGAGCCCCGCCCCCCGCCTCGGCGGGCGCGGGAGGCAGGCGCGGGGGCGAGAGCCCGCCTCCCTGCGCGATCGCCCCTGGCGGTGGGCCCCCCCCAGCCAGGGAGGCGCACCGCGAGCTCTACCCCCTCCCGAAAGGCAGCCCTCTCACGCATCTCTGCTCCCCAGATTTCGGGGGGAGGCGGGGGGGTGGAAGGGCGCGGAACCGTCGGAGGAAATACGACTGTGCGGATACTGTGCGTCGCTCCTCCCCGTCCCAGGTACCTGCTTCTCCGCCCCCTCCTCCCTGCAGGGGAGGAGCGAGAGAGATTGAGACCAAGCGAGGAGGCGTGCAGCTCTCCCAGAACTCTACGTTCTCATAGTGCCAGGCTGCGCCTCTTCGGCACCATTCACCTTAAGCCTTACGCGTTGGCCTATGGAGGAGAAGGCGGAGGAGGAGGAGGAGGAAGAGGACGAGGACGAGGAGGAGGAGGAGGAGGAGGAGGAGCGAGGAAGAGGATGATGAGGAGGAGGAGGATGAGGAAGAGGAAGAGGAAGAGGAAGAGGAAGAGGAGGAGGAGGAGGAGGAGGAGGAGGAGGAGGAGGAGGGAGAGGAGGAGGATGGGGAGGAGGAGGAGGAGGAGGAGGAGGAGGAGGAGGAGGAGGAGGAGACGGAGGAGGAGAACGAGGAGGAGGAAGAGGAGGAGGAGGAGGGGGAGGGGGATGAGGAGGTGGAGGAGGAGGAGGAGGAGGAACAACAAATTTGCACAAAGGGGGGAGGGGGAGGGGGCGAGGTGGCACGAAAGCGCGTGAAACGTGTTCGGCGGCCCTGCCCCCCCACCTTAATGCACAGCTGGTGAGCAGCTGCCACGCGTGGGCTCCACTCGCCCGGCCATAGTGAACGTTTTCTTATTCGGCACCTCGACCTTGAGCCCTGGGAGGGGGAGGAGGGGGGGATCTGGCTCCGGACGTTGTCTGATTCGGTGTTTCGACATTGGGCCTAGGGGGGGGGTCTGGCTCAGGATCTCTGCGTGGCGCGACGGTCTGCAACAGCGCGTCCTGCGGGGGAGGCTCCGCCTGCCTGAAACAGGCGCCCCCCAAACAGCCAAGACCTACTCTATGGGGGGGAGGGTGCGGGGGGGCGGGGGCCCGCGACGATCTGCAAAACAGTATATACATAAGGAAACGATCACATGAAGGAGGGACAACAAGGTTCGACCTTTACGGTGTTTTCCATCGTTCGTTTTTGTTTCCGTTTTCCCCCAGTGTCGTCTGCGTGCCGCCTTTGCTGCAGAACGAAGCCAAAACGAACACGGTCCACGAGATCGCTAAAGCACCGTTTAGGCCGAGCCCTGAGGGATGACGAGGAGGAGCAAGAGGACGAGGAAGACCAGTTGGTGGTGAGTGAGAAGGACGGAGGACTAGGAAGAACGGGGAGAGGAAGGAGGTGGAGAAGAGGGGTCGTCAACCTGACCATGGCAGCCTAGAGACGGCAGAGAGAGGGAGACGGGAGTGGAGAGCGCTCGCCAGCACCTTCTTGTCCTTCTTCTGCGCTTTCTCCTTCTTCTCCTGGGAGCGTGCAGCCAGAAGCAATAGCAAGGAGCGCACGCGCCACGATCGACGGCACAATGGTCTGTCACCAACATCGGCAACACCAGCAGCAACAAGTGCACGGCGTGACTGTGTGCACGCTATGTGCTCCGCGTGCCCACTGAGACGCCGCCGCAGTTGGCGCCCGACGATCAGACGCCGACGGGTTGTAGGAGCAGCGACCTCATCCTGAGACTCACCACTCCACCCAGAAGATGCCGTGCAGCACGCGTCCTTCATGTCTGATCGCGCTCCTATTTCTAAGTGTGCTCGCTTCGAACTGCTCCTGGCCCCCCAGTGGCCAGGAAGTGGCCCAGGACAGGACAGCTAGAAACGAAAGGATCTTGGCCCCCCCACAAGAATCCCCTCCTCCTCCTCCTCCTCCTCCTCCTCCTCCTCTGGGAGGCCTCTACTCTGGCACGCGGAGGTTTGGGAAGAGGAGGAGCTGGCCAGGGAGGAGGAGGAGGAGGAGGAGGAGGAGGAGGAGGAGGAGGAGGAGGAAAAGGATGCAAGGGCCCTGGAAGCTCACGCGAGCGTTTCTCGAGCGATATGCCGGCCAGCGGAGGTCGCTCGGGATAGGCCGAGAATGGGGGCCAGGGTGCAAGGGCAGCCCTGGAAAGGTGGCCCATCCTTCTTGTGCGGTTCGACTGTGCCAAATTAAGAATACTTCAAAAATGCTCAACAGTAGTTCAAAAATGCTCCAGAAATCGTCCCACAACTATTTTTGGACTACTTTTGAATATTCCCCCTGTAGAGGGACAGGCCCAACTGAAGCCTACAGCAGAGTGGGATCTGGAAATCCAGAAGTGCCATGCCTGCATCAGCGACAGGCGTGCACCCAGGGAGGCGAGTTTTCCCTCGAGACGCTGCAGGACGCCGCGCGGCCGGGCTCCCGAGGGGGCCCAGCCGCGGGCGGCCGATCATCGAGGAACAACAAGTGACATAAACATAAAAACTCGGAGGTCCGCGCGGATTTCTCGGATCGGCGCTGGACCCCCCTCCCTGGCGCGCGGAGCGCGCCAGGGGCAGCGCCGGAGGCGCCGCCGGGGGGCCCCAGCGCCGATCGAGAGTCCGCGCGGACCGCCGGTTTTTTTTCTTATGTCCACTTTCTGTTCCACTGTGATCATCATGTGAGCGCCCGCACGCGAGAGGAAGAGGAAGAAGAGGAGGAGGAAGGAGGAGGAGGCGGCGGAAGGAGGAAGAAGAGGAGGAGGAAGGAGGAGAGGAGGAGGAGGAGGAGGAGGCCTCACGCGAAGCATCACAGCGACCTTGCGCGGTGGCCTACGCGGGCCGACCGCCCGGCACGAGGGCGCGCGCGCGCGGGCCTGCGCGGGCAGCCCGCGCGCCGAGGTCGCCGCGGGCGGCCCCGTTGTGCGGAGGTCGCCCGTGTGGCAGCGCCCAGGCGTGCGGGCTCAAGCTCGGGCCCGCGTGGGGGAGGGCACCCGGCCGACCCCCCCCCCCCCCCCCAGCATTGGAGGCCTGGAGACGGGCACCAACACCAGCACAGGGGGGTGGCCTCCACGGGGGGAAGGCGATCCTAGATTTCGGTGCTGGTGGATAATATATATATATATATATATATATATATATATATAATATATATACATACATATACATATCGGCCACCTGGGAAGCCAGAGCAGTACCACCATCACCGAGATCGGGATCTTCTTCCCTCGGTGGAGGCACGCCGCCAAAATGAGTGTTGGTGTAAACCTCCAGGCCTGCGACAGTAGCCCAGAGAGTAGCGACCGTTCTACGTTTGGCAACACTTAGAGGAAAAATAACTATGCACATACACCGATTCTGGCCAGACCCATCCTGAGCCCAGGATCGGTGCATATGCCCTCCTACCTTGGCCAGGAAGGCATATGCACCGATCCTGGGTCAAGGATGGGCGTTGTCAGGATCGGTGCATGTGCATATTTCTCTTCGCCCGAACACCGTTCGGGCGCGCCCCCTGCGGGCGATCTCGGCGAGCCCGATTCGGTGATGATCCTCCTCCTCTTCCTCCTCCTCCTCCTCCTCCTCCTCCTCCCCCTCCTCCTCCCCTTCCTCCTCCTCCTCCCCCTCCTCCTCCTCCTGGGGAGGCACGGTATAATTAGTCCGGGCCGCCGTGTGGACCCACCAGGCGCTCGAAGACTGGCAACGGCTCGCTCGGCAGGTCGGCGGCACCGGCTTCGGCCGTGCTCGACGGCCCCCCATGGGGCTCAAGAGGTGGCGGCGCTTCAGGCGCGCAAGCTTGAACACCCCCAGTTTCCCTCGCCGCGCCCTCCTTACCCTCGTTCGTCCTCCTCCTCGCTCCTCCTTGCTCCTCCTCGCTCCTCCACTTCCTCTTCTTCCTCCTCTTCCTCTTCCTCTTCCTCCTCCTCCTCCTCCTCCTCCTTCTCCTCCTCCAGCATCCCAAGCACCCCCCCTCCCAACAAAGCAAAATCAGCAACCGCATGCCGGGTCCTCCCGCTCCTTCTTGCCGTCCGCCCTCCTGCGGCGGCAGCGGTGCCCGGATGTGCCCGGGCGGGCCAGAGAAGGAGGATGAGGAGGAGGGGGCAGAAGTGACGAGCTCCCGAGGAGGAGGAGGAGGAGGAGGAGGAGGAGGAGGAGGAGGAGGAGGAGGAATCGAGGAGGAGGAACAGCAGGTGGAAGAGGAGGCGGGGGAGGAGGAGGAGGAGGAACAGGACTCCAGGCTCTTCGAAGGTGGGTCTGGGCACATGCTGCACTGGGCAAGGCTACAGCCCACGGCAACCATCTCAGGCTTTCCTGTTTTGTTTGCATTTCTTGTGGAGGATTCGCCAGCAGCAGGGCTGGCGAGCACTCCTGCAACCCTGCAGGCACCCTAAAAAGAGCACAGAGCGGGCACCCTGCCAGGGCCACCCCACGGGCTGGGCCAGTCCTTTCGTCGCGCCCCTTCCTCCCTCGTCCTCTGCCCCTTCCTCTTCCTCTGGCCAAGCCGTGGGGTAGCTTTTGCTGCTGTGCGTCGGCTGAGCCTGGCCTGACCAGACGCACGCACCTCAGGACCGCCCGCTGAGGTTCGCTGAGGAGAGAGAGAGAGAGAGAGAGAAAGAGAGAGGAGGCGGGGGGGGGAGGAGAAGAAAGCGGAGCAGGAAGAGTAGGATACGGATGATGATGTTGAAGGTGATGCTGATGATGCTGTTGATGATGTTGATGGTGATGGTGATGAGGATGAGGAGGGGGAGGAGAGGAAGGCGGATCACGATGGTGAATGTGATGATGCTAATGCTAACTAACAAGATGTTAATAACAATACTGATGCGGACGATGGTGATGATAGTGATGGTGATGCTGCTGTTGTTGATGTTGATGGTGATGATGCTAGTAAAAAGAATGCTGTTGCAGCTGCTGATGATGATGCCGATGCCGGTGAGGATGATGGTGATAATGGTGATGATGATGATGTTGATGATGATGATGATGATGATGATGTTGATGATGTTGATGGTGGTGGTGGTTATGATGCTGATGTTGGTGATGCTCATCATGATGGTGATGTTGATGGTGATGGTTTTGTTGATGATGGTGATGCATATGATGATGGTGCTGCTGCTGATGATGATGCTGATGATGCTGGTTACGATGATGATGTTGATGCTGCTGATGATTAAGATGCAGATGATGATGCTTACGATTCTGATGATGAGTAATATTGTACCTGTGGTGGTGGTGATAATGATGCTGCCGATGATGCGGATGCTGATGACGGTGATGATGGTGAAAATGGGGTCTGGCCCCTGAGGTCTGCTGAGGGGAAGAGGAGGAGGCGGGGTGAGGAGGAGGAAGCGAAAACGGATAAGGGAGAGGAGGGTGATCATGATGAAGATGCTGCTGATGATGCTGCTGCTGATGAATAAGATGATGATGATGATGATGATGATGATGATGATGATGATGATGACTATTTTTCTGTTACAAACCAGAACGATGGCTGCGAGAGCCACCTCAGTATGTATGCTCGGCTGCTTTGCTGCGGGGCCACTTCTGTTGGTTGAACACCCATGCCCAGCTGGAAGCCCAGAGCCGAGTCCCCTGCGGAACAAACAAGAAGGGGAGCTGACCTCAATGGGGCCAGACAAGTCACGCGCGCGGCGACGGCCTGCACGCGCAACCTCCGGCAACACTGGGCGGGCAAACTCACCCACAGATGGCGCGCCAGCCCCGCGGGCCCCACCGGGCGGCAGGAACAAAATGCAAACGACTTGAGAAGGTATCCGCACGGGATGCCGATCAGGAACACTGAGGACACCACTAAAAAGGAAATGTGGAGAGATACCAGACTGATGTCACCGCCGACGACAGCGGAGACAAACAACCTACTCACCGTCGGACCCCAGCTCTTCAGGGAACCCTGCATTTTCTACTTGTCCCAACTGCCGGAGAACATCCCATAACAAATTGATAATATCCTCTTTGGCGCGGGGGGGCACGCCCTCGTAATTGTGCTCGAGAAACGCATGGAGCTGTTTGGCGCCGCCAGGATTCGACGACCACGACTTGATGGGGAACTCGCGCACCTCCTGGCAATTCCCTGTCGTCAACTTGCATGTAGCACCCCACAATGTTTTGATGATGCACTTCTGCGATGCCGAAAGAACACCATCCATGGCCTGGCCGCCCATGGTAGGGGCATGTGGCGGCGGCTGAGGAGGGGAAGCTGACGGCGAGGATGAAACCGCTGAAAACTCTTCACCTGGACCTGCTGGAACCGCGATCACAAGGAGCGCGTGGTTAAGATCGCAGCCCACAACAGTCGCCAAAATCTCACCCTGGCGCTTGTAGTCCACGTCGAGCGACACAACCTGCCCCCGCTCTCGAAAGCGGGCGAACTGCGGGCACCGCTGGGCACGGAGGCGCTCTGCACGGCGAGCCTCCTCCTCCTCCTCCGAGTCAGGCGAGACTTCGCGGCGACGGCAGTCGCGAGCACGGCCCCAACGACCGCGATCACCGCCACGATCACAAAGGTCACCGCGGTGGTCGCGACGATCATTCCACCCGCGAGGCCGTTCGCAGGGCGAGCCTCCGTAGCCGTGTCCATTGCCGGAACCACTGCCACTGCTCCCGCCGCCATCGCCCTCGACGTCACCGTTCCACGTGGCCAAGGGCCATCGACGTCGAACATGAACATTGCACCGCACTCGGGAAAGCCACAATCGACGAGCACTAAGCACAGATGGCGACGGTGGTAAGGATAGAATAAACTTGGCGGCAAAAGCCATAGGATACACAAACTTCAGAAGCTCGAGAGCGCACCCCGCGACCATGATCGCCTTGAGAGCCCGAGATAAGCAAGCCGAGCGAGCAGAAGCCAGCTAACTGAGCAGCGGGGCTCGAAGCCGCGCGAACGAATACATATGGCAAACGACCCAGCCGAGGGATAATGACACTATGATGGCACTCCGGAACCCCGTGGATCCAGAAACGTTGTTGATTTTTGAGAATCCAGCTAAGTGGCCTCGAATATAGCAAACATGTAAGATCCACCGGGTG
Source organism: Prorocentrum cordatum (assembly GCA_963575745.1). Lineage (NCBI taxonomy): Eukaryota > Dinophyceae > Prorocentrales > Prorocentraceae > Prorocentrum > Prorocentrum cordatum. The sequence goes on from CAUYUJ010016605.1 coordinate 195,936, forward strand.
CTGCCTGCGCTGTGGCTGCCATTTGCATGGCTGCCTTCAGGTCTCGACTTTCGATGTGGATCAGGCGCTTGAGATCTGTCACATTGCAAATGTGTTGCCAGCGTAGTTGCGGTGAGAGTCCCAATTCCGTGCAGTCACGGGCGTTGGCGCCATCATGATTGCGACGGGCAAGTAGTATAAGGCCATGGCCGCCACTCGTTCCTGGAGTCGCGCGTGGTGAGCCCTGCCCCCGGAGACCTGGAGGAGAGCCCTTGTAGCAGGTCTTACCTGTGGTGTTGTCGTGGTCGGGAGCTTGGTTTTTGAGCTTCTGGGATTGCGCATTGGGCGATCTATCAGTAGTGCTACAGTCTCTGATCGTTTTGCGCATGAAGAATTTCTGATGTTGGAGAATGCTGCGAAGTTGGAGGCTCCTGGTTTCCGTTCGGACCCACCTATAGAAGCTGCGTAGGTATGTGGATGATCTCACGTCCTGCAGTCTCTGTTATTGCCCCGCCTGCATGAAGATAGTCGCGGGAGCTATGTCTCCTGGACTTGTATCTGTTGTACGTCAGTCTACGGGGTGTCCGGCGCGATATTATCCTGGGCGCCTCGCTCCCATCGGGGGCAGGTGCCGTCAGCAACTGCAGGTCCTGCTTCAGACCTCTGCCACAGTCACTGATGTTCAGGATCTCACGCCCTGCGCCTGAGATTTCCACAACAGCGCGAAAAGCCCGACCGATAACTTCCCATGACCCCGCAAGAGGGATCGACGACATGTCAATAATTTTGCGCATGCGCGAATGCGTCGGGCGGCCGCGCTTCCAATCGCCGCAGTCAGAGCAGCGCTTCAACTTGACACAGGGAAAGAGTGTAGGCGGCGAGGCGGCCTGGCGCATGAAGCCCCGCCTGCGGGTCGGGGACTCAAGAGGGCCCACCTGGCCACGCATTTCACGCCGAGCTAGAACATCACGAGGGCGTAGTGCTGGATGATGCCGCCGCAAGCTTGCGTCCGCCATCACCTGGTGGACAAGGTGGGCACCAACCGCGCCGCGCTCTATGGTCCATGCCTTTTGCGGAATCCTTGTCGCCCCACGCCGAAGCACCACGTGGGCGAATGATCTCCTGACAACGGGCTTCCAACTCCGCCCGCGGCCCAGGGCGCGCTGGAACAGGCAGAGCTTGAACCCCCAAGCCAAGGGCATGACGAATGCGTCGCTGGATGCGAGGATGACGTCGACGCTGGCGCCCCCCATGTCTGCCATGCGCTTCGCAACGTCCGCCGCAGACGTGGAAGGGGGGGCCGCGCAGGTAACTTCCACGGCCCAGAGTGGGCCGCCAGCGACGGTTGAACTGCCCTCCGACCACTGACTTCGGGTGGCACGCGGCTGAAGTCCGCGCGGCAGAGCCCCCGTAGAACGCGCTTGACGTTGAACATGCCGGACCAACCAGTGCCTTTTGCTGGCAGAACACTCACGTGATCACGATGCCACTGACGAGCAAGTCCACGGCGAACTTCTTGTAGAGCAGCCGGAAACAGTCTACGAAGCAGGTGCAGACGTCGAACAAGCCCGCGAGATATGACAACGGGCTTGGCCGCAACAGGTGGCAAGCTAGGACGCTGGCACAGTTTATGCAGGAAGGACTTTGCTACCGACTGAAATGAGGAACCACCCGTGCGGATCTTGATATGACCAGCGAGCTCATGCACATAGCTCTGCTTTTTGGCACGCAAGCTACGACTCAGGGAACTTGATACGAGCATTCTTCGGATCACAATATGCCAGACGCATGTTCAGGTAGAGAGGGCTGCGATCCAACAGATTCAGTTGTCCGAACATACCTGTAGAAAGAACCATACACCGCAAATGGAGCATGGTACCACTTCTAGAAACGACCTCGGGTCTTCGACGGATTGTAGATGGACGCGCTGGCTTCTTCCGCAAAGTACCAGGACAAATGGCAGCTGTCCGCGCCGACCCCGTGGCCTTGGAACGGAAACGAGGACATGATCTCGCCCGCGGCTCAGCTCGGTCAGAACGCATGCGAAAACCTTGGCGCCGAACATTCAGAAGAAGTCGAAAGTCAGCGCCATTGCACCCAGGGCGCAACATCTGAATGGGCGCTCTCTCAACAGTCAACGCCTGCACTTCCGTCCGGTACCAGACAGCAGGCACGAAACCAATGTTACCGACGGAGTTCCGAAGTGATGCGTAACGCGGAAACTCAAAATCTCGTCGTGCATCAAAACCAATAAGGGCCTTGTAATGTTCGGCGCAACGCTCAGGGTGACCTTGTCGTCCTTTAGCCCGAGCACCGTTGGCCTTGCCGATGCACAAGCCACTGTGTCCAACTAGAACACACACTGCAGCAACAAGCCCTGTCGATTGAACAAATGTCTGCTGCTCGAACTGAAACCATCCAAGGGTGTCATACTTCATCCAGAAAGCCGTCTCACTCGGCAACGTCATTGATACGCGCCTCGCCCACTGCGGACACTTGGGCGCCACTAATGCAATGCGTAGCCGGGCTAGTGCCATGCCGTGCGCGAGAAGAGCAATAAGCAGATGACCCACACGACCATACCGACCAACCCGCACATGATCTGGAACAGCCGCCTGTAAAGTATGATGCAGACTCACGCCAGGCTGGAACGTCATTCATGATGACCCTTGAGCATACCCACTGAACAACAACAAAAGAAGAAGCATCGCCTGGATGGGAAAGGTGTGCCAGCATCGGCTGGACAACGCGCCGAGCCCAGGCGCCGCGCAGAGTAGGACTAGGCCATCTCACCGTGGTGGGCATCGAAAAAAATGCGGGTCGGCAAGCACACAAAGCGTAACGCCAAACCAAACCGGGTGCCGTACTGACCCAGTCGCGCTCCAAGAGTACGCGGTACAGACGCACTCTGGAAGAGAAGGTACCCAATTCGACACACCAGAATGCGCTGCCCAAATCCGCTTCACGAGTGTGCTGCACAAGCAAACTCGCAAAAGAGAAGGTACACGGTACAGGTTCAGGTAACTTTCCAAGCAACGCTGCTGACTGAAATCTGTAGCGGAAGGAGAGGATGAGGCAGAACGTAGGCGGCGTGAACAAGTCAACAGCCGCTGCAAATCGGCATACTCGTCGACCTTGAGAAGATTTTCTTTCTGCTACAAACCAGAGCGATGGCTGCGACAGCCACCTCAATATGTATGCTCGGCTGCTCTGCTAGGGGGCCACTTCTCAGTTGGTTAAGCACCCATGCCCAACTAGAAGCCCAGAGCCCAGCCGTCTGCGGAACAAAGCAACAATGATGAGGATGATGACGATGGTGTTGATGATGATGATGATGATGATGATGATGATGATGAGTCTGATGATGATGATGATGATGATGATGATGATGATGATGATGATGATGATGCTGGTGATAGCGATGATGATCAGGAGGGGACGGAACAGGAGGAGGAGGAGGAGGAACGGGAGAGAGGAGGGGGTGGAGCAGGGAGGAGGAGAGATGAGGAGGAAGGAGGGAAGAAGGTGACGAGGGAAGAAGAAGGAGGGTCCTGGGAGGGAGGAGAAGGCTGGAAGCTAAAGACAAAGTAGGATCTTCCGTTTTAGACCCTCGAGTCGGGAGTGAACCGTAGACCTACGCTGGCCAGTCCCTGGCGACTGAAATGGAGGAGGAGGAGGAGGAGAAGAAGGAGGGTATACCTTCGGCAGAGGAGCAGGAGAAGGATCAGGATGACAACACAGGAGGATGAGAACGCGGGGCAGGATGATGATGCTGATGATGACGACGATGATGATGATGTTGATGGTAATGAGGATGACGATGATGATGCTGATGAGGATGAGGATGATGATGCTGATGATGATGAGCATGATTTTTTTTTTTTGCTGTCCATCTCGCATATCGTGCCGGGGAGTCCGGGGGCCACGCCACCCTCAGTCGCAAACGGCACAACAAGACGTGATGAGGGTAAGGTCCGCTTCCCCTCAAGGGGGCTATCACCGCACCCATCGAAAGCCGCAGCGAATGGCGTTGAAGCTCCATAGCTGTAGATATCGAAGGTGGCCGGCCGGGTAAACGTCACCACATTCAGGGAGCAGGAGGAGGAGGAGGAGGACGAGGAGGAGGAGAGGGAGGAGCGAGGGGGGAGAGGCAGAGGAGCAATCCAAGACACCTGGAGCAACGCTCAAGCCAACCTGCGATAGGTGAGCCTTTGCGCGCAACAGGGAATCGGGGCACTGGCAAAACTGCATAGTTGTACAACTATCTGAGTCCGAGCTCCGTGAATGACCACGACAACTTAAAAACCGGACGAGAATTCGAGGAGAGGAGGAGGAGAAAAGGCGCAGGGGCAGAGGGGGGGAGGAGGAGGAAGAGGGACAGCAATGTGCAACACAGCGTGCGGGTGAAGTGTCACTAATCCCAAGCACTCCCCAAGCTTCCGAAAGCGGCCCAACCGCAAATGAAAATGGCCACGTGGTAGGCGAAGGCGGCCGGAAGGCTGGACAGTACGGGCTAGGGGCGACTCCCTGACTAGGGAGCGGCCGGCGAGACCGGGCGGCCCAGCACCAGCCCCCTCCGCGTGCAATCGGCGCGAACGCCAATTCGGGGGTGAGCGAGGAAGAGACCGGGAGAGGAGGTGGAGAGCCGGCCCACCCCAGCAGGGTTAGCCGGCGCTCCGCCCCCGGGAGGCGAGAGCGGGAGGAAGGAGACGAGGGGGAAGGGCAGCTCGAATCGGCTGCTCGGGGCACCGTGTGTCAGCGTCCATCGGCCACGCGGCCGGGACAGAGGGGACACGATAGCTTGCACCACATCGCGTCGAAGTGTGCAGCGGCCGAGAGGGGGAGGGGAGGCGAAGGAGAAGAGGAGGGAGGAAAGAAGCGAGAGAAGGAGGAGGCACCAGGAGGTGCGGTACAACTTTGAGCCCCTTTTTCCGCTCCGCGCCGGCCCAAATAACGACGCTTATCGGCCACGCGGCAGAGACATCAGCCGGCACTCGACTGGAAGACAAAATGTAGCCAGTTCGCTCCTGCCGTGCACGGGGCCCCCTAAACGCAAAAACCCAGCAAAGGCCTCGACCGTCAGGCCTCGTCTGACCGTGCATTCCCCGGCACAGCAGCACAAACTTACCCGCCCAGATTCGGAGGAGGGAGGACGAGGACGAGGAGAGGGGCGGCCAGCGGTCGACCTCGCCAACTGGCCTGGGACCGTCAGGCCTCGTCTGACCGTGCATTCTCCGGCACACCAGCACGAACTTACACGCCCAGATCCGGAGGAGGGAGGACGAGGACGAGGGGAGGGGCGGCCAGCGGTCGCCCTCGCCAACTGGCCTGGGACCGACAGGCCTTCGCTGACCATGCATCCTCCGGCGCACCAGCGATAATTACATCAACGCTCTGACAAGAGGCACCGCCACCTCCACGGCTAGCCTAAGCCACGCCCACGGTAAAGACAAAAGAACTAAAAGAAGAAGCAAAAAAAAAAAAAAAACAAAACAAAAAACAGAAAGCTGGGGCCCAACAGGAACAAAAACAGAGCAGCAACACAGGAACAAGACAGGGCCAATAAAAAAGGGTTATTGCAAAGGAACAAAAATAAAAAAGAACCCGAGAGAGAAAAAACAGAAGTACCGACCGAGAAAAACACATAGCAAAAAGCCCGGGACAGTAACAAAAGAGAAGAAAAAAACAACAATCAAAAAAGGAAAAAAAAAATAAAAACAAGAAACAAACATCAGTAAACAAAAAACAAGCAGTAAACTCAAGAAACAAAAAAAATAAGACACAAGCAGCAAACAAAATAACAAAGATAAGTCAGCCAAAAACACACAGCCCGCGAACCGGCACAGAGGGAGACGGAAATGTGTCACCCTGGGCGTTCCCGAAAAAGTGCGCCGCAGCTAGGTGGCCGGGGGCCGGCGGGCAGAGGAGGAAGCCGGGGAGCGAGAAGAAGAAGAAGAAGAAGACAGACAGACGCAACCCTTATGGTTGCCCTCGGGGCCAGCAGGGCCATGTGAGAACACGAACTCCACCGCTCCAACACAGGGTCATGCATGAAAAAAGGACGGCACTGGGAGCGTGGCCACCAGCTCACAGACAGGACGCAGGAGGCGTGGGACAAGATGACCGCGAACAAAAAGTAGAACCACCGGATCAAGAAGAAGTAGATGTGGAAGCCCACAGCGACGCAATAAGGCGCGTCGCAGGCGCGTGGCCCGCGGAAGCCTCCCGCAAGAAGCCACGGAAAGCATCTTCCGCTTCCGCCGGGCGAAAGCATCCGTATCGGGATCCGTTGAGCGTGCGGTACAGTGCATATCGCGCCATAGCCCTCAAGGAAGCTGGCTGCGGAGCTTCACCACATAACCCGAGAAACGTAGAGAGCGCCTCTGCCGGCGCCGGGCGGGGAAGACGGAGCAGACGCGCACCGAGATCATGATAGACCCGACAATGGGCATAATGTTCGATGGAATCCTGGCCGGCCCCGCAATTGAGCACGCACTTGCCCACAGCCTGAAAACGACGGCAGGTCGGCCACGCATTGAAGGCCGCGCGGATCCCCGCAGCCAACACCCGCGGCGGAAGCGAGCTCGCCATGGCAGCGGCGCCGTTGATGAAGCGCTCGACCCGTCGGCCAGGCGGCACCTCGATCGACCACCGTTCCAGGCGTCGGCGAGCATGCCTGCAGAAATCTCCGTGGCGGCGGCGCCCCAGGGCGCCATACGCTCTAGCTTGCCACCCTTTGCGAAACTCGAGGGGGTCACCGCCGACGGGGGGGGCCGCCAGGGGGCCTCCGCCAGGCAACGAACGGTCGATGGATAGCACCGTGTACTTTGATGTTGCCAAAGTGACCAGAATGCAGTTGTCGAGCCACACTCCGACGCGGCTCGCGTGGACAGCGTTGCCAGTGACCCCTTGCAAGGACCGCAGCGCCCTGACCCGCGCATCGACCCGGAGGCCTCCGTGCTTCGAGTTCTCCAACATGGCCACGCGCGCCTGCGCGGCACAGGCAGCGCGTCTGACATCCATCAACTCGACGGGGAAGACGTCCTTGAAATCCTTAATCGCTGCGGGGGTGATCCAACCAGTCGGGCCTGGGAAAAGCTTCTTGACCGCTCCCCACTCGGCGTCGTCGAGCGCATCGGGCACCGGCGTCAGTTGCGCCACAAACATCAGCACAGAGGCGACGTACGTCTTGTATGCGTCCACGGTATTCAGCAGCCCCAAGCCCATTGCAGCCCACTGCTTGGCGCGGCCGCCGTACTTTGCCAGTGGCGTGGCCCACGTGGCCGCACTGCTGTCGAAGCCCAGAAAAAAAACCCAGGTATTTGGCTTGCTCCGCCATGCAAAGCTGGCCCCACAGCGGCGCAGCGGCGTGCAGCCGCGACCGCAGGGACAGGGCGTCGAAGTGGAACAGCGGGACGAATACCGTCTTCTTAACATTGAGCCGAAGACCGGACAGACGCTCATACTCCGAGAAGATGACCTGCAAGCGCCCCAGCTGGCTCATGATGTCAGAATGAACTAAAGCGAGGTCATCGGCATAAGCCCTGCGAGTAGCCTCCGGGACAAAGCGTGCCAGGCGCCGCAGCAGGAGATCGGAAGCGACCGCGAAAAGGAGCGGGGAGAGGGGGCACCCTTGGCGGATGCCCCGTGTCGTCTGGAACCCCAAGAATCGCAGCCCGCCAACCACCATGAGGCATCTGTTGCTGTGATAGAGGCACCGAAGAAAAGTCAGTAACCAGCGCGGCCACCCCAAAGCCCTGAACATCACGTGCATCATCTCCTGCTCGACCGATGGGAACGCCGCCGCAAAGTCGAAAAAGATTGCGCCGCCGCTTTCCGAGCTGATGGCCTGCTGCAACATGCTCTCTTCGATGTCGACGATGTTAGCCACCATGGACCGACCTCCGATAAAGCCACGCTGCTCTTCTGTGACCTCTGGTCCAACAAGGGGCTCGAGCAATGACCTGACTGCATTGGCGAGGATGCGGTTGTCCGCGTTCGTGACGCTGAGAGGTCTAACATTGTCCAACTCGCAGATGCCGCCGCCCGTCTCCGTGGAGCCAGAGAACTTTTTGGGCAAGAAGAACATAAGGCTGCTGTTGAAGTCCTCCCAGTGCTCGTCCAACTGGTCTAGGGCATCGTCGGAGCACATCACTTTGAAGGCCTCGAACAAGACATCCACCGCTAAGTTTCTGCATTTCCGCCAAGCTATGAATGGAATGCCGTCGGGGCCTGGTGAGGTGTTGCTCGTGTTGTCGATCGCCCGCTTGATGTGGCCTTTCCGGAGCTCTGGGAAATTCCGCCGGAGGTCGGCGCGGCTGCCCTGGCGACGGTGAGCGGCGTCCTCGGCCACCCATTGCTGCAGCAATTCCTCATCGACGCCGCCGGCCGTGAAGACCTGGGGCCAGTGCTGCCGGAGCGCGTCGGCCATGCCCTCCAGATCGGTCCAGATCTTGCCCCTGTCGTCCTGGATGGCGCCGAAAGAGCTCGAACGGCCCGGGGCCAGACGGAAAATGAGTCGATTGTTCCGTTGTCGCGCACGCTGCGCTGCGAACGTGTTGCCGCCGGCCAAATCCTCGTGGGACTTGCGCAGCTCGTCGCAGGCGTGGTCCCTGGCGTGGTCATGAGCATGATTATGATGAGGATGACGATGATGATGCTGATGAGGATGAGGATGATGATGCTGATGATGATGAGCATGATTATGATGATGATGATGATGATGCTGATGCTGATGATGTTGATGTTGATGTTGATGTTGATGTTGATGATGATGATGATGATGATGATGATGATGATGATGATGATGATGATTCTCCCGCTCGCGCGCTAGCGAGCTGTCTCCGAGCGCGGCCGCGGCTCGCGCGCGCGGGGCGGCCCAAAATGGGCAGGCCCGTCCCGCGCGCTCGTGCCGGGGCGCCGCGCGTCAGGCGGGGGAGACCGCCTGCTCGCCGACGACGGCGAGGCAGCGCCCATCAGCCTTAGATTGGGAGAGGAGGGAGGGGGGCAGAGAAGCTGCGGAGACAGCAGGAGCTTGCTCTCAGAGAATAGAAGAGGCATTCTCCCGCTCGCGCGCTAGCGAGCTGTCTCCGAGCGCGGCCGCGGCTCGCGCGCGCGGGGCGGCCCAAAATGGGCAGGCCCGTCCCGCGCGCTCGTGCCGGGGCGCCGCGCGTCCGGCGGGGGAGACCGCCTGCTCGCCGACGACGGCGAGGCAGCCATACCCGTGCTCAAGGACCTTGCGAAGTGACAAGGTTTCGGCGGGCGGCCGCAAGAAGGGCAGGCCAAGCGGCGGGGCCGACTGGGAGAAATGAAGCGACAAGGCGGTCGCTGGCGGTGGCGAAGAACAGGATCCGCGCCCGTGCGGGCACGGGCAGCGCAGCAAGAACTGTGGAAGCGGCGGCGGCTTGCAGGTAGCGCTCAGCACTGGAAGCCTGACGCCAACGCCCTCGCCAGAAGACGCGAGGGACGTCTTCCGTAGCGATATAGAAGTCTGTTGCGCCAGAGCCCCGCAGACAAGCGGGCGTCAGGTTGAGCCCCTGACCTGCTTTGGCAAGAGGGACGCCCAGAGCCAAAAGCAAATGATTCCACCGAGTACGGAAGCCGCTCGCGCCGAAGGGGGCGAGAGGATCGGTGGAAGCCAACTTCCCAAACACTTGATTCAATATCTTCACCGTGCCCCGATCGGAGCAGCGAGCATGTTGCGTCGGGTACGTTCTTCTGGTCTTTGGAACAAGAATTGAAAGAAAAGCATCCCCTTCAACTTCGAGGCGGTCGCATGGAAGCGACAGGTCACAGCGGCGTGACGCCAGCAGTTCGCCAGGCCTGAGGAACATCGTGAAGCCCATGAGCAGCAGGGCCGCCATCACAGGCCAGTCCCAGGCGAGACAGAGACCGACCATAGCGCGCAGCAGAGCGCGTGGTAAGGGGGGGCGGAGCTTTGGCGGCTCCGCGAGCTTCCATTGTTTCGCTACGTCCCAAGCTTCTGTCAGAAAGGCCTTCCAATGCGGATGAGCGCTCTGGATTCCCAAGATGGCATGAACCAGAATATAATGAGGGAAACCTGCATCATGAAGCCACGCGCCGAAGGTCGCGAGGAAGCGGGCGAGAAGTATCCCGCTACGGTAAAGAGTGGCGGGCGGCACGCCAGTGTGTTCTGCTAACCATAGTTCGAACGCATCAATCGATCTCGAGCGACGATCGAGATACGCGGAGGTGAGGTGAGAATCGCGCACGAAGGGAGTGCGCGGAGGGCGAGCGGGCGCGGAAGGCGCAGCCCGACTAAGCCCTTGGCCTGCGGTCGGCGCCGCGGCTCCCAGAGAGATGCAGAGGCCGCAGACGCACCACAGAATGAGCGCAGGGCGGCCAGGGCTGGGAGAGCTGATCAGCGTGGCGGCCCTCCTGCTCCTGGACGCGTAGAAGGGCGGAACGAGGGTGTCCCGCCCGTCGGTCTCGAACCCCGACGCCTCCGCCAGCATCGCCCGCGCCGAGCTGAAGGATCCGCCCATGTTGCGGTGGGCACGGCGAGCCCCTGCTTCGATCTCGGCGGGCAGAGCGTCCCCTCCCTCGAGGGTCGCCCAGTCAAAGGGCGGGCGCGGCTCGGCGCGCGCAGCTGCGGCCGATTCGGCGAGCTCGGAACGAGCTGCCGAGGACGTGAGGCCCGAATGATGTGAACGGGCACCACCTCCGCGAACGCGTCGAGGATCTCGGACGGAGGGGAATGAGATCCCCACAGCGCTGCTGGGATGGCGCCGTGACCGTCCTGCACGTGGTACAGAAGGTCGAAAAGGCAGGCCAACTTGCCCGCTCGCCTCCTGTGCTCGATCTTTGAGCCGAGCCCGATGCCACGGATGGCGCCCGCCCCCATGGCTTGGAGGTCAGCGCCCGCGGGGATAGCCTCGGGCTCGACGGCGGCCATGTAAGGATGCAACCACGAGGCTTCGTCGATCGGCTCGGCGCCGCCTGTCTGAAACAGGCGCTTATAGGCGTGCAGGGCCTGCAGGAGGCAGTGCAGGTCATCTCTGCCCTCGGGCTCGGCGGCCCCTGCGGGTGCGAAAGACCTCAGCCACGACGCCGCGCTCTGGAAGGCAGCTTGCAAGGCGGGTCCCCACCTCACCACTGTGACCTTCTCACCGCCGAGGTTGAGACGCCACGCTAGGGCGGTGGCGGCCCCTGGAGGCAAGGGCTGCTCAACGGCCGCGGAGGCCGTGCGCCGCGCTGCGAAGGCTGCAGCCGCGGCGCTCCCAGCGTCGCCGCTGTGGGAGCCGCCGGGATGCAGCTCGTGCCCTGAATCTCGGCCAGGCGCGGGGCCGCTCGAAGACCCCCTTTCCTCGGCGGCACGCCCTCCGCCCTGCGGGGCCGCAACAGCATCGCTGGAGGAGCGCGTGCCTACCGAAGACGGAGGGGCCTGAGCAGCGGAGTCCGCGCGGGAGCTGCCTGCGTGGGCGTCGCCCGAGCTCGCATCATGGCGGGACTTGGCTGGCCGCTGCGCAGTAGCGGGGCTCGGGCGCCGCTTCGGAGCGACTCGAGGGGAGCGCACCTCGCGACGCCGAGGCGACGTCGCCTGACGCGAAGGCGCGCGAGAGGAGCCGCGCGCGACGGCCCGACTAAGCCCCTGGCCTTCGGTCGACGCGCGGGATCGCGACGCCGCACGCCCACCAGAGTGGTGAGGGGGCGGCGGCGGCGGCGGGGGCACGGGCCGCGGAGTCTCGGAGCCTACACGCGTGCCGCGGCCCCGAGAGCGACTGCGAACCGAGGCGCGAGCGGCGGGCGGAGAGGCCCCCGAGCGGCGAGGGAAGGCCGCCTGCAGGCGGCGGAGGACCTCGGGGTTCAGGCCCCCCACGACGCGCTCGAGGTCCATCGAGGAGTCTGCGAGGGCACTCAGCACGACGTCCTCGGGCTCCGTCGGAGAGTCCTCGTCGCGCGCGGGCTCCGCTCTCGAGCGGCTGCGAACGCTCGCGGGCGGGGACCCGTCAGGAGTGTGCGGGCCCTCCGATGCCTCCCCCGCAGGCGGCTCCGACGGCTCCTCGGGCGAGATCGGGCCGTCGACGGGAGGCGACGAGCAGCTCCCCGAGGGAGAGGTGCGGTCGGTCCCGTACGGGTTTGGAGACCGCGTACGGCTGCGGGCAGGGCTGCGGCTCCGCGGTGGGGAGCCCACTCCCGCGGCGGAGCTGGGGCGTGCCGCGCCTGCCCAGCGGCGCGCATTGGCAGTGCGACGCGCCCTGCGGCCAGGAGCCGTGGCGGCCCCCCCCTCAGGGGCGGGGAGCGCCGCCATCGAAGCCCGCCGCTGCCTGGCGGCGCGCCTGGTGCGCGCGGCGCCCGTGCGCGAGGCGGAGTGCGGCGCGTGACCACCGCGGTTGGGCTGGTCCTCGACCGCTTCATCCCGCGGGCCCAGGCGGGCGCGGACCGCGCGCCGCTCACGACGGCTGAAGCTGGACGCAGGGTCGTCGGCGGGCCTTGCCAAGGCGCGCGGGTCCTCAGCCTCCACCTCGGCCAAGGAGCGGCCAGTGGGCGACGCGGGTGCGTCCCCAGCACGAGCGGCACGTTCTGCGATGGCGAGGCCCGTCGAGACCTCAGCGTTGTGCAGGACGGCGCGCAAGGTTTTGCGCCAATCCCGACCCAGCTGGACGGGAGCAGTGCGCGGCAAGCCCGCGGCCTCTCGACTGGCGGCCTCGCGCACGCGTCGGAAGCAGGCGCGATCGGCCATCCCTTCCGCGAGCTCGGCACGAGCGACGGCACGCTCTCCTTCGCCGCGTGCAGGAGCCTGCACCGTGCGCCTGGTGGCGTCGGCACGCGCGGTGCGGAGTGCGTCGAGCTCCACGCGGCCGCGCGACACGGCGGAGACGAGGGTGGCACCCGACTCAGCCGCCCGCGTCGCGAGGGCAGACGAAACCCCGCCCCTCGGGAGAGGCGCGCCCGAGGCGGGGAGGGCAGCCCGAGGGGCCAGCTCGGCGCTCGCAAGGGCGACCCGCGAGGAGACCGCCTCTTCGAGCGCCTGAAGGGCCATGGTCGACCCTGGAGCCCGCTTGCCCTTGCGGGCGCCCTTTCCTGCCGCCTTGGCCCGGGCGTAGGCGCGGGCGGCAGGACCGTCGCCGCCCGTGCTAGGAACATCGGGCGGCGCGGCGGCCTGCGAGACGGCCTGGAGCAACACTGACTTTGCGTCACAGAGCTGCTTCCACTTCAGCGCGCGGGCTGCTCGCTCGTCGGCGCCCAGGTGCGCGGGAGCCCTGTCTGGATGGTAGACTAGGGACTGGCGCCTGAAGGCGGCCTCAATTGTGCCGCGCGAGGCCCCGTCCACTACACCAAGCAGTTGGCGAGAGGCGCTCACCCTGGCCGCTCGCTGGAAGGTGCGGGGGGTAGCTGCTGAGGCCCCCTTTGGCGCTTCCCGCGAGCCGACGCGCGACGAGCCCACCCCGATAGCAGGCGGAGGGGCCGCCGCGGCCTTGGATCGGAGGGCCAGTGGCGGAGCACGCTTGGCGGCCTGGGGAGCCGATCCTGCGCTGGCGGCGCCAGGGTCGGGGCCGGGCGAGCCGCCCTCCGCGGAGGCAGACGCTTTTGGCGTGGCGTCTGCCGAGGGCGCGAGAGGCCGTTCGCTATCAGCGAAGAGCGCGTTGCGAGGCCCGCGACGCTCTCCGCTGGCGAGAGCAGCTTCACTGCTGCTC